>CM076581.1:1534871874-1535185976 GCA_034641835.2 Pinus albicaulis
GGACACAACGGGGATTCGATTCAGTGATGGGATTCGACACATCTAAAAAAGTGGGAAAAATAGAGATTGCAACCAAAGTTATCTGTTAACGTGACCTTGAAATTAATGTTTGGAGTGATAGGAGAATATAGGGAACCAGGTGATACAGGAGAAATGAATCTTCATAAATAAAATTCATTACCTATTGCATACCCAACATCTCAACACTCCAAGAGAAACAAAATATAACCAACAAGAATTTCCACTTCTGGCCAAAGTTAACTGACACTACAAATAACTTGCCTCCCCTCTTTTTGGAAATTGTCGGAATCACTTCTAAGATATGCTAGAGGAAGGGTTTTTGTGGGATATATCCATAAATCCTTGAAAGATCCTATATATATCATGCAAAATAGCACAATGAAGGCATGTTGACATATACTATTAATTAATGTAACGGAAAACAAAATCTCAATATTCTAGGGAAAGCACATTCCAGGGGTCACAAAATATGCCTCAAGAGAACACAATGAAGCCATTTTTGAATAGCCGCCACTTTTCCATCCCATGCACACATGAGACATGAAGTAGAGCCTCTAAACAAAGCCATGAATAATTTTACATTATTCCCAATTATTCGAAAATTTCCCAAATCTATTAATTGATGAATTTATCATCATCCAGGTACGATTCCAGTGTAGGTAGGCATGAATATGATTGAAAAAATAAGGATGAAACAATTTGTTCCTCTTGGCACATTTGTAGATCCAAAAAAACCCAAAACATTGAATTATTTTCATATGAGGCTAATACATAATAAGCTATCACATCATCCACTCCCACCTACAAAGGCTAAACTGTTGATATTTTGGGGTATTGGGGTAGCATCAGATGTGCTCTAGCTCCGAAAATTTGTGGAGCACCTGGAGTACATGAGATATCCAAGACCCAGAAAGTGTTTAGAATAATTTCATCAGGTTTAATAATGAATTAATGAATTAATATTTTTAATTAAGGGCCCTTAGTCTAACTTAGGAAATTTAAAAGATTAAAGTGAATTAAATTAAACATGTAATGAGAATGACTTAAGTGGTATGGATCAAGAAGCTTGTAATCTTAGCCGTCGATTAGAGATTAGATCATTTTCATTTATGTTACAACAAGAAAAGTATAAGAGAAGGGCTTGGGGTGAGTTGGAGGACACACACACTAGCAGAGCATTGAAGCTAAACTAAGATTCTAGGGTGTGGTTTGCTAAGAATTTGAGAAGTGTTTCAGCTGCAGCGAGGGAAGTATTGGCAAGCGGAATGGTTTCATCCCAGGCCAAGAGTATAATGAGGGTAGAGAAGGAGCATTCCAAAGCAGCGCAGAGGCAGCAGCTACGCAATCAAGCTAAGAGCCCAACATGGGCAGCGCAGAGGCAGCAGGAGCTAAGGAAGGCTTACGCAGGCCCAATTAGGGCAGCCCAGGGGCAAGATAACCCCTTCTAGGGTGACACGAGCCCTTCCTGAGCAGCATAGAGGCTGGCACATGCCAGGAAGGCTAACGTAGAGGACTTCAGAGAAGTGTTGGGGTTTCTAGAGGCCGAAAAGGGGTTGAGTTATGTAAATCTCGTTTGAGGGTGTGAATCAGTCATATTTTTGTCTCCGGGATAGAGGTATTGTTTCCATTCATATTTATCTATTGGGTTAACCCGTTTTGGTGCCCAATATTATTGTACTTAGAACCTACATAATAATAAAAACCCTCCAGAAGCTAGCAACACTGATTTTCCTACATTGGGTTTTTTCGAGGACATTTGTCCAGAAAATCCTTGTGTCACTTTGTCTATGAGCATGTTATTCAGTATTTGATCTGTATGTGTAGGTTTTTAACTGTATTTACTTTGAGGTTTATTATCAATATTTAGATTAATAACTTATGTAAGTAGGAGAATTAAATCAAGATTTAACAGTAGGGTTTCTGAAGTTTAAGAAATTTTCACATGGCATCAGAGCGATTGCAGATCAATCTAGATCTCCAGCAAGATGGATGAAGAAATTTATGCTGCAGAAAGCAGTAGCAACAATAGAGAATCGAAGAGGGCAGCACATCACCAGAAGGACGCAGAGGCGTCAAGATCCATGCATGAGTTGATGCAGTCCTAGCTGGTTGACACAGAGACAATGTAGTGCCTTCCATAAGGATGCAGGAGCAGCCTGCGCTACGTAGAGGCTGCGATGAGCCAGTCTACTCACACAGAGGCCAACCAGGGTAACACAGTCCAATAATTGATTGTTGTGCAGAGTGATGTGAACTGGAAGTTGAGCTACAAATCTTCAACAGTTTCTGGTTGGGTGAAGATTCTGCTGGTGCAGAATTAAGCCTACGCTAAGTTGAAAAAGAGTGGGAGGAGAACAACTACTCAGTAGATTTCATTTCCAAAAGAAATCCGAGGATCAATCGTAGGGTGGTCGAAGGGAGCTGATTCGTTGTGTTTGGCATATTTCCAAGGAGGAAATCAATTGTCAGAGGGAGGAGAGGGTGCCTTTTTCACCAAGGACCCTAAATATAAGCTTCAGTTGAGAATGGGGGAGAGGAAGATCTATTCCTACAAAGTAGATCTGAGAAGATGGCACCACACGGATTGCGTGATTAGTATAGGTTAGATGGCCTGTCCAACTTTGCTATCTAGAAGGCCAGAATCCTGGTAATCCTGGAGGCATACAACTTGAGGGAGCATGTAGAGAGTGCCTTGGCTACACCAATCGATGTGAAACTTCTGGTAGAGCACAATTAAGCAGCGGCACATGCCAAGACCTTCATCATGGATGGGGTTAAATATCATGTGGTACCACACATAGCTGAGAAGACGATGGCTCATGAGATGTGGAAAGCTTTAACCACATTGTATGAAGGGAATTTCATCTAGAGGAAGATGCTTCTGGATAACCAGTTGAGGTTATTTGTGATGACCAAGGGAGAGGAAATCAATCCTTTCTTATTCAGACTGCATTCGATCTGAGATCAGATCACTGGCATGGGGGTCAAGGTGGAGGATGATGTCATGGTGAGGATTGCTCTAAATGCAGTCACAGAGGAATGGGAAACATTTGTCCAAAGCCTTTTGGGCAGAGTGGACCTTCCTAATTGGGACAATATGTGGGCTATCCTACGACAAGAGGAGATCTGTCGAATGACCAAGAGGCAGATCAGCACTGGTTCGAGCAAGGTGAAGAAGGAGGAAGAGGAATATGTAGCCTTGGAATCAAAGAAGCATCAAGGGAAAAAGAAGCATGATCTGTCAAAGATCAAATTTTTCCAATGTGGTTAACTTGGACACTTCACCAACAATTATCCTCAAAGGAAGAAGGAGAAGGAAGCTTCTAGTTCCAAGGTTGTTTTAGCAGACGATGGCTCCAACGATGATGTATCCATGAACGCTCATGAACCACAGAGGTGGGCTGATATTGATCTGTAGAGCAGCTAAAGAGTGGTGGCGGGATCTTTGAGTAGCCCAACTATTGGATCACATCCAAGCTACAGGAGCCTTAAGACAATAGCAAGGAATGACTGGAGTAGTGGGTAAAAATATCAAGGATGAAGCAGAGGCAAAGGTTGGGAGGTTGTAGAGGGAGCAGATCAATGCAAAGGTAGTAGCAACTTAGAGGCAGCAACACAGAGGGGTTCATGGGACTTCAACATCGCAGAGGAGGCATGCTTACATAGTGCAAAGCTGTTTCATCGCAGTCGCTTTAGAAGGACATCGCAGAGATGCAACCTATGGAGCTTCAGTTATGAGATGCACCCCCACTGACTTATCTGTCATTGGGAAGGGGTCCTTCAGTTGCTTACTCTCAGCAACTGAGTTGCAGTGCAACAAATGGCAGCACGATGCAACAATTTGACAGGGAGATGGAGTAAAAATGTAGTAGTGACGGTGGCAGAGTCATGGGCAGCAGTACAGAAGAGCATCATCAGCGCAGTAATGAACGACAATAGGTCAAGCATCAACATAGAGACCAATACTAGAGATTAGAGCAGTACTTCGGGGTGAAGTGTGTTTGCTAGAGCACATTCCTCGCTAATAGGGATTGTTGAGATTTTGGGGTATTGGAGTAACATCAGATGTGTTCTAGCTCCCAAAATTTGTGGAGGAGGAGTACATGAGATCTCTAAGACTCATAAAGTGTTTAGAAGATTTCCATTAGGTTTAAGAGATATTTAATTAATAAATATTTTTAATTAAGGACCCTAAGTCTAACTTAGGAAAATTAAAAGATTAAAGTGAATTAAATTAAACATGTGATGAGAATGACTTAAGTGACGTGGATCAGACAACTTCTAATATTAGCTGTAGATTAGAGATTAGATCACGGTCGTTGATGTTTCAACAAGAAAATTATAAGAGAAGGGTTTGGGTCAGTTGGAGGACGCACACACTGGTAGAGCACTGAAGCTAAGCTGAGATTCTAGGGCGTGGTTTGCTAAGAATTTCTGAAGTGTTTCAGTTGCAATAAGGGGAAGTATTGGAAAGAAGGATGGTTTTATCCCAAGCCAAGAGTACAACGAGGGCAGAGAAGGATAATTCTAGAGCAGCACAGAGGCAACAACTACGTAGTCCATCCAAGAGCCCAGCAGGGGCAGCATAGAGGCAGCTGGAGCAAAGGAAGGTTGACGCAGGCCTAGTTAGGGGAGTGCAGGGGCAACACAACCCCTTCTAGGGTGACACAGACCCTTCCTGAGCAGCGCAGAGGCTGACGCAGGCCGAGAAGGCTGACGCAGAGGGCTTCAGAGCAGTTCTGGGGTTTCCAGAGGCCGGAAAAGCGCTGAGTTTTGTAAATCTCGTTTGAGGGTGTGAATTAGTCATATTTTTTTGTCTCCAAGATAGAGGTATTGCTGCCATTTATATTTCTCTGTCAGGTTAACTAGTTTTGGTGCCCAGAATTGTTGTACTTAGAATTTGCATAATAATAAAAACCCTCCAGAAGCTAGCAGCATCGGTTTTCCCGCATTGGGTTTTTCCAGGGACATTTGTCCAGAAAATCCTTGTGTGTCACTTTGTCTATGAGCATGTTATTCAATATTTGATCTGTATGTGTAGGTTGTTAACTGTATTTACTTCAATGTTAATTCTGAATATTCAGATTAATAACTTATGTAAGTAGGATAAGTAAATCATGATTTAACAGTAGGGCTTCTTAAGTTTAATAAATTTTCACATAAACGATAAGCTGGTTCCAAATACATTAGGGAGATACCATGAGCTTACCAATTAAATGATTAAATGATACCTTTGCATGCTTCAAAAGAGGATATGATGCCATGTCTCTAGAGAATCGGCGAGCCATATGTTCCCAAGTAATAAGAGGTCTTTGTTTATAATAGTTCATAGGAATTAGGAAATGTGAGACTTACCCATTTAACCTTAGTTCACCTATATTATTAAAATTG
This sequence comes from Pinus albicaulis, assembly GCA_034641835.2. Taxonomy (NCBI): domain Eukaryota; kingdom Viridiplantae; phylum Streptophyta; class Pinopsida; order Pinales; family Pinaceae; genus Pinus; species Pinus albicaulis. The sequence continues at coordinate 1,534,877,287 of CM076581.1, forward strand.
ATTCCTTTATTTTCCATATCATAATCTGTTTAATTATTTACTTGAATGACATGAAACAATTTTAAAAAATGAAATAGGGATAAAAAAAAAATGACCCTCTTCATAATATTCTTCAACCTATAGTATGGAGGAAGCCACCAAATGATCAATGACCAACTTGGAGTCTCCAATGACAATCATGGAAGAGATTTTATGGACCACAATGAACCATGATTCTTAAAACAAACCATAAAATTCTACTTAAATATTAAAAATATATCAAAACCCCAGAGTATGACATTTCTATACTTTCTCGGGGCAAAGGGTAACCCCACACTTGCCACCCTTGAAAACCTGAAAATATTGTTGATCACAGAGTGAAGTCTACACATTTTGGTAGCGATAAAGTCAAACACCTCATTTTTCCTGAATGTCAAATTTGTTTCAAAAAATTATCTTCTACTACATAATTTTTTTAATTATCTTGGATCACTTTCCATTTATTTTTATGTCTTCTTGTTCATCTTGAACCATTTAGGATTTTAGGGAACGATGCAAGGTGTGTCAGATAGTGATAAATGTTGGATGAATTCCGGTCAAGATTATAAGCTCAAGCTATTTAAATTTGATTAAGCTTCAACGAATTTTGCTGTTAAAAAATGGATAGCTATTTCTGGAGCGTTGTTGCGAGTTTCAATGAAAAACAAGATTCTTTTGGTTTTGTTGTGTGTCATGACATGCTTTAAAAATTGAGACTTCCGCTCGAAATTCACTTCAAGGCAACAATTTTAAGGCCACTTGGTTTTGGTATTATTATTTTCTTGAATTTAGGCGAAAAATGAATATGTGAGTGACATTTAATTTTAGTTTGATAGTGGATTAAATAAAAGTTATTTAAATATTTAGAATCAATAAAATAGGAAATATTTAAAAAAAGATTTGTTTAGCTTAGAATTGAGAATAATTTCTAAATGATCTTAACCATTCAAGATTTTTTTTTAATTATAAACTTATCTCATAATCATAAATATATTACGTAAAAAATATATATATACACAAATTATTATAAACATCAATGAGAAAAAATATTAGAAAATAAAACATTTATCAAATGTACTACAAAATAAATATTATAGGAAAAATTACTTATATTATTAAATCAAATATTAATGTGATACAAATGGAGATAATTGAAAAGTAATATATTCAAGAATTTAATAATTTGGATAATAATAGGCTATAAATAAATTATATATATATATATTTATTTAGTTATATACTATTTACCATTATTTCATTTTTAATATTAATTAAATTTTTATTAATTATTTTATTTTTAATATTAGTTAAAAATTATATATTAATTTATTATATTTTACATATATTAATCATTATGTAATACTATTGTGATATCTGAATTTGGTATTAATTAGTTGTTAACTAATAACATGACATTCTAGTTATTACTTTAAAATAAGACTAAAACATTTATTGTTTTCTGGAAAAGTTTATTTTGTTGTTATGAAAAATAAAATTAGTTATGGAAAAGTAGTTCCATAAAAAGTTTAAAAAAAAAAAGACTAATGGTAAAAGTATTCCAAGAACTGAGAAGTGGTTGAACAGTTTGAACAGTTACCTTCTCCTCTGAGGATATACGACATATCCCAATGAGGAATAGGGGTTATGTTGATAAACTAAGGAAGGGAGTGAGAAATTCCAAAGCTAGTAGAGACCAGTGGAAACCACTCAACATTCCTGAGAAATTTCTGGTACTGACTGGACTTGGGGTCCTAAGGTCACAACAGAAAACACTATCAACCTGTACCTCTCAGGTGTGGAGCACGGAGGAAAGAGAAGGACGTAATTGCCTCTCTTGAAGGTTGGGTGGACATCATCGGCGAAATTGCGTAAATTCAGATACGTAATTGTTTATTTCAGTAAATTTAGACAAGGAAGAAAGAATAAGGAACCTGTACACAGGTACGTGTTAACTAGTTACAGGAAGAATAATTCTGTGTGAGATAAATGTATGGAATGAATGAGTTCTGAAGTATGTATGAATTAGTAATTATTATGAACTCTGTGAATTATTTGTGAACCCTGTAAATTAATTTTGAGTTCGAAAAGATGACTGCAATAGGAAATTGTTATAACATGAAAGCTGTATACAGTTACCTTAAGCAAATGCAGTTGTAATTGTGTAATCTTGTTTTATAAACAACAAATTGCTATTGTATAAACTGAAAATTGTGAAAGCTATGTAAACAAGAATTAGTAAGTAAAATTTTGATAAGCATTTTCAAACTACTGTAATAAATGGTAAAACCCAGTCATTCTTCCCTAAAACTGTTGAAGAGCTAACTTCGGGCTCTGGGTACGAGGTGAACCTCAACCCAGAACATGTCGTTACTCAATCTAATTATACACGGACAAAAATTTAGGTGGTCCGGTCACCTAAGCAGAACAAAGACAAAAGTTCCTATGTAGATAAACTTGAAAAAAAATGGAAAGTAAACAACTGCACAAGGATAAAGATCTTTCATTATTCAAAGCCCTTGATACATAGAAACCATCTAATGACTAGAGAAATCAAAGCCTAGTTCATTGAAAAGATGTAGAATGGTGTAAGCATACCAGGACTGACCAGAGGATTAGTATTTCCAAAATAAACAGTTAGAGTGGCAATATTTAACTAAAGAAACGATAGCAGCGTTTATAAACTGTAAACGAGAGCATAAATACTAAAACAATAAGTGTTCTTAGAAAAAATTCCAATATGAGAGTCTAACTGGAGTACGTAGGAGAAAACATCCAAAAGGAAGAAAAGACAGATATTATTATACAACGATTTTTATGTCAAAAAAATAGGGAATTGCTTACACTATGACTGGGTCTACCGAAACCGAAAGGTCTAGTTCAGAAAACACTTTCAAAAATACAAACATCACAGTACAGGAGACATATAATCGTTTTTACATTACTAAAATTCATATAACAGGAAAAAAACTTCGGCTTCCATAAGCTAGAAGCAACTTCTGAACCATATTCAAGCTTTGTAAACTTGAGATAATTCAAGTAGAATTACACCAAGTATACCGGATGAGAGACAGAGTAACTTTGGGGACCAAGGCAGAATTCAATATAGAAGTACCTGAAAATAGCAGTAGAACTGTTAACCGAGAGAAAAGCTTTAACACCCAACCCCGAGGGAAGTAGGTGGGTTCTGGTTTATGAATACCTGTAAACACAAACAAACAGAACAGAAAATATGAACACCACGGAAAGTAAACCAGAGTTCAAGCTCGGAAATAACTTAGAACAGAAACGATGTAACCAAATTTACCTGTATTGTTCATTCTCCAACTAAACGCCGAGCACCGAGCTGGAAGGTGAAAGGCCAAAAGCATAGAAGGGATTAAAAACTCAATGCATTGAAACAGAGAACTGAGGAACATAAATAGTATCCAGAACGGAAAACAAAATGAGATTAAAACAGATGATTTACCTATGCTTGAGACTGGATTTGGTCTGACACTTCTGCGTTGGTACCATGGCCGGAAGCGTTTCCCCAAACTTTCGAAGGGGCGTAAACAAATTATATACTCTATCCCAAATCAAGAAAATACGCAAAGAAATACCCAATCATGGGCCAAATGGGAACGGGTTACATCTGGTATAGCAATACCATTATCAAATTTACAGTGCTAGCAGAAAAAAAAGGGCGAAGAAGACTAGTGCCAAACTCCAATTGGTTGCAGAACCAATTTCCTCGCTTCAACAGAGCAGAATGAGGAGAAAATGGTTGGGGTTTCAAGGTTATACCAAGCCCTTCCCGCCGAGCACACCACCATCGATCGCAATAAGGATCGAACGATGGGCGAGAGGGCAGGTGGCCCATTGGAACGTGAACACAGATCCCATAAAAAATCTAACCTCTGACATGTGAAATGAATTTTCCAGTGCTGGATAAGATTTAGCGGTACAAAAATTAATTTGAGCCAGATCTTTGAGATGATAGCAGAGGTTTAAAACCTTAGTTTATATAACTTTTGAATTATGTGGAAAGACTTAATTAACTGCAAGATCCCTTCAACATTAAAATCATGTACACTATGGGTAGTAATTAAATATGAAATCCAAAGCTTAGATGCAGATAGTGTACTTTGCCATTAACATAAGCCTTTGCATTGTTAGAATATGATGTATATAAATATTTCAATCTTAAGGTAAGAAATAAGTTTTTTTTTTTATATGGTAAAGTTTAGGTGATAGATGTTACAAGTGGTATCAGAGAAGTGTTTGCACGCTGGGATCCTAAGGGTCATCTAACGATTAAAGATGTGTGTATATTGATGCACAGAAAAGAAGTAGTACCGCAAGGGACAATATGAGAAGAGGATCAACACATCAAACACCTCGGAACACCGGGGAACCTACATCCCAAGCACAACCAGAAATGAATCCTGAGATGTGGATTCAGTTGAGCATAGACCAACACCAGTAGACTATTAGACTGATGGAGGAACAACAACACTAGACTAGCATATTGTTAAGTACTGTGCAGAAGTTGCAGGAGGAGATGGTTTGTGTGAGAAGTCACAATGAACTGTTGGGTATGGAGCCTGATTATCTTGTTTATTTTGTATCACAGCATTGGAACCCTGTACCTTAATGGGGTGGCAACGCCGCCTACAATTAAACGCTGCCTGGGGAGTCCAGGGGGGGCGGCTGCGACTTTATGGAGCCCCCCCCTGGCAGGGGGTTTCGGGGGAAATGCCCCCGAAGCTAAAAACAGATGTAAAATTGCCTTGTAAAAGTATAGTAATTTCTAGTCAATTTGGGCTGTTCATTAGGAAGGTGATCTAACGGTAGAAGTTATGTTTAGTTTATGGTTTTTTTCCCTAGAAGGAAACCCCTCGCTTTGTATGTGGGCATTGTATTGCGGTTGTGTATTGTATGTGTATTCTCGGAGCGAGAAACAGATAGGGAGACTGTGAGAGAGAACAAAGGATATTACAATGGATCTAATGTAGGTTGTGTCTCTTCATTTTGCTGGATAATAGAAAGGAAGGACTGGCTGTTCAGGGTGGACGTAGCCCAAATTGGGTGAACCACGTATATCTGTGTCTCTCTAGTTTTATGTGCTTTGTGTGCTTGTGTTTTCCGCATATTATATGTGTTGCATTTCTCTGTAATATATAATTTTCTAACAATTGGTATTAGAGCCAAAGGTCTATTTGGCTGATAAACTCGCAGGAAAGAAGGGTTCCTGGTTCGAGTTCTAAAGAAAAATCTAAAGAAAAATCTGATTTCAATAGGGCAGTTAGGCGGTGAAGGTTGTGTGACAACTTTCACAGATAAAACTTGGAAGGTTACCAAAGGAGCCCTTGTAATAGAAAAAGGAGAAAATGTTGGTACATTGTGTTTATGCAATGGTATTTCTAACTCTGTTAATGCTTTAAATTCCAAAGGAGTAGATGCAGCATTATGGCATCATAGGCTCGGACACCTGAGTGAGAAGGGGATGAAGATTCTTCACTCAAGAAATTTGTTGCCGGGTTTGAAAAATGTTGATTTGGATTTCTGTGAGAATTGCATTTATGGAAAACACAAGAGAGTTAGATTTCTCAGAGTTGGGAAATAAAATAAAAGCGAAAAATTAGAGCTTGTGCATACAGATGTATGGGGACCTGCTCAGGTATCATCTCTTGGTGGCTCTCGTTATTATGTTACTTTTATTGATGATGCAACTAGAAAAACTTAGATTTATTGTATTCATAATAAATCTGATGTATTTGATACTTTTAAGAAATGGAAATATTTGGTTGAGATTGAGACAGGAAAGAAGTTGAAGTGTCTCAGATCAGACAATGAAGGTGAATATTGCAACAAAGAGTTTGATAGGTACTGTTCAGAGCATGGAATTCGCAGAGAGAAGATAGTTCCAAGAACAACACAAGAAAATGGTGTGTCAGAAAGGATGAACAAAACAATCATGGAGCGTGCAAGGTGCATGAGATTGCATGCAGGATTGCCTTTACAATTTTGGGTAGATGCTGTAGATACTGCTGCTTATCTAATAAACAAAGGGCCTTCAAGTTCCTTGGATGGTGGTATTCCAGAGGAAGCATGGACATGAAAAAATTTAAACTACTCTTTTTTAAAGCCTTTTGGTTGTGAGGCCTTTTTCCATATTAATAAAGAAAATAGAACAAATCTTGAGGCAAAATCAAAGAAATGTACCTTTATTGGATATGGTGTTAATGATTTTGGTTATCTCTTATATGATTATAAAAATCAAAAAATCATTAGGAACATAGATGTAATATTCAATGAAAAGGTCTTGTATAAGAATCAGTTGTAGGAAAAGAAATGGGAAAAAGAAAACAAAGAATACACAGTTCTTGATGAGATCACAGAAAAAGTAAGGTGCCTGAAAATAATAATAATTAACAGCCACAACAACAGCAACCACCACAACAGCAATAGGCACCTCAAACACCTGAAAGTGGTGTCAGAAGATCTACCAGGATAAGTAGACCCCTTGAATGATACTCTCCTTCATTATATTATTTATTGTTGACTGATTCTGGTGAACCCGAATGTTATGAAAAAGCAATGCAGGTTGAAAGCAAGAAGAAGTGGGAGCTAGCCATGGAAGAAGAGATGGAATCCTTAATACATAACCAGACTTGGGACTTAGTCAGATTGCCTACAGGTAAAACAACATTGCAGAATAAATGGGTTTACAGGCTGTAGGAAGAAGATGGAGGAAAACAGAGGTACAAAGCTAGACTTGTGGTGAAGGGGTTTGCACAAAAGAAAGGTATTGATTTTGACGAAATATTTTCTCCTATTGTTAAGATGACTTCAATAAGAACTATTTTAAGTCTTGTAGCAGCAGAAGATTTACATCTTTAATAGTTAGATGTAAAGACAACATTTCTCCATGGATATTTGGAGGAAGAGATCTATATGGAGCAACCAGAAGGATATGAGGTCAAGGGGGGAGAAAAATTAGTGTGCAGGTTAAAGAAGAGCTTGTATGGCTTAAAATAGGCTCCAAGGCAGTGGTATCTAAAATTTGACAAGTTTATGTCTAAACAAGGTTATACCAGATGTCACTCTGATCATTGTGTTTATTTGAAAAATAAAAATGATGGTAGCTATATTATATTGTTATTGTATGTAGATGACATGCTTGTTGCAGGGTGTAACATGCAGGAAATAAATGTGCTCAAAAGAAAATTTGCAAATTCATTTGCAATGAAGGATTTGGGAGCTACAAAACAAATCCTTGGTATGAGAATAACTAGAGATAGGAAAAATCACAAATTAACACTGTCTCAGAATGAGTACATACAAAAGGTGTTGAAAATATTTAATATGCAGAATGAAAAACCAGTTAATACACCTTTTGCTAGCTATTTCAAACTTAGTAAGGAGACGTGCCCTAAGACCCAAGAAGAAATGGATTATATGTCTAATGATCCATATGCATCAACAATGGAAGCTTAATGTATGCAATGGTCTACACAAGGCCTGATATTGCACATGCAATGGGAGTTGTAAGCAGGTACATGAAAAATCTAGGAAAAGAACATTGGATGGAAGTAAAATGGATTCTCAGTTATTTGAGAGGTACCACAAATCAAGAATTATGCTTTGGTGGTTCAAACAATGCTCTACAAGGATATGTTGATGCAGATATGGCAGGTGACAGAGATAATAGGAGGAGCACTACAGGATATGTATTTAATATAGGTGGAACAACTGTTAGTTTGGTTTCAAAAATCCAAAGTGTTGTTGCATTTTCAACAACAGAAGCAGAGTATGTTGCTGCTACAGAGGTTAGTAAAGAAATAATTTGGTTACAAAGGTTTATGGATGAATTGGGTAAGAAGCATGATATGGGAACGTTATACAGTGATAGCCAAAGTGCTATTCATCTTGCAAAGAACTCAACATTTCATTCCAGAACTAAACACATACAACTCAAGTACCATTTCATACGGTCAGTGTTGGAAGATGGACAGTTGAAGCTGGAAATGGTACACACTTGCCAGAATCCTGCAGATATGCTAACAAAAGTTGTAACCAGGGAGAAACTGAGAATATGCTCAGTTTCAATTGGTCTTCAAGGATGATGATGAAGATGAGAAACAACCAGGTCCAAAGAGGAGTCATTGTCCAGAAAATGAAGCAATGGTGGAGTTGCTACAATCAGTCTCCAAGTGGGAGACTGTTGGGTGTGGAGCCTGATTATCTTGTTTATTTTGTATCACAGCGTTGGACCCTTGTACCTTAATGGGGTGGCAACACCACCCGTAATTAAACGCTGCTTGGGGGGTCCAAGGGGGGCGGCTGCGAATTTGTGGAGCCCCCCCCCCCTAGCGGGGGGTTTTGGGGGCAGTGCCCCTGAAGCTAAAAACAGATGTAAAATTTCCTTGTAAAAGTATAGCAATTTCTATTCAATCTGGGTCGTTCATTAGGCGGATGATCTGACGGTAGAATTTATGTTTAGTTTAGGGTTTTTTTCCCTAGAAGGAAACCCCTCACTTTGTATGAGAGTATTGTATTGTATGTGTATTCTCAGAGCGAGAAACAGATAGGGAGACTGTGAGAGAGAATAGAGGATATTACAGCACATTTGTTGTAGGTTGTGTCTCTTCATTTTGCTGGATAATAGAAAGGAAGGACTGGCTGTTCGGGGTGGACGTAGCCCAAACTCGGTGAACCATGTATATCTGCGTCTCTCTCGTTTTATGTGTTTTGTGTGCTTGTGTTTTCCGCATATTATATGTGTTGCATTGCTTTGTAATATATAATTTTCTAACAACTGGTATCAGATCCGAAGGTCTATTTGGCTGATAAACTCGCAGGAAAGAAGGGTTCCTGGTTCGAGTGGGAGCAATGGCGGAAGATGGTAAGTTTAGGGCCGAGAAATTTAACGGCCAAAACTTCCCGCTGTGGAAGATGCAAATGGAAGATTATCTATATCAGAAATATTTGTACCTACCATTGAGCAGAAAAAACAAAGAAGCCGATGGCTATGACAGACGTAGAATGGGATATTCTTGATAGAAAGGCACTTAGAACAATATGGTTGTGCCTCGCGGCGTCAGTAGCCTTCAATATTTCGAAGGAAACAACAACAGAGGGTTTGATTAAGGCATTGGCGAAACTATATGAAAAACCCTCGGCCTCAAACAAGGTATTTCTTATGAAATATTTATTTAATATGAATATGTCAGAAGGTGGATCTGTTGCAAACCATTTAAATGATTTTAATACAGTTACTAGTCAGTTAAGTTCTGTAGGGGTAAACTTTGATGATGAAGTTGGGGCTCTTTTATTTCTGTGCTCATTTCCAGAAAGATAGAATGGTTTAGTTATGGCCATTAGTAAATCTATCTCTGGATCTAATACTTTAAAGTTTGATGATGTTGTCGGTGCTATCCTTAGCAAGGAACTGCGACAGAAAAGCTCTGGTGAGACATCGGGTAATGATTTGAGTGCAGAGTTTAAGGGAAGAAAAAAGGAAAGAGGAAAGAGCTTAGGATATCGCAGTAAACCAAGGAAAGGCAGATCCAAGTCCAGACCAGGGATAGTGTGCTGGAAATGCGAAAAAAAAGGACACATGAAGAAAGACTGTAGATCTCAAAAGGGAAAATAAGGAGACGCATAGCAAGAAAACAATCATGAAGAAAATGTGACAGGTGATGTGTTAAAAGATGCTTTGATTCTTTCTTTCGAAAATGTTACTGATTCCTGGGTAGTAGATTCAGGGGTCCCATTCCATGCCACACCTGATAAGAAATATTTTCATGACTATGTTCAAGGAGATTTTGGACAGGTCCGTTTGGGTGATGATAAACCCTGTAAAATTGTTGGAATGGGTAAATTTCTTGTAAAACAAAAGAATGGAAACCAATGGCTATTAAAGGAGGTAAGGCATGTTCCAGATCTGAAGAAAAATCTGATTTCAACAGCGGAGTTAGGCGGTGAAGGTTGTGTGACAACTTTCACAGATAGAACTTGGAAGGTCACCAAAGGAGCCCTGGTAATAGCAAAAGGCGAAAAGGTTGGTACATTGTATTTATGCAATGGTATTTATAACTCTGTTAATGCTTTAACTTCCAAAGGAGCAGATGTAGCATTATGGCATCATAGGCTCAGACATATGAGTGAGAAGGGGATGAAGATTCTTCACTCAAGAAATTTGTTGCCAGGTTTGAAGAATGTTGACTTGGATTTCTGTGAGAATTGCATTTATGGAAAACAAAAGAGAGTTAGATTTCTCAGAGTTGGGAAAGAAAATAAGAGCGGAAAATTGGAGCTTATGCATACGGATGTATGGGGACCTGCTCAGGTATCATCTCTCGGTGGCTCTCGTTATTATGTTACTTTTATTGATGATGCAACTAGAAAAACATGGATTTATTGTATTTAGAATAAATTTGATGTATTTGATACTTTCAAGAAATGGAAAGCTTTGGTTGAGATTGAGACAGGAAAGAAGTTGAAGTGTCTCAGATCAGAAAATGGAGGTGAATATTGCAGCAAAGAGTTTGATAGGTACTGTTCAGAGCAAGGAATTCGTAGAGAGAAGACAGTTCCAAGAACACCACAAGAAAATGGTGTTTCAGAAAGGATGAACAGAACAATCATGGAGCGTGCAAGGTGCATGAGATTGCATGCAGGATTGCCTTTACAATTTTGGGTAGATGTTGTAGATACTACTGTTTATCTAATAAACAGAGGGCCTTCAAGTTCCTTGGATGGTGGTATTCCAGAGGAAGCATGGACAGGTAAAAAGGTAAACTACTCTTTTTTAAAGCCTTTTGGCTGTGAGGCCTTTGTCCATATTAATAAAGAAAATATAACAAAGCTTGAGGCAAAATCAAAGAAATGTACCTTTATTGGATATGGTGTTAATGATTTTGGTTATCGCTTATATGATTATGAAAATCACAAAATAATTAGGAGCAGAGATGTAATATTCAATGAAAAGGTCTTGTATAAGAATCAATTGCAGGAAAAGAAACAGGAAAAATAAAACAAAGAATACACAGTTCTTGATGAGATCACAGAAAAAGTAAAGGTGCCTGAAAATAATAATAATCAACAGCCACAACAACAACAACCACCACAACAGCAACAGGCACCTCAAACACCTGAAAGTGGTGTTAGAAGATCTACCAGGATAAGTAGACCCCTTGAATGATACTCTCCTTCATTATATTATTTATTGTTGACTGATTCTGGTGAACCTGAATGTTATGAAGAAGCAATGCGGGTTGAAAGCAGGAAGAAGTGGGAGCTAGCCATGGAAGAAGAGATGGACTCCTTAATGCATAACCAGACTTGGGACTTAGTCAGGTTGCCTACAGGTAAAAATACATTGCAGAATAAATGGGTTTACAGGCTGAAGGAAGAAGATGGAGGAAAACAAAGGTACAAATCTAGACTTGTGGTGAAGGGGTTTGCACAAAATAAAGGTATTGATTTTGATGAAATATTTTCACCTGTTGTTAAGATGACTTCAATCAGAACTATTTTAAGTCTTGTAGCAGCGGAAGATTTACATCTTGAATAGTTAGATGTAAAGACAACATTTCTCCATGGAGATTTGGAGGAAGAGATATACATGCAGCAACCAGAAGGATATGAGGTAAAAGGGAAAGAAAAATTGGTGTGCAGGTTAAAGAAGAGCTTGTATGGCTTAAAGCAGGCTCCAAGGCAGTGGTATCTAAAATTTGACAAGTTTATGTCTCAACAAGGTTATACTAGATGTCACTCTGGCCACTGTGTTTATCTGAAAAGGCAAAATGATGGCAGCTATATTATATTGTTATTGTATGTAGATGACATGCTTGTTGCGGGGTCTAACATGCAGGAAATAAATGTGCTCAAAAGAAAATTGGCAAATTCATTTGCAATGAAGGATTTGGGAGCTGCAAAACAAATCCTTGGTATGAGAATAACTAGAGACAGGAAAAATCACAAATTAACATTGTCTCAGAATGAGTACATACAAAAGATGTTGAAAATATTTAATATGCAGAATGCAAAACCAGTTAGTACACCTTTTGCTAGCCATTTCAAACTTAGTAAGGAGATGTGCCCCAAGACCCAAGAAGAAATGGACTATATGTCTAAAGTTCCATATGCATCAGCAGTTGGAAGCTTAATGTATGCAATGGTCTGCACAAGGCCTGATATTGCACATGCGGTGGGAGTTGTAAGCAGGTACATGAATAATCCAGGAAAAGAACATTGGATGGCAGTAAAATGGATTCTCAAATATTTGAGAGGTACCAAAAATCAAGCATTATGCTTTGGTGGTTCAAACATTGCTCTACAGGGATATGTTGATGCAGATATGGCAGGTGACAGAGATAACAGGAGGAGCACTACAGGATATGTATTTACTATAGGTGGAACAACTGTCAGTTGGGTTTCAAAAATCCAAAGTGTTGTTGCACTTTCAACAACAGAAGCCGAGTATGTTGCTGCTACAGAGGCTAGTAAAGAAATGATTTGGTTACAAAGGTTTATGGATGAATTGGGTAAGAATCATGATATGGGCACACTATACAGTGATAGCCAAAGTGCTATTCATCTTGCAAAGAACTCATCATTTCATTCCAGGACTAAACACATACATCTCAAGTACCATTTCATATGGTCAGTATTGGAAGATGGAGAGTTGAAGCTGGAAAAGATACACACTAGCTAGAATCCTGTAGATATGCTAACAAAAGTTGTAACCAGGGAGAAACTGAGAATGTGCTCAGTTTCAATTGGTCTTCAAGGATGACGATGAAGATGAGGAATAGCCAGGTCCAAAGAGGAGTCATTGTCCAGCAAATGAAGCAGCGGTGGAGTTGCTACAATTAGTCTCCAAGTGGGAGATTGTTGGGTGTGGAGCCTGATTATCTTGTTTATTTTGTATCACAGCATTGGACTTATTGTCCAGCAAATGAAGCAGCGATGGAGTTGCTACAATCAGTCTCCAAGTGGGAGATTGTTGGGTGTGGAGCTTGATTATCTTGTTTACATTGTATCACAGCATTGGACCCCTGTACCTTAAAAGGGGGCGGCAACTCCACCCGAAATTTAATCGTTGCCGTGGGGGGTCCGTGGGTTTTTTTCCCTAGAAGGAAACCCCCTTGTATATATGAGGTCATTGTATTGCGACTATGTATTATGAGTGTATTCTCAGAGCGAGAAACAGAGAGGGAGACTGTGAGAGAGAACAGAGGATATTACAGTGGATCTGCTATAGGTTTTGTCTCTTCGTTTTTGTTGGATAATAGAAAGGAAGGACTGGCTGTTCGGGGTGGACGTAGCCCAAACTGGGTGAACCACGTATATCTGTGTCTCTCTAGTTTTATGTGTTTTGTGTGCTTGTATTTTCCGCATATTTTATTTGTTTCATTGCTCTGTAATATTTAATTTTCTAACAATAGCTCCATTCTTTGACACACTCATTGTCAAAGACATCTCCCATAATGCTGTTACATATAGGAAATTCCTTCCAAAGTGGAATTACCTCCTGATCATCCAAGGCTAAGGAGTAGCCCCTTTGCACCATGATAGTGCCATCTCCTACTCCTGCAACATCATGCAAAGTATGAGAGAAAATCTGCCCATGCCCTCCTAAGAACAACCCAAGAAACAAAATTTTTTGTTGCCTCCTCATACCTCCATCATAAAAATCATGTGATGATAACATAATGATTGATATGAAGAATTTCATATCAATACAATGCTTCCATACTCCTTGTAGCCCTATGATGCAAGTATCCTGCCAAACTTTCTCTTCCCACATACCCTTTGAAAGAGGATATGTCACATGATGGCCAAACTCCTTCAAGAGTAGCCAACACAGCTAAGCCTCTTGCTGCCCCATGTCATAAATTTGCAAGTAGCTCTCCAGCCTCTTGCTCACCATCCACATGCAAGTGCCTCCCATCATGCTCTACCTTGGTACCCTTCCAATGAAGACTACCATTCTCCCAAAGCATATTTTTCTTCTTGCATTTCATGAGATGTTGAAATGCAACTCCTTGGAGATATCTTAGAGAAGATCTCACATCAATGTCCTCCTCGAATCCATAGGGATCCAAGTGTGCTGGAGGTAAAACCTCCTTACTGTTGCTCAATGACAGTGTTGTAAAACTCTTCAATGATGTTGTGGTTGTCTCATACCCCAACTCAAAGATGAACACATGGTTTTGTATAAGAGTGTTTTGGACAAGGTTCATCTCATCCTCCAAAATTTCACCCCCCAACCTTAAGTGTTGTGTGTAACTCATCAAAGGCACATGAGGATGATGGTTCATCCCTTCCTTGAACAAGTCAAGTTTGCACAATGAAGTGTGATTCTATTGCTCCACATTAGTAGCATGCAATGGTATACATCCCTCCATAAGATTTGCAGTAACAATAGGAAATGGAAACTTAGGCATACCTTGGTGAAATTTGGAAGTATCATGTATGGCTGCATGAGTTCCTTCCTCCAACGTGTTGGCTCCCCCAACTACTATTTTCTATGGTTTCTCCTCCATGGTTGTGACAGTGCTTGTACAAGCCTCCTCAAGTGGCGGTGAGGGCTTTCCCTCCTTTGATTTCTCCTTTTGTTGCAGGGTCTTCTTTCTTCCTCGAGCTGAATGAACTATGGTAAAGCTAGAGTCTCCTTGAAGGCTCTAGGTTTAGATTTTTATTCAGAAAGATATTCACTTATAATCTCATGATCCAAGTGTCCTCCCTCTCTATGCAATTTGCCCTCTTTTTCAAAAGGAAAGGGCATAGTCCCACTGATTCTTTCTTCTCTTCTTTGTCTTTACCTCCTTGTTGAGGCCCTTTCTAGATCTAAACAGAGACGAGATAAAACTCATTCTCTCCATCATTTTGATCTTCTTATTTGTCTTCTTATTCTTTTGATAGCATAATGGCTGAGATTCCACAGGCTGAGCCAAGATTGTGTTTTGATACCACTGTAATATCCCAAAATGGGGATGCAGCAATACATGAACGTAAAACTGGAAATAGCAGTGAATCACATCATACCAAAATGTATGGAAAAAATGGAGCCATTTTAATATGTAAATAATCAGCAAATGAGTACAATATAAGTTTTCATAACTCAAATAATCAAGGTAAATAAGTGTCCCATGAATACATATGCCAAAAGTGAAATGCTGCTATATTGCAGAATGTTCATGAACATGTACAACACAGTCATAGATGGTACACTGCTACATGGGAATGTGAAATAACATAAATATGAAAATAGATGGCTCATAAAACGTTGGGAGTGAAGATATAAGCTCCCAAACACAATTTCAAGACAATCCTGGAAGGATTTCCTGAAATATACAAAATGGAAAAAATGTCGGAGTTGCAGTCCTAGGAATGAATAGAAGCTGCAACTCAAGAACTGGATGGAGATGGTTAAATATGAAACATGAGATGAATAGACCTCCTCCAATGGATCTTCCAAGTGAAAGGTTGATCCTAACACTGAAGATCTCACCCCTCAAACAATCTCTGCAACCCTCACTGCAAATATTCATTGAAAATAACACATTCAAGGAGAGGGACTATGCTGTAGGAGATAGAAAATATGTTGGCCAAGTGCTAAGATATGAAATCAGCCCCAGAGGCTTCCTTGGTGATCTCCCAAAGGAAAGAAAGCTTCCTACTTTGAAAAATAAGCTCCAGAAGTGGTGTTGTGAACCCTCCACTGCAACACCCCGCAACACAACGTTATACTTCAGCAGAAATAACGTTGTAGTTGAAGGAGGTGGCTTGGCCTTGAGCCTTAATGTGGATAAATGAAGTAAAATATCCCTCAAGAGGCCTCTCTTGAAAGGAGAAGGAATTCCTAAACAGGAATGCCTTGTGCTAAGCAAAATATCAATCTCAACTAAACAGTTGAAGAAAGCACAATAGTCTAACAGACCACAAATTCAATAATCCATAACATGTCTTCATATGGCTACCTTGCCCTCCTTTTATACAAATGGAATCCCTCTCACCTTGGGTCCCACTCATTAGGGTTTCCTCCACCAAGGAATCTTCCTCCCACTATCTTTGCGCTGTCTCCAGAGATGATCTCCACCTCTTATCCCAACGTTGTTGACTTGGTCAAACTTGACCTTGTCCACATGAAAATATCCTCTTTCACACATGAGGGTGTGAAATCCAACTCTTATGATGATCCCTTTTCATATTGTGAGGGATTTTATTCCTATTTCTGAAATGTATGGGCCTCCTTACCCATTTATTCATCTCCCGTGTGTAAACAACAAAATTCAATATTCCAATTTGCTGCATGCTAAATTTGAAATATTAAAAAATCCATTAGGAAGCACATATGCTCCCCTTGAATGTGTGCACTGTGATACTCGACCATCATATCAACATGCAGCTTCTGTAAAAACCATCAGTAATATTATAGTTGAAAAATAATCAATGAATGTTGCAACAAGGTTGATATAAATATCTTTCCCACCCATATTCAATAAATACATTAGTTGAAAAAATAATGAGTTAAAATAAATAAACATAAAGAATCAACCCTTGAACAACATATTTCCCCCTTATCATGATATACCTCAAATGAAGTGATTCAACTTATATGAAAACACATGAAGGAACTGAATCAAGCTGTCAACACTCCCCCTGAGACCATACAAGTCTCATGCATATTGTTGTATTCAAGTAGATCTAAAATGCAATAATGTACTACAGTAGGAACTAATATCATCTCATCTGAATATGATGAGGAAAAGTACTCTCTTAGTATCTACTTATTATTCTCTCTTTCCTTCAACACATACACATTATCTGGGGTCTTAATTCCTCTATAAATCACTCTCTTTGATCCTTCCTTTTGGATGATACAACCTTTGAAATTGAAGATCACTTTGTTTCCTCCATAAAACATTTGTCTCACACTCAATATATTATGCTTTAGGCCTTCAATGAGCCAAACATATTCTGCATTTGTCCTCTTCTCACTGATATTGGCTTTACCGCTTCCCAACACTCTAGAGGTCTCACTAACTTTAAACACAACACAAGCGTCCTCAGTGTTATTGAGAAAATGAAAATTTCTCCTATCTCCTGACATATGGTGTGAGAATATGCTATATATATACCACATGCCATCCTCATCACGAGAACAAAGTGAAATTCCACATCTTCCTAGTTGTTGCTCTTTCTTCCATGTGCTCCTAGGATGCACATTCTCCCTTGACTGTCACTTTTGAACAAATGGACTCAATGTTTTAGGAATTTACAATCCTTGGCCACGTGCCCAAAATTATGGTACGCATAACACTCTATATGCCCAAGATATGTAGCCAAAGGATCTAATCTCTTGCTGCTCATACTGGACCTCCATATTCTTAAGCTAGATCTGCAATAAATGGCTTTATGCCCAAGCATGTTACAAGAAAAACAATGACCATTGAAATAAATTTTATACCTGAATGAGTTCATTCTCCTCCTAAAATCAACTTTGACATGACTAAAATCATGATAGTTGAAGCACTCAATCTCGTCCATCAAGGGAGCAAAGGATTTTTGACTTGTCCTTTGAACATTGCTACCTCCAACCATAGGATAAAATGGTCTTCTAAATGTGAAAGCTCCTTTTGGTTTTCTATTTTGTTGTTGCTTGTGGATCACATTATTTGTTGTGGGCTTCTTTGGTTTTACTTTGTCATTCTTTCCTTCATGCAAACTTGTTTCACCCTTATGAAAATTTCTGCCACTTTTTCTCATTGGTATGGTGCTCTTCACTTTATCCAACTGTTGGTTATTTTCCTCAAGATCCCTTCTCAATTTTTCAATCATATCTTCAAGTTCTTCAACATAAGGGTCGTTCTATATTTTTTCTTGTACTTCCTCTAATTTTTTTCATTCTTCTAGTTGTTTTCTCAAGGGAGTATTTTCTTCCTTGAGATTTTTCTCCCTTTGATCACAATCCTACAATTTCTTCTTATGCTCATTGCATGCATTTGTTAGTCTACCAATTTCACTAGAAAAATCTTCAACAACAACCATGGTATATTCATATTGAGCCTTAAGAAGCATATAATTGTGATCGTCATATTTATCACTAAACAAATTTGAATCATTTTCATTACTGCTATCCGAAATATAACTCAAGAGTATATCATTATGACTTATACCTTCATATTTGTTGTTCTTTTTCACAGTTGGTTCATGTGGAGATTCCTCCTTATTTTTTCTTCTCTTCCCAATTTATTCATAATTTTTGTTGTTGTTGTTACCTCCATATATCATATGCAATTTGTCCAAAATTTCATTGGCAGATTTCAAATCTCCAATTTTCTCCAAATCTGCACTATGGATATTTTCAAAAATAATTTTCCTTGCTTGAAAATTTTTCTTGCGTACTTTATATGCAAGAAAATATTCATCATTTCCTTCAAAAACCAATCTCCAAATTTTAGAGCCACAAAACAATAATTTATTTTTCACATTTTCTTGCCATGCTTTGAAATTTGTAGCAGTAAGAACCAATTTCTTTGAAGAAATCATTCTAAAAAAATAATAATAATAATAAATCATAAATAAAATAAATAAATCAATCAATCAAATTTCTACCAAAATCTCCAAGAACCACTCTCTAGTGATCAAGATACACCTAAGAGCCTTGCTTTGATACCAATTGTTGGAAACTAGATCACTACTGGGATTGTGGGGGGGGGGGGGGGGAGGAGGTGGGTTGGTGAATCAATAATGTGGCACTTTAAAAAAAATTCTCCAATTAATAAAATATTTAAGCGTGCATAAACTAAAACACATAACCATAGATCAGAGCATCAATAATAAATATGAATGCACAAAATAAATCAACACATGGACACAAGTGTTTCTGGTGGAAAACCCATCACAGGAAAAAAAAAACCTTAATGTTGTTGTGCTACTAAATTATTTTATTAATTTGATGAAAAAATTATAAATGGATCATCTCACTCCCATGAGCCAGAAGAATTGACTTCTTTCACAATATGCTAGCACTATCAGACATAAAATTGTTCCTCTCTCATATCTATGAATTACCATCCATTGAAGGTCACCACGAACAAAAATCCTTGACCGATTACTCCTAAACTCATTTCTATAGACTTTGATCTACTATTTCTATCATGACCAATGAGCTTCACCCAATTTCTAGTGAGATATCCAACCACCATTGGATGGAGAAAACTCTTCCTTCTAATGAATCCACCAAGCCATTGTATACTCAAAGCCTCCATGCCTTTTCTTCCTCCATGCAAGCCTCATTTCACATTTTTCCGACTAGACTCCTAAAATTTTCTCAACATGATCACTACAACAACATAGAATCGAATCACAATTGAAAACAAATCACCAAACTCTAAATACTACACATGCAACAATACCATCTCATCAAAAATTACTCCAATCAACACTTCATCTTCTCACACACTACACAATATCATGGTTGAAACATACTTCAGCTCACTGCTACACCTGAAAATTGATTCACAAATTATGCACTAGAAAACACATGAAGCTTGCAAGCTCTACTCCAAGCTCTAACTCACTCTCAACAAAAATTATACAATCAATCAACTCACAATGAGCTTCCTCCAATATGTAGATGAACTCAAATTGTCAACTCAATAAATACTCAGAACTACTAGGAATGACAACTCTATTCATATGCTATATTTGATCTAGATTCAACTCATTGACTGAATCAAGCTAATAAATCCACTTTCCTTTTGATATTTTCAACTTTGATCAACTTATGGAGGTCCCATGAACTTTTATAACCATAGACTGAAAAGTTTCAATCAAGGATGTCTCCAAACCACAAAAATTAGCTCAACAACGCGAGGAATGTGGAAAATATCTCGTCAAAACCCATAGTCACTCCCCTAACATTATCATTCATGCAAATTTAGCATCTTAAAGCTATAACCGCTCCCTTGGGCATGTATTCATGCGACTTTATCATCTCAGTCGCTCCCTTGAATCAGCATGCATGTGACTAGGGCTTAAACTAAGGGAAAGCATCAGTTCTTTATTCTAGAACCACTTCCACCTATTGGACCATCTTCCTCAACTCCTAAACACTCCTCCAAGCCTCTGCAATAGGTCTGGAGCTAATGAATTAGGCTAAGAACAAGTCTATTCAATGATAGACCTATTCTGCAACTTTAGCACCAATACCAAACCTCCAACTCCTCAAGCAGCAACCACAACATCTCTAAAACCTCCAACATTTGTAGCAACATCATCCTCAACACCTATAGCAACAAAATCATATCCAACTTCCTTCAACACTGGTAGAATCACCTCCAATGCAAGTAAAAAACAACTGAACACATGTCTCTAAGACATGTAGATACATATGAGGCATCTAGAGTAGCACTCCAACTTCTTGCAGCAACAACATCTCCAACAAACACACCATGTCTGGAATCCATCTCCTCATCAGTCACAACATCATATCCACTAGGTCTAGTCATAGGAACGTTGACACCAATGCCAACTAAAAATACCATCAACCAATCACACTTCATCACTCATGCATATGACCAAAGACATCTCTATCCTATCAACATAAATGCCAACATAAACAACAAAAAATGCAACAAAAAATTACTAGACATAACCGATATGCATATATAAGAGGTGGGGGTGGGGGTTCTAAACTTGATATTAAAAGGGATTCAATGAGATGAAGCAAGAAATGAACTGCAAGTCTGCATAGGGATGTAATTTTGGGCCTCATTCATAAAAAAATAGTTATTACCTTCTCATTTAACTCAACCAATAATATGTCCACAGGGCCTTCAATAGATAGTGATCAGGTACGTTTTTAAGGCACTCCTAGATGCTAAGTCATCAGTTAATTTCCCTACCCTATTCAGGTTTTATTATTGTACATTACCATGATGTACCCTCACCAATGTTGAACTTACAAAAAAAAACACAACTAATAATATATTTTTCTACTTTAAATTAAGGTTGACATGGCTAATTAATGATACTTTAATATTTAAATACATCACTTTATCCTATATAATAAAGCTATACAATAAATTTAATCTTATAAATTTATTGCATCATCCACTAATGCTATCTTAATGCACAAATGCATACACTCATATAAGTTGTAACACTCGCTCCCATCCCCTTGTCTTATCTTGGTTGTGGGAGGTGTTACTTGTTCATTTTGACCCAACTTCCAAGGTTTTTTTATGAAATTAGGGTCACATGACTTCATTTTCTCAAATTATGCAGAATTAAATTCTAATACCACCATCGAGTTCATCTCTTTGAGAGATTTCTGATGGTATATATTTTATCTCAATCCATATCCCAAACCGTAAGTAATTAACATTAGAAGTTTTCAAACAAAAATATTACATGCCATCACAAGTGCATCATTTTTCCTACACATAACCTTGGTGGCACAATAACATCATTACATTGGGATGACCACTCCTTGTCATGTTGCTTGTTGTAGGTTAACAAGTTAAACAACCTGGTGGTGGGTGGTCTCCCCACTGATGGGGTTCCCACAAAAAAACCATGGTTGGGTTGGCATGGAAACCACATCAACCAAACTAGTAGTATCCCCCCCCTACCCCCCCTAATGGTGGTTGATGAGCCTTGATATTTCACCAAGGATTTTCCAACTCCCAAGGATTTTGAACTTAAATCAACAACCTGGGCTTCGTACAAACTGAGAGGTGAAATGATATATGCATAGTGGGTTAGGTTCTACTCATTTCACCCTCAGTCATTAGATTAGATCAAGGTATTCATATACCACTCCTTCAAGTAACTACAAAGATAATTTCTTATGAAATCATATCATGATTTAAAGGAGATGAACATGATTCTAACTATAGAAATGAAAATTCCATTCATTAAATGTAAATTCTAATTTAAATTGAATGAAAGGAAGAGGATAGTATAGTTGTAGAAGTAAACCATGCTAATTTGTTTTAAAACATAATCAAATCAATATCCTACTTGCATGAATCATTTATCTATTTTCAACTTGCTTAAAAATGAGGAATTCAATCTTCAACACAACCATTAAAAAAATGCTAAGTCTAATTCTACTTGTTGTCTTATGTTTGTAGTGAGGAAAGGATGACGTTGGATTAGTATTAGAGTCTTCCTTAATCATGAAATCAAATCTTGGGGGGCCATTATTCAACTTCAAAATTAAAGGTTCAAAGTCTGGAGCGAATCTGGTTGAAGTAAGCAATGTTACATGATTGCTACAGAAAGTGCTACAAGAGGCCCTGTTTTGCTACGGGAGAGAGGTCCGGGAGATTTTTGAGGGAAATAATGGTATATTGAAGGTGAAGGAAGGTGGATGAAGGTGGATGAAGGTGAATGAAGGGTGTGGGAGCCCCTTATCCAAGATTAGTACCCCTCAGAGGCCTATCTTGCACCAAATTTTATGCCCACGATGTCCTTCATTTGCCTTGGAAGAGTGATCTCGGTGGCAGAGCTTGGAAGCAATATGAAGTGTCCAGGAGAGAGATGTAATGATCTAGGGCGATGCATAAGAGTGTTCCCAACCCTGCAATTCAATAACAATATTTGTATACTAATTAAGCACATGCATCAAATGATCAATATTAAAGAAAAATAAATTAACATGGAAAAGATGAGTTGAATTTTATTAAAATCTACTCTACCCTAAAACATAATTCTAATTGTCAAATCAATGCTGCAAACTTCTAAGTTGAAATTTCGAAACATGCAGAAGGATTACAAATCAACACTTAACAATTTTCAAGAAATCATAAACACATGCTTTTGGGTTTTTGTTGTAGATCTTCCAACCACTCTTCCCACAAGAGAGGAGATAGGTAAACCTGCAACTACAAATTTTGTGATGTAATTCCTACCTAAAAAAGAAAATAATTTCAATGAATTGAACAAGAAAAAGGAAATAATATAAGAGAGGGAATAAACCCCCTGGGTTGGTCCCAAACCTAAGGGTTTCAACCCTCCAAAACTAACTTAGATGCAGGACAATAATGAACTTCTCATTGACGGAAAATAAGGCACATACATCATATGAAATATTAACATAACAGTATAAAGCATAAGGCTCTCATTAGCTACTAATATATTCAATAAATATTTTAATCTTAATGAGCCTTTAGGCTCATTTATTTATACAAAAATTAGTTTAGGGGCATATCCCTTGAAAGGAGGAATGCTCCCCACCAAAATCTCTAAATTGTTGGATATAGTTCCCTTTGATCTTCACATGCACTTGAGTTCCTCGGATGCTATTGAATTCAAGTTTTTGGTGAGGAATATTTGATCTCAATTCGAGTTGGAGAGTTAATGAAGTGGACAAGCCTCCTATATTCTCTCTGGATGTCTCCACCAAGCCCTGCATAGTAAATATCTCCAAAATGCTTATTTTTCCTATATAGTAATCACATTGGGCCATGCAATATGAAAATCACCCTTTAATCTTCTTACTAATCATATTATGTCCAAAAATTTGAATTAATGTGAGAAAAGGAGTCTGCTTTAAGGGTTGGAGGATAGCAAAATGGACCTCAAAATATATCCATTAATGGGACCCATCATCACCCTCTGTTGAAAGTGTTTCTCACAATTTTAGAAACGTAGTCACTAATGTCAAGCTCATTCATGGCCCTGGTGGCCTCTCTAACATCCCAAGGCATCTCAGATGGTGTGCCTTCCTGTGGATAGAAACCTGCATTTTATTCTATGTTTTTCCATTCCTTGTGTTATTATGCCTGGTTTCTTGTCTCCTATAGGTCAAATAGTAAGGGAGGACCGAGTTTGATTCCTATCCACTTGATCTTAGACCTTGGCATGATTCTTTTGTAAATTTGGGTTCTCTCCAGGGCATTCCTTATTCTTTCTGGAGAGTGATACTATCTAGTTTTCAAACTGTGAGGCAAGGCATGCCATATTCTTGGAAATCCTACAAAATTTCTATCCACAACATCATAAAGGTGTCCTCAAAATGGAGGATAGTTTATTCTTGGGCTGCCATATATTGAGGTTTCAAATCAGTATCGGTGGAGATGAGGTTGTAGTTACTGATGACAACCTTGGGGCTCATTAATTCTTTGTTAATGTTTAAGGACACCCTCTCTTCTTTTCTCATCACCCTCTTTACTTCTTCAGATCTTGTTTCCTCATGGGTCAACCAAGAGGCTAATTTAATTAGTTTCATTCCCCACAATCTTGAGTTGGGGTCCCATAAGTTCATGTCTGTGAGGATAATATTGTGCATGTAAAACTCAATCAGTTTGGATCTATCCTCAATATTTACCCCTTTGAAAAATTCAATGAAATTTTTGTAGCCTTGGAAAGGTAAATAGCCATATTTTTCTAATTTCTTTATCTAGAATTTCAGCCACTTCTCCTTGAGGAATATGGAATGGGATTTGGATGGTTTCTTGCTTTATGTGGCTTCCATGGATAAACTTATCGTAGTGTAAAGTTGTGCCTCTTTTTCTTGCAGTTTCTCTCTTATTGTTTTTTTCTTTGTCTGTGGATTATCCTTCATGACTGACTCCCTCATCCTTAAGTTGTTTAATTCCATGCTCATTTCATTTAATTTATCTTCCATGAGGCCCACATCTTCCACCTTTTTGGATCTTGCAACTGCATCCATCTAGGAGTTCAGCCTCTTTCATTTTCCAACTCAAAGAAGATGGGTATAGAAAATTTCTCAAGTATAATTCTACCTCCCTCAACAAATTTGTAATAATATTCAAGGTTATGTTATGGATCAGGCTCCTAGAGTTCTTATATATCTTATTATTTTTATTTTGATGTGGTTTCATTATCTTGTAACATCTTCTATTGATCTTGTAGCAGTCCATATTTCTCCCGTAGCTCCTTTATTTTCTCCTGTAGTTCCCCTATTTTTTCTTGTAACTAGGAATATTGTGCTTTGAGTCTCTTAAATGTGACTTCTCTATTGGTGTGCCTCCCTATGGGTGGCAGAGGTTGTCTACTCTTTGCTTTGGGAGAGGTAAATTCTTCAATCTTCCCTTCGCTAAGTCCCATTTCTTCCCTTTTTATTGTTGACTCATAAATTTTGATAGGTTATTTTGAAGGAGGTTGAGGCTTCCCTTGCCTTATCCTAGTCCTCTTCCTTTTTTTAAAGTACAAGGGCATTTGCTTTGGATTCCTTCTTTTGGGCTTGACTGGTGTGCCAAGTGTGGCCAATGTGCCAGCCACCTCTTGCTCTATGTTTCTTGGTGAGAGGATTATTTTTTTCCCTTGTATTTCTATCCCTTGTGGTTTGGAGTTATCCTCAAGGTTATCTTCCTCAACTCTTTATTTATCTCCCTCTATTTCCTCTATTTATTCTTTCTCCTTCTCTTCCCTACCCACAGTACTAGAGGCTCGTGTTCCTTCTTGTTGTGTGGAGGTGAGGGTTTTTGTTTCAATGAAAACCTCCCTATCCATGTCTACAAAGTCATTCCACATCACAGGGTTCCTTAGATGGATTAAAGAATCCATGAAAATTAGCTTGATGAGGGCATGATGGGAACTTTTTTGGTGCTTCCCTTCCCTCAATTTCTAGATCATCTCAATGATGGATTGTATGAGGAAATGTGGAACAATGAGTCTCTTTGGAATTGGTAACTTTGTCTGTAACCTTAGCTCATGGAGAAACCTAAAGTGATAGGCATACACAATGCTCAACCTTCCCTCATAGGATATGTATTTAATGATGTGGTAGGCCACTTCATCCCAAGGGTAAGGGAGGATTTATCTTATATTTCTATTTTTATCTTCTGCAGACTTCTCTTTATGAAGAAAGAATTTTTTCTTGGTTGTAACACCTACTGCCTTATCCTTGTTGCTCCATCAAAGTCCCATGGTTAGGGTGGTTACTCTTCTTGTGAGTTCTACATTCAAAGAGAATGAAATTCATCTAAAAATATTAGTGGCACTATTTTCTCCCTGTTAATTGAGGTCCATGGAAAATTATTGAGTTATCTCATCGTAATATCCCTTTACTTTCTCAAACAATCCAATCCATTAATGTCTCAGAAAAATGTCCATAACAGGGGGATGTTGATGGATTCTTTTCCTTTTTTTATGTAGATTTTCTTCTGTTGAAACCTCCTCCCATTTCTCCTATTTCTCCTTATCTAGGTTATCTTAGGTGTATTTTCAATATTTTCCTCAGATCAGTCTTGGGTGTAGAGATAATGGCTAGTTTCCTTTTTTATAGAGGAGGAGAAGGATGATAATTTTTACTATGGAAAAAAAAATCTTTTTCCCTATCTTACCTTTTTATAGGATAAATTTTCAAAGTAAATTACTACATAATGGTTGAAACAGGGTACCCAGTTTTATCAGAATTCTTCATGCAAGTGTATGGAAATTAGAGAGTGAGGAGGCCACTTACCCTTTCCAATATGACTCTCTCATGTGCATGAGGATTTGAGAAAAACTTCTAGTGGTCCTGGCTCCCTTTTTCCCCTTAATTCATCATTGTAGCTTATTTTATGTGCTCCTAAAACAATTCAGATCCTCCTATGGCACCTATAAACTCATCCTGTAGCATTCTGATGACACACTAGGTAGACTCTATTAGAATCTAGATCACCCTTCATTACCTTGATGGGTTTCTCTAACTGTTTTCAAGAAATGAGAAATTGTGCAAGTGGAATCAAGCCTCGTACTTTTATTCCCTTTTGTGGTAATGGCTCGAAGCACTTTGGTGACTTATATCTTACACAAATTTCCTTTTTTAATCATTATCCCCACTCCTCATAATCATCACCCCACTTAATTTAACTTTTCCATGTTTCATGGGTGGTTGTGTCAATTACAGTTTACTAATCAAAGGTGGCCAAGTTTAATGGCCACCTCTAGCCAATCAAAACTCCATTGTCGGTCATTAAACACATTTGTTACCATTATGTGCATAGGTAAGAGGTGAGGGGTGTCATACCTGAGCGTACCTATGATGTTGAACTATTGTATATGCATGCATGTTGCTATTGAGATGATTATTGATTAACTAACCCTCATAGGTTTTAACTTTCCTTGTTTACTTATGCACAGGTCTTCACAACATGATGATGTAGTCAATTGATGAAATATTTCTTCCATGTGGGTATCCTTCCAATGTTTAATATTCTATTGTTGGAGTGGATATATGACCTTACATCTACTCTTCAGGGATGATTTTACCTTTATAAGCTTCAAGCATTTCCTCATGATGCATCAGGGTGGCTATATCTTCTACTCTAGAGCTATAAAAAATCTAGTTCAAGATCTTGTTGGAGTTGTGCAATCTGCTATAAGACTTATCTCATTCCTATAGCAGTCACTTGGTTCCCCCTCAATACCTCATATTACAATTAGGGATTAGGACAAATCATTGGGGGTATAGGGACATGATTAAATTCATAATAGGGTGGTGAAGGTGGTGAAAAATTTGAAGGTAGATTCCTTTTATTGTGTTTTTTATGTATGGTAGAAGTGGAATTTCAAGGATGAATTTGGCTAAATGGAGAAGATGAGTGATGAAGGAATTTTGGTGGAACTCTCCCAACGTTTACCAAGGAAAACATGACCTTTTTGCCCCTTTTTCCAAGTATATCTCCATCCTGTAGCATTTCGAGTTTCTCTTGTAGCAATTTAGGATAGTCCTATAGCAATTCAGAGATTAGAAAGAACATGGTTCAATTGTTGTCCATAGATAATGGAGAGAGGTAGGGAGGTGGATGAATAGGATGAAAATGAAATGGATGGATGGGAAAGATGGATAAATGAACTGTGGAACTATTCTATAACCATTGTCCTTCTGACTGTAGGAGTCTTGCAAAAGACAAATGTTAGCAAAATTGAAGGACTCCCCCTTGTGTTTTTTTTTTTTTTGAGACATGTAGACTACCTCTAGAGAGTTTTTCAACCTGCATGTCTACCCTAGGTGCCTCAGAGGAGGTTTTCACCTAGTGATCTTTTCATATTATTTTCCTTCTCTCTCTTATTATTATTATTATTATTTTTCCTCTTGGGCTGCGTCATAGAGGTTTTCAGCCCTAGAGTTGGCCTTAGATACCTCTTGGAGGTTTTCATCTAGGCCCCTTGTTTTAATCTTTTCCCTTTTTTTTTAGAAGCTTTGTGGACCGAGGGTTGTGAGCCTCCAAATCACATTCAATTATTTTTTGATTGAAATAATAAACTCTTCCTTGGACAAAGGTTTTTTATACAAATTCAACCTATAACCAATGGCAAGTAAGGGAATACCTTCCTCATCAATTGTTCTGATTTGGACAGACCCATTCTCATGAAATATTTACACTAGTTAGGGACCGAAACATCTTGTCATTAATTTTCCTTTGAAATCCTCAAATCTGGAATCACGCAGCAGGGCCCAATCTCCTTCTTGAAAAAATTTCTCCCTAATGTGTTTGTCATGCCAAATATTCCTCTGTAGCTAGATTACCTTAGTGTGAAAGAGAGCTTGCAGCCTGAATTCACCTAAATAATTGATTTGTAGCATCCTATCTTGTTTTGTTGCATTGAAGTACAAGTATTACTAAGTTTCTATCCTTAAGTTATTTTATTCAAATTCAATTGACAACAGGGCCTTCTTCCTATAGAATAGTTTTAATGGAGTAAATCCAGTGGTGGTCTTCCAAGTGGTGTGGTAGACCCAAGTGGCTTATACAAGTCCACATTCCCAATCCTTTTTGTTGTTGCTAACAACATTTTTCATAACTTTTCTCCAGTGCTCTGTTTGTGGCCTCCACTTGCCCATTTTCCTTAGGGTGATAGGTAGTGGATCTCTTGTGATTGATGTGGTTATGGTTTACGATATATTCAATCATATTTGATGTGAATTGTGTTCCTTGATCAGTGAGAAAATCTCTTGGAAAATAAAACTTGTAGAAGATGTTATCCCTCATAAACTCATCCACCTTCTACTCATTTGTTGCCTTAAATTCATTTGTTTCATCCCATTTAATCAGGTAATCAGTGCACACAATGATATACTTCTTCTGTCTCTATGGGGGATAAATGGGCCCAACAAAATCCATGCCCCACTTATCAAATGGCTCTAGAGTCACGTAAGGTTGTAATGGAATTTCATCCTTAGGTGTGGGATTACCCTTCCGTTGGCACTGATCACACCTGGTAGTGTACCTCCTTGCATCTTGATGTAAAGTGGGTCTGTAGTAGCCTACTTGTAGAAATTTGATGGTTGTCCTCTTAGCATAAAATTGGCCTCCACAAGCTCCATCATGGCATGCTGGGAGTATGTTAAATAACAAATCTTCCCTCACACATCACCTCAGGATCTGATCTAGCACCAATCTAAAAATGTTTCCCCCAATCCAAGTGAATGGGGCATTTTTCCTTACAATATTTCTTTTCTCCTTGGATGATAAACTAGGAGGGAACCTCCCAACAACCAAGTAGTTGGTTATATCATCAAACCAAGGAAAAAGCATCGAGATGGAAAAGAGGTGTTAATTTTGGATTTGATCATCTACCATTTCTTTATTTTCTACGTGCAATGTTATTCTTGACAAGAAATCTGTGGCCACATTATCTTTCCCTAGTTTGTCAATAATATTCAAATCAAATTGTTGCAATAATAACAACCATCTAATTATCCTAGCATTTACATCAGGTTTATTCATTAAATACTTAGTGGAAGCATGATCATTGTGAAGAAAATTTTGATAACCAATGATTTAATGCCTAAGATTTTTCAACAAATGTACCACATCCAAGAGTTCCTTTTCAATGACTGTATAATTTAACTCAACTTTAGAAAGGTTCTTACTGATGAAATAGATAGCATAAGGAAATTTTTCTTCCACTTTTCCTAAGGCATCCCCTACAACTTTATTTGATGCATTTTTGTGCATATGGAAAGGTAATTCCCAGTTGGGACCTCTAAGGATGGGTGTAGTGGTCAACTTTCCTTTTAGCACTTTGAAGGCATCTTGGTATTTTTTTGTGAAACAAAAATGTAAATCTTTAGTCAGTATTCCAAACAAAGGTGAATCCATTTTACTAAAGTCTTTAATGTGTAGAAATTATACAATATGCATGTATATCTTGGATTCACCCGATCTAACGATATGCGAAAGTTAAATAATGAATCGCTTCTACAAATATTTGTGGAATTAAAAAACACAATCACCAATTACATAAGCATGAAGAAATATCAATCACACACAACACAGATAATTTCCTAGGGAAAGCTTACAGCTAAAACCCCACTATATTCTATTGTATATTATATCATGGATCATGAAACAATTTCATACAAAAATCTTCTCACAAGAGCTCTCAGTACATCATCTAATTGTCTCACATTGTCACACAAAATTTGGCAAATCCCTTAGCCAATTTATTGTCTCCAGATAGCTTGCCTTCACTGCACAATCCATGCTGAAAGCAATCCCTGAAAAGATCCAATCATGTCTGCCTTGATTTCTCAAGTATCATGGGCTCATCCAATGTGCTTTTCCTTTCATTTGTGGAAGCAGATAATGTCACAACTGATAGTTATCTTCCCTTTCACCTAGAACTCAACTGGTCCTCCATTGGAACTGACATGCATGTAGTTAATAATAGTAAATCTTCAGTTGCATGTGAGATCACTACATGTGAATTAATTAATATTTAATTCACTTGATCTTTAACTAGTGTATCTTCAGTTACAACTAGCACAATTGAGTTTAACTCACTTAACTGAGTTAAACTATTTACAACTTGCACCAACTCATGCACCACTGCACTTCCAACTCTGTTACAGCTAGAATCACTTAGTTACAACTGGAGTTACTCTGCATATCACACCAACAAACCTCTTAACTCGAAATTCACTTAGCAAATTGATTTTCCACTTCAATTAACTATTTTCAAGTCCACATTGGGAATAGATTATGGTTTAATGTCCATCTAAATTAAGGGATAATAAAAATAGACATGTACCTAAAAATAGTCTGTGGGCCCCACCCTAGTGTAGGTGCTTAATTTTCACTAGGATCGTGGGTGCTAAAAAAATTTCTTGTTGAATCTAAACACTCCCTCTCAAGAAGAAAGGGATTAACCTTCACCTCGATCCTGTCTATATGGTATTTGAATTTTCTCCTGGTGAGCGCCTTCATCAGAATATCTACATCCTGATCTTCCATGGGAATTTACTAAAGAAAAATAATTATCCTCTACACACAGCCTTTGAGATAATGGTACCTGATATCTATATTCTTGGACCTATCATGAAACACAGTATTAATCAAGATTTTAATGCAAATCTGATTATCACAATGAATCACTATCGGATCCATCTGAGAACCAAAAAAACCTACCAAGATATTTCTCATCTAGATAGCCTCACATGCATATTGACTCGCTGCATTTTTCTTCCGTTGAACTGAGTGCCACAGATCTCTGCTTCTTGTTGTACCAAGAAACAACTGTAGACCCGATACTAAAGATCCCCCCTGATATGCTCTTTCTATCTGATGGACTGCCAACCCAA
Organism: Pinus albicaulis; assembly: GCA_034641835.2. NCBI lineage: Eukaryota > Viridiplantae > Streptophyta > Pinopsida > Pinales > Pinaceae > Pinus > Pinus albicaulis. Next base: position 1,534,908,851 of record CM076581.1, read on the forward strand.
TCCGCATCCATGAATCCATGCAACTTCACTCCATCTGACTTATGTACCATAGACTATACTCTGATTCTCCCCTCAGGTATCTTAGGACATGCTTCCCCACCTTCCAAAAGAGCTTGGTAGGCTTAACCATAGCTTGACTCAATTTGTTAACTGCATAACAAATAATTAGGGGAATTTTGAGGTCTAAAATGGGACTCCTAAGAAAAATGTACAACCAAAATAAAATTTATAAGAACCAATAGGATTCAAGATGATGATGTCAACCATGGGGGATGATTCACCATTTTTTAAGTAAAAGGGTGAAAGGATTAAAAAATAATAAAATAATAGAACTACTTTTTCAACTCGTATTTTCAAATTATCTCCCAATTTTTTTACTCAAATTTCGAGCAGGATTACTCTTTGGATGAAAAATTTAATTCTCCATCCAAGGAGTACCGATGTTGCATACTTTTGATGGACCCTTCTACACGAAAAATTAGAAATACATGAAAAAATGTGATTGCAATCACATTTTTCATGTATTTCTCATTTTTTGTGTAGCATAATCCATCGAAATTATGAAACATGGGTACTCCTTGGATGAGGAATTAAATTTTGCATCCAACGAGTAATCCCACTCGAATTTTGAGTAAAAAATTTGGGATATAAGTTGAAAATACGAGTTGAAAGGTAGTTTTTTATTTTCTCCCTCTAAACTTTGATGATGTAATCAAATCTTATTTTATTATTTCTACTATTATTTTATAATTTCCTTAGGAGACCCATTTTAGACCTCAAAATTACCCTAATGGTCCAGTCTCGTGTTCACTAGATACATTAGAAAACCCACTAACTGTCGATAAACAGTAGCATCCACTACCTCTCCATAAGTAGCATCATCTTTCCTCCAATTTCTTGGAAGTGGCATATCCATGGGTTTGCATCTCTCCATGCTAAAATTACCTAGTATCTCCTTTGCATACTTGCCTTGAGACAAAAAAATGCCACCATCCTGCTGCCAAATTTCCAATCCAAGGAAATGATGAAGGAGGCCCATATCCTTCATTTTGAACTCCCTTGAAGGATCCTCCTTGCATGAGTGTATTAGCTGCTCATCACCAGTCAAAATTAAATCATCAACATAAATAAAAATGATCAATAGCTTGCCCTCAACCACAATCTGGTACAGGTTTTCATTTTCTTCACTTTTGGTGAATCCCAGTCCAGTGAAATAACTACCTATCTGAGTGTACCAAGCACGGGGTGCTTGCTTCAGCCCATACAACACACTTTTGAGTCTGCACACATGTGACTCGTTGTTGAAGATCTCGAAACCTTAAGGTTGCTCTATTTACACCTCTTCATCAATGATCCCATTGAGAAATGTGGTTTTCACATTCATCTGATGAATGCACCAACCCATCTGCATTGGGAGTACAAGGATGGTCCTTATGGAAGAGTACCTTGCGACAGGCGCAAAAGTCTCATCATAATCAATCCCCTAGATATGTGAGAAGCCCCAAGCCAAAAATCTGGCCTTGTATTTCTCCACACTCCCATCAATATCTTTCTTTACCTTATAGATCCATCTTGAACCTACCACTGATTTGTCAACTGGTCTTGGGACAATTTCCCATGCATTGTTTTTTACAATGGAGTCATAATCCTCCACCATTGCATCAAACAAGTAGGCTATTTCAATATTTCTTGAAAGGAATATGATTTATTCAAAATAAATTTTCTCATGAGAGCCATGCATCCAGTAAATTGGTCAAGAGATTGTCTCTTTCTGTGCTATGAAGTAGGGGCTCCTACATTCTCTGCAGCATCAAGTCTCAGCCTATCAGCTTCCATGGTGCTTTTTTTCCATTTCTGATGGATGGCTCTGCATGAGTGGCTTCCTCCACTCCATGAACCTCCTCATGTGGCTGATCCACATCTAGAGACTCATCTTTGGGAACCAGTATTTCCTCCTCTGCATGCAAGTCTAGTTCCCTCTCAAGTGACAACTGCATTGCTTGCCCCTCATCAAATTTTATATCCCGTCGTACAATAGTCATTCTGATGTTTGGAAAATACACATGATAATTATGGGGTGTTTATATGTACCCTAAAAAAATCCAAACTTCAAAAATCGGCTCCAGCTTCTTCCTGGCATCATTGGTCACATACACATAAACATATGAGCCAAAAATCTTAAAGTGTAAAACATCTGGTTTCTTACTAGTTAAAGCTTCTTCAGGTGTACTCATGCTAAGTACTCTATAAGGAAAATAGTTTTGCACATAAACCACAATGTTGCATGCTTCCGCCCACAAATGCATTGGTAGGCCTTGATCATGCAACATCACTCGTGCTACACCCACGGTAATTATGTTCTTCCTTTCTGTGACCCCATTCTGCTGTGGGCTATGAGGCGCCATGAGTTCTCTTCGAATTCCTTCTTTGTTGTAGAAGTTATTGAATTTTTTAGAGATGTATTCTCCACCATTGTTGCTCCTAATATCCTTCACTTTCTTCCCCCACTCTTTCTCCACCAATGCCTTAAACTCATAGAACTTAGATAATGTTTGATCTTTCTTCTACATGAATAAAATCCAGCATTTACGAGAAAATTCATCAAAAAATATTACATAGTACTTATGTTTTTTTGTTGAAACAACCGAGAATGGTCCACACACGTCTGTGTGAACTCTCTCAAGGATCCCCAAAGCACGGTTCTCCTTATCATGAAAGGTGGAATTTACATACTTCCCCATGGTGCAATCCTTGCACTAATCTAACTGAGCAAGTGTTCCCATTGGAAGTCTAGTTTATATTTGTTGCATGACTTTCAAGGCTCCATGATGAAGATGGACCAATTTCCTGTGCCATAATTTTCCCTCATCTCGGCTCACCACTTTCTCAGCCTTACCCACCATGGTATCACAACCATCTACCTCCAACTTGTAGATATTCTTAACTCGAATCTTGATCCTCTTGGCTTGACCCGTTGTTTTATGTCGTAGGAAATATTTTCCATCAATAAAAACAACATCATAGCCTTTTTCCTCCAACATTGCAACTAAGACCAAATTTTTCTTCAGACTTGGTACATGCATCACATCTTTTAATTGAGATGGTTTACTTGACTCCCTCTGAAAGGTAATGGTACCAATCCCAGTAGCACTATACCGTCCGTCATTGCCCATCTCAATATGTATCTGGAGATCTTTCTCCTCCAAGTCACTAAAAATTTCTTTGTCTCCTGTCATGTGAAAGGAAGCGCCACTATCCAAATACCACACCGATCCCAAATCACTTGACACCATGCATGAAATCAAGGAGAATTCAAGCTCAAATTGTGAGGCAAGGGCCTCACCAGCTGCAGCTCCAGTAGCCTTCTTGTTCTTCTTCTTTTGCGGACTGTTAGTAGCAAAATTCCATGTTCGTGACAATGAAAACACTTCACCTTGGACACTTACTAATTCTTTCCTTTAGACTCGGATTTAGAATGGAATATCTTCCCCTTATCCTTCTTTGACTTGGCAACCAAATCAATCCTCTTCATCATCATGCTTTGATGAAGAGCCATCTCTAGTGTTCCACCTGAACTCCTCATGCACCAGATTTGACCACAGTCGTTCCCAATCCGACAATTTTTCCCATTCGTTGGCAGAGTCTTCATAACTATTCCAACTCTTAGGAAGTCCTAGGAGAGCCAAATTCACCAAATCATCAATAGTGACTGTTATTCCCACACTCCCCAGTTCATCCTGAAATTGGAAAAACTTTGTGAGATACTTTGGAATGGTGTCACCATTTTCCATCTTGATCTTCCTAAGTTTATCTTTGAGCACCAATTTCCTATGGTCGCTGCTGCTTTGGAATACATCCATCAAAGCCTTCCACATAGCATATGGTGTGGCTTTCCCATGGAAGCTTGAGAAAATGTGGTCTCGTACTCCCTCCAATAGGATCCTCTTGAATTTTCCACTTTCTTTTTCCATGCATCAAGATTGGAAGTATCTGCAACATCTAGCTTAGGAATATCCTTTTCAATGAATTCCTTCAAACCATTGTCTTCGAATATCGCCTCCATCCTATCCTTCCAAGAAATTTAGTTTGAGTTGTCCTCGAGTGCATACTCTAAAATCAAGCCATTAAAATCCATTTTTATCTTGAATCAGTTGTAGCACCAAGAAATTCTTTCTGCAAATTCGAATTCTATCCAATGAAAAACTCAACTCCTGCTTCACTTCTGCAATTTATTGTGCTCTAATACCATGTAGAAATTATACAATATGCATGTATATCTTGTATTCACCCAATATAACAATATGATAAAATTAAATACCGAATCGCTTTTACAAATCTTTGCAGAATTAAAAAACACAATCGTTAATTACATAAGCATGAACAAATATTAATCACACACAACACAGATAATTTCCCAGGGAAAGCTTATAGCTAAAAACCCCACTATCTTCTATCGTATATTATATCATGGATCATGAAACAATTTCATACAAAACTCTTCTCACAAGAGATCTTAGTACATCAGCTAATTTTCCCATGCTGTCATACAAAAATTGGCAAATACCTTAGCCAATTTATTGTCTCCAGAGAGCCTGCCTTCACTGCGCAATCCCTGCTGAAATCATGCTTGCCTTGACCGCACAATTATCATGGGCTCATCCATTGTGTGTGTGATTGCATGCGTGCAAGCGTATAATGTCACAACTGATAGTTATCTTCCCTTTCACCTAGAACTCAAGTGGGTCTCCACTGGAACTGACATGCATGCAGTTAATAATATTAAATATTCAGTTGCATGTGAGATCACTACATGTGAATTAATTAATATTTAATTCACTTGATCTCTCACTAGTGTATCCTCAGTTACAACTAGCACAACTAAGTTTAACTCACTTAATTGAGTTAAACTATTTACAACTTGCACCAACTCAGGCACCATTGCACTTCCAACTCTGTTACAACTAGAATCACTCAGTTAACTGGAGTTACTCTGCATGTCCCACCAACCAACCTCTTAACTCAAAATTCACTTAGCTAACTGATTTTCCACTTCAGTTAACTATTTTCAAGTCCAAATTGAGAATAGATTAAATTTTAATTTCCATCTAAATCAGGGATAATAAAAATAAACATGCACCTAAAAATAGCCTGTGGGCCCCACCCTAGTGTAGGTGCTTAATTTTCACTAGGATCATGGGTGCCAAAAAAAATTCTTGTTGAATCTCAGCATAATGAACCTTATATAATACCCATCTAATCCAAGAAAGCTTCAGACATCTCTTTCTTTTTGAGGGATAGGGACCCTTTTAATGATGGAAACTTTGTTTGGTTTAACATATATCTCTTCCTTGGATATGGAATGTCCAAGGAAAGTCCCTCCATTCATCAAAAATTCACATTTCTTAGGACTCAAAGAAATATTTATTTTGATGAATTTATTTAATAATTTGTAAGATTTTAAAGAGCTTCATGGAAGTCACATCCATAAGGAGTGAAGTCATCTAGTATATCTCAACAATGTCATGAAAAATTTAAACAAAGATAGTTATAACTTCCTTCTGGTAGGAGAAGGGGCATTGCACAAATGAAATGGACTGATGAGGCTCATAAATAGGAACATTATAAAGGGTCATAATGCCATCCTCCAGCTTTAGAAATATCTCTTTCTCACATTTATTTAAATTTTTGTCATATTATGCTTAGTGATAAGGGTGAAAGATGTGTGTCAAATAATGTAGCCTAATATCATTTAATTGTAGGAAATGGAGATTTTTTTGAGAAAATTTCGATGTAAGGGCTCGAAGTAGACAACAAGGAGAGATTGTAGGGGGTTTTCCACCTCCTTAACTCCCTCAATCATCCCAATATCACATCCATATCACTCTCATCATCTTGAGGTCGTTGGAAGCCAAGCAAGTGAAAGTCATGAGGAGTGAAACTCCACTATTCTCGAGATTCAAGAGACAATATTCATATTTTATAGGGAGTTGTTTCTAGCTACCCTCTTGTATAAATGAACATGTAGAAGAGATCATGAGGATTGTTTTTTCTTTTCTTTTTTTCTTTTTTTCAGCTAGGTAGCTATTGAGCTTAGGCATTGTTATTTTTTTACTATTATGTGATGTATTAGACTTTTATTAAATGATAATTATAATATTATATTTGATCCTTTACTAAGTTAGTTTCAAAGGGTTGAGGCTCTTGGGTTTGGGCCCAACCCAGTGGCTTAGGTTCCTCTTGTGTACTTATATCTTTATTTAGTTTCATAATTATGTTTAGTTTTTTCATCTTAGTAGAAGAATACTCCATTAAACCCTATGATTACATCCTTTTCCTCATCTCTCCCATGGGAGATGAGTAGAAGGACCTCCAACCAAAAGCAAAAAACATTTTTTTTTATGATTTCTTAGCAAATTTTTTATGATTAGTTATATTTCTCTGCATATGTTTTTTGTAGCTTAGAATTTAGTAGTTGGTTAGATCAAAATTTTAGCATAAATTAGATAATCTTTAAATTCAACTCATATTTTCCACTTCTAATTGTTTTATTTTGTCAATGATAAATGAATGTATGCATGTGATGATTGTAGAGATGTTTTAAGGGAACCTTCGGCAGCTCCATCTTGGACTCCACCACTTCCTCTTCCAAACTCCAAATTATGCCATCAAAATTATGTTTTATGAGGTCATTCTGCCATGAACACCAAGAGCACCTCCTGTTGTGCAAAACAAGCCCTCAAGGGACTCTGATCTTGGCTAGAAGTGTTGGTCACCCTTAAACCATTTTCCCTCACTTCCATTCACCTTCCTACACCTTCCAACCACCTTCTTCACTCTTTAACCCCCCTTGAAAACCTTCCTGTAGCATTACAGGGCTTCTTGTAGCAATACAGGGTTGTTGTAGCAGCCTCCTGTAGCATAGTTGTAGGTCCTCATTCTTGGTATAGTTTTGATCATTGTTTTCATTTAAGCTTAGGTTAGGATGTTATTGACCCTTAGCTATAGTTTCATGACCAATATAGACTCCTAGGCCACTCCAAACCCGCCTTTCCCTTACTGCACAAATAAAAATATCATTAGCATTTTATCACAGATTTCATAAAGAAATGATTATGCAAGTGTGGGTTAGTTAACAAGTAGATAGAACCTTGCTTTATGATTATGCAAAAGAAAATAGTTCCTTTAATGAAAGTAGGTTTAATAACTAGGTAGATGATTGTAAGAGAGTTTAATTTCCTTTCTACAAAGTAGGTTATCTCTTAACTATTCATGATTTTTTTCAATAGAATTTTCAAGTTGAAATTGATAACATTATTTTTTTTTCAATTAGTAGAAGTTATACATTGCATCTAAATATATTTTTCACTCTAATTCAGTAGAAAGAATGGTCTGGAAGCACTATTTATCAAAATACCTAGTTGAGGGTGGCATGAGTAGAATCCATTTATTGTGCATATAGCACTGTCACCTCTAAGTTTGTACGAACCCCAGGTTGATAGATAGAGTTGAGTATCTGTTGGGAGTTGCAACACTCTTGGTGGAATATCAAGGCTCACCAAATTTTGGCATCGTTACTAGGGATGCGTCTAAGTAGATGAATGTTTCTACTTAAGAATTGTTTTCTGCTTTTTGTTTTGCATACAATTTTGAATAGGTGAGAAAAACCAAATATTTGTCTTTCATGCCTTTTAGGAGTAGGGACAACTAAGAAATATTTCTACCAAAAACCCCCATTATGAATCTTCTTCAGTGAATGTGAGCTTCCCTCTCTAACTGCAGGGGAGTTAGAGTACCCTTTAGGTGAGCAACCTAAAATGTTTGAAGAGCCTATTGGGGAAGAAGAATAACCTACTTCACATGTCCAAGCTATGTTTCAAAACATAAAAAATATATATTTCCCATCATATAAATCAATGGGGAGGCCAGGATGAAGAAAATTAACCCTGAAACCCTCCCACACTTCCATGGCATAACCTATGAAGACCTTCATACCTTCATGTTTGAATTTTTTGTTGTTTGTAGGACCTATTAAAATGCCTTAGATGAAAAAGGGCTGAATTTTTTCCCCTCTACCCTTAAGGATGTAGCCTTGCGCTGGTTCATGGGTCTACCCAGGGTAACTTCACTACCTCGGCCCAAATGCAACAGTCCTTCAATAACAAGTACATATATTATTATAGGTTCAAAGAAAAAAAGGAATAAATTTTTAGGATGACCCTAGGGCCTGATGAATCTTTAAAAGACTATGAGGAAAGGTTTCAACTTAACTACAGGAGGGCCAACTACACCCTTGATCCTAGATCACTCAAGTTATTTCTTCTCTGATGGATCAGGGATGAATTTTTGGAGACCCTCAACATTCTATCTGGAGGGGATATCTATTGGTTTTCCTATGATGACATCAAAATTTTTTTCAAAAACCACTCTAGGGAAGCCAACAAGAAGGGTAGAAGTAACCAAGGATTGGCCAGTACCTCTTCCTCCATATCATCCATCGAAAGTGAGATAGGGAACATGTTGGAGGTGTCAATCCACACTCCAACACCAACCCCTTCCTTACCCAAGGCTCCATCGAATTCCATGGTCCACAAACCAATCTCTTCATTTGATTACTACAAATCATATTGCTGAACTTTAATTGATGCTTGAGAAAGGCTTGTTGTACCAAAAATTTATGTGTATTTCACTGTTTCGTTTCTTTTTTATGCTGATGCGCTTGGTTCCAAACCACTTGGAATCTTTTCTCGATTTTTTGCATTTGCAATTTCAAAAATAAGATTTGAAAACTCGGAAATTCCTACCTTTTCTTCAATCAAAATTTTTGAAGATGCTAAAAATTGATCATTGAATAAGATAAAAGATTCTAAATCCGTGTGAACAACATGTATGGGGTGATTATTATGCTTTCTCTGCTACTGATCATGTACTTCATTTTACTTTCTCGGTATATTTTTATGAGCTGACCAAAGACCAGTATGGTAGCATATGAAAAATCGAGTTGCAAGGTACCTCTAAGTTTCATTCTCGATGACTGAGAGAGAAAATTCCATATCTGGGAGGGGTATCGGCCACAACAACATCCATGATGACATTCTTGGTTGTGATTTTCTCTAAAGACACCATAAGATATTTAATGAGGCCAAGACATTTCACTCTACCTGAATCAAATGAATAAATGTCATGGTAAGGCCTTGTGATATCTAGGCCTAATCTATCCATGATGGCTTTGGGCATAAGGTTATAGACTCTCTAGAATCAAGCATGGAATTATGGAGGATAAAATCGTGGATTTTGAGGCTAGGATAAAATGGAGGGACCTCACTATCTTCTAAATCACCATCAACAGCAAGACCAAATAAAAGTTTTGGGTGATCATCATTTACATTAACCATATTAGACATATGATATACCCTAAGAAAATTGGCTACTTGAAACTCATACTGGTCATTCTTGACTATTTCAGTTAAAGGAATGGAGACTTTAGCTTAGATATTTCATTTTCAAGACTAAAAAGGGCATAATGTTTTTCTACCTCTTTGGATGATGCATCTTTCTTCTCTAGTTGATATTTCTGCAGAATTTCCCTCTTCTGTCCTCCATCTTGGACTTTTTATCTTTTTTCTAGCTGTTGGTAGAAGACTCATTGCCTTTTGTAGGACTAGGAACAACAATTCCCTTGTCTTTTCTTTGATTTGAAGTACTCATCTCTTTATGATGATTATCGGTTTGATAATTATGTTTTTTATTATTGGAGATGATAGGAACATTCCTATTCCTCAATCCATACTGCCTTTGTACTTGAGTAAGAGAATTTTGATATCCCATCTGATAATATTATGTTTGTATTGATAGCATATCATCATTTGACAACACATATTTTTTATCACCCAGTGCATGAATTTTTGCAGAAAACTGATCTTCTTCAGTGAGGAGAATAGGTTGTTGATTTTCCTCAAATAAATGATTCTTGCCATAAATATCTTCTTCATCTTCTTCATGAGGACCTTTTATGTAGTTCTGTTGAAATGGAGTGTGAATTTTTTGTTGACTTTGTGGATCCTGACCCCTCTGTTCCCTTTGCTTGATCTTGTATTGAGGTTGTTGATTTTGACCCCTGAAATTGGGATTTCTAAAGGAGGGTTCAACTTGTCTATCATTGATGGACATTTTATCCATCATCTTCTCCATGGTTTTGATCAAGGTTTCAAGCTTGCCCTCAGATGAAGTAGATGTTTCTTCCTTGATAGTGACCCTTTTCTCTGTGTTGATTTTTGACTTTTTGATCATCAAATTAGCTTCCACGCTCACTGCATTTCTTCAAGGGTTGATGGATTTATTTCCCTCGACTAGTAAGACATATTAGGATCGAAACTATCAGTGTAATGAAGTAAAGCAAGGCCTGGAGGAGGCTTGATATTTTCAGGAATAGAATCATAAGTCTTATTGAATCTAGTTGTAAAGTCTCATACAAATTCATTAGGATTCATTTTCAAGGCATTATATTCAGCTAGGATTTGCATTGTATTCTTCTTCTCCTCCCATTTTGTCATAAACAATTCAATCAGTTGATGTGAATTAGCTACTGAACCAGTTACGAGAGAGCGAAACGATTTTTTAACCTCTCCTAAGAAAATATGTTATATGATGCAGATATTGGCGTCATCATTGTCAATACCTTCAAGATATATGAAATAAGCCACTTTGACAATTTGTTGATAAGTAGTAACCTCTGATGTTCCATCAAAAAGGGGAAAACTTTGACCATAATTCTTAGGTGGTGTAGTGAGTTGTTGGGGTAAGATAAATGAAGCGAATTGGCCATGATTACTAGAGGGGGTTGTAGAGGTGTTTATGGAGTGAAAAATTGTAGAGGTAATGATGAAATGAAAGGAAAATATGATGATGTAGCTGTATGAGAAGGTGTAATAGCAGGTGGTGAAGAAAAATCATTTTGTTGGTATTGGAAATAAGCTATGTCTGAAGTTTCACCAAAACTTTAAATTTGTAGAAATTAGACCAGACTTCACTATAAACATCAGAACAACAAGATTCGGAAAATGGTACAAAAGTCTCAAAATCAATAGGATCAAAGACAATTTCTGAAAGAAAAATTTCAGACTTAGACCTATACAAAGATGTTTCAATTTCAAAATTATAGGGCAAATCTTCTGAAGAAAATCTTGCAGGAAAGGAATTTGATTTCACAAGTGGAGGAATAGCCTTTCCAACTTTCTGAGACTTAGTCTTCTACTTTATTAAAAGACTCTCAGGTTCATTTACAATTGGTGAGGGATTTGGGTCTGGATTTGACCTAGTTTGTCTTTTGGGAGACAGATTTTCTTGACAATTGATACTTTGGCTTGAATTTTTAGACTCAACCTTCTTTGAATGTTAGAACTTGTCACCCACAAGTATAACATTTAGTGAACTAAAGAAATTTTCCTAGGGATTTTTTTTCAATTTCTCCCCAACAACAACGCCAAAATTGTTATCACTCCCCCTGCTTCCCAAGACTGAGAATGGAGCTGAAGGAAGATAACCACAAACCAACCTTTAGGTCAAGTAGCTAGCCCTACTAAGACTAAAGAGGGCTCTCTCAATGTCACTTTTTAGTCAAATGGATTACTAGATATAATTCTTTAGTCTAGATATGATTCTCAATAGAATAGGGTTTTTTTTGTTTGGAGTTTTGTGGATGGGAATGATAGTTAGGAAACTAGGTCTAGGGTTTTGGTTTGAATTTAAATTCTTAGTTGCAAAGGTAAGGGTGAGGCCAGGTAAGTAACCTAAGAATCATGCTTAATTTTTCATTGAGTATAGATTGAACTGAGAGGGAGTCATAATGAGCAATAAACTGAATTCATTCATCAGAAGAAAAGAGAAAATTTCATGAAAATATTATAGAAAACAGAGCCTGGAAAGCATGATTTGTGTCAATAAAATGATAAGAATTAGCATAAAGAAGAATAAATGTGAAATATTAGTAACATAACATTCAAAATATTTATTTTACATAGAAAGACAAATTCTCAAAGGCATACCACAGGAGTCTCAACACTATGTCTACAGCATTGTCTTTGATTTCATTAGCAAAATCTTGTACAATAGCTTTATTGCAAATAACAACTATCCAACCTCTTAAATGACTTAAGGTGTACTACTTATATAAAATAGAGTTCATGACACATCATGGGGTTGAAATCCTATCCAAAAAGTATCATAATTACATTAGATGAGTCACTTCCTAGAATCTAGGGAAGTTAGAAATGTATCCCTTAAATTTAGCTAAAGACTAGGAGTATGTGTCTTCTCCATTAAATTACATGTTTCCTCATCATAGAGGCAAAAAAAAACTAAAACACATCAATTTCCACCTCATGGGAAAACTAGCATCGAATTTCTGGAGTTTTCTATGCAAGACAACTATCTGAAAGGAATCCTATGCAGAAACATTATGTCTACAGCAGAAATGTCGCCAGTCTTGCAGAAGCGTCGCGCCAGTTCAGGGTTGATTTTGACCCACTTAGGAGAATCCAAATAAAAATCTGAAATTTGTGATAGGTATCATTATGATTCTAGTTTCCAAAGCACCTTGAATTTCTGGAACACCCACAAGAAGGCCTCCAAAGGTTTTTTCCAACCTTACTCCAGAAGCACCATGCCTACTCCAAAACAGTGGTAGAAGCATAGAAATGAAGCAGTTTTTTGCATTTTTCTTCAAAAAAAAAGCTTGCCATGGAAAAAAAACTCCAGATATGGTATGTACTAATCAATATGCACCCATCCATGTAAGAAAAAATTGATTTGGAAGCTCTGAGAGAAAGCGTCATGCCTCAGTGTGACGCTTCTATGGAGGCAAATTTTCCATATTTATGCAAAAATCACCAAAAATAAAAAACTACTCAAAACTGACCAAAATGTGTACTATAACACCAGTGGAGGATGGGATCAATATCCATGGATTCCTCAGCAAGAAATTCTAATTTGTTTGTCTCCTTGAGCTTCATTTGAGCTTCTTTAAACTTCTTTTTCACTTGTTTGAGCGTAATTTGTGAAAAAAATTTCCTAGTGCGATAATGATTGGCCATACGTCTCTGGAGGTTATTATTATTTTTATATTTACTCATAAGATTCTCAAGGTTCCCATTGGCCCTATCAAGCCAATACTCTCTGTCTTGATTTATTTCATCAAGAATTAGCTTATCAAAAGTTTGCCAACCTGATTTAGGAGTTGATGATTCTCTTTCTCTCTAAAATTCCTTCTTAAGGCCTATTGTCCTTGGTATTATTCTTTTTGTTCCAACATCTACATCCTCTAGCTGATCATCATCTACTATCTCTTTTCCCTTGCCTTTATCTGCCTTAACATGTACCTTTGGCTTGTCTTGGAGGATAAATTTCACCTTTAACTAAAGATTTTCTTGTTGTAGAAATATGATATGAGAATTTGAAATTGAGAAAACCTCCCTCAACTCTGATATTTCCTCATATTTCTCTTTAATTATTTCTTCAAATGACTTATCCTTAACCTTCTCTGCCATGTCAACTTCTAGGGGTTCTTTTTCATCATGGTGCTGCAATGGTGACTCACCATCATGGCTAGGTGGTTGATCCAATGCACCTTTGATGGTCTTGGGAGGAAAAACCATTATATTTTCCTTCTCATAGGTTTGAGTGATCTCAACCCTAGGAGTTTTTGAAATATGAGCTTTCCTGCTAGAAGATCCAACCTCCTTTGGTTTTATTGATGTTGTGGTATGAACAATGGGTGGACTAGTAACAGGAGTTGATGCTACTTCTCCATGAAAACTTCCTAGGTCATGTTGTTTACTGAGGGATGGTGCATAACAATCATCTTAACCAAACCATGGTGAAATATATTGGGATGAGGATTTCTACCTTTTCTTTGTACTTTTTCCGCCATCTTGACCAAACTCCTGAATAGATAATTTGACAAATTGAGAGATTTGGTAGTTGTAAAGTGCATTAGAAGGATGACAATGTATTGATACAATATTGAAATTCTTACCTCACATGTAAAATACTTGATGAGCTTCATTAATGGGACATACTTATCAAGTAGATTCCTGAAAGGGAAAACATGTTTAGGTTCATTTCTGAAATGCGGTTTTAGGAAAAGTGGGTAGTCTTCAAGGTCCAATTCAATGCCCTTGAACTAGAATTATACTTCATTTGGGATCCATGTTGCTAAAGTGATGGCCTCTATTGATAGAGTGAATTTTATGCCTGCAATGGTGGCCTTGTCTCTACTAAATTTGGTGGCAAAAAGGGTAGTCAATGGGGCATGATATCCTACCTCCATGATCTTCTCACAAAATCTAAAAAATCCAATGTTTTCAAAACATATTTTTGCATATGGGGAGGAATTAAGTTCTTGAAATGTGGATGGCTCCAATCTAGAGTGTTGGCCTCCCATGTGAAATTTCTTTTCACCCTCCATGCTACTTGTGAACATGATGAAGCTCTCCTACATGAAATGAGTGAGTAGGCATGGTGAATTTGGGAAAACAAGGGATATGGATAAGGTAGGTTTAGGGGTTGTGATGAGGTATAATAAGGTTGAGGAAAATTCCTCAAAAATTTGAGGCAATAAGGTAATGTGCTAGCTTACAGATACAGGTGGAATTACTTGAAATGGGTATGGGGAAGTGGGTCAAAATAGGAAAACATAGATATTTTCTATTTTTCTTGTGGAAATGTAGTAGGGTTTTAGGGTTTTGATGGGAAAAAGGGTAAAGGGGACTATGAGTAATGGGAGTTGTTGTGGTAGCATTTATAAAGGATAAATGAAGGTATAGATGATAGGGAAAAGGGGTCTCCAATGGCTAAACCAATCAATAAAGGAGAAACCCTAAAATATAGGAGAGAAAAACCCTAATGATGAAAAAGACTCATACAATCATGAATTTACTTGAAGGAGGATTTGGAATGTCAACTTACTAGTTTTGGAGGCCACAGGATGTTTTCACAGTGGTTTTGAAGCTTTAGAAGCTTATCTGGAGGCTGATATGAAAAAACATAGCACTCTTTTGCAGAAACGTAGTGTTGCCCAGAAGTGTAGCACCAATACCCGGAAGCGTTGCTTTGAACCAGAAACATCGCGTAGACCCAGAAATGTCACACAGCTCCTTCAGAAATGTCGCAAAGCCTCCAGGAGCATAGCAAAATGGATTTCTTTGCAATTTTTTCCAGTTTTCTTCCACCTTTGGAAATGGTAAGGTATTCTAAAGGTGATTCATGCAATTTTATTGAGCAAGAATAGATTAAATGACTGAATGAAATCACTTTTTCCCTTTTTATAACATTAACATGACACATTTTTTTTAATTTAGTGAGAACACAACCATTTTGAAGAAAACTTTTCTTTTTTAATATTTTGACAATGAAACAATCTTTTGAAAGAAGACAAGTTGTATCTTTTTATTCACCTACCTAAGCTAAATCCATTTTAAATATGACTTTTTATGATGGAAGTGAATGACTCTTCTTTTTTCCTTGTTTTTATGGCAGATTTTTGGACTTTTATGGAGGTGAAATGAAAGATACCTAGACACTAACCTAGGTGAAAACATGGTGATTTGACCTAAGACTCTAAAAGAAAATGAAGGACATGACCAAGAAATGAGAATAACCATGAATAAACTGAAGGGAGTAGCTTTTAAAGACCTATACATATTCAGCGATCAAAACTTTATTTGAAATCTGACTTGGAAATGTAAAATTTTGAATTAGAACAACTACTAGACAAATTTGAAAGAGTACATATTGATCACTAAAATATTGGACACTAATAGGAGGATATCAAGAGTGAAATTCTTCATACCTTTTTATTGCAAATGGATACCATGCAGATCAAGAGGAAACAATAGGAGTCAGAGAGATCCCTAGCTATCTTTTGCACTAGATGCACTAGAAGACACCCTAGGAATGAACGTCGAATGAATGTCATAGAAGTATGCTCAGTCTATGCATATAACCATGCAACAGACAAATTACCTTCCTTTCTAGGCCTAAAATTTGTATACTAAGGGGTGGAAGGTGGGCCAAAGAAAATATTCTTCATTAATCAAAGGAGGCCTCAAGGACCTCATCCATACCAAGAAGGCATGCAAGGTGTGCCTTATTATTACTAAAATTAAAATCAAAATGCACATTTTTTAGCCTTTATACTCCTCCACTCATCCATCATGTCCCATGCCTCCTTTTCCATATTCTCCCCCATATCCTCCTCAACTTCTCAACCATCCTTTTCATCCATATCCTTCCCAGCCTCCTCAGTGGAGCAACCCATCACAAGGTTGGAGGCCTCAACACAATCAACCTCCTACTTTACTGCCTCCACCCCAATCTCGACCACAACTCACTCATCATAATCCACCTAAGCAACCTCAGATTCTTTCTCAACCTAATCCGAACCCAAATAACAAACCTTCACAACAAGTCTACAATGGAGGTACATCTTACTCTACCTATGTTGTGGAGATCCAAGAGATTAACCTTAGGTTTGGGAGAGTACTCCCAGATAACCATCCACCATCTCCACATGAAGATCTTGAAAAGGAAAAGGAAGAGAGTACCCCTCAATTAAATCCACCTCCTTTTCCTAGGATATTGATCCACCCTAGCCAGCACACCCTAGAAGAGTTTGAAATTCTAAGAGAATTGAATAATTTGTGTGTCAATATACCCCTTCTCCAGTTTATTAATGATTTTCACATCTATAATAATATTATCACGGATAAATGCTTCAAAAATCCTAGGGGAAAGAAGAGAGATACCCACACCATCAATGTTGTTGGTCAATTATATGATGTGATGTTGGGGAGAGTGATTTTCTTGAAATATCTAGAACCTAGAAGTCTAGTAGTGGATGTGCACATTGATAGTATAATTGTACCTCATGCACTGATTGATCTTGGGGCTGCCATCAATGTAATGACTAAAGAAACAATGTTGAAACTCAACCTCCAAGGAGCCTTGAGAAAGACCACTACAGTGATTAAACTTGCAGATAGACCCACAGTAGCTCCTGAGGGAGTTGTTGAGGATGTTATGGTTTGCATTGACTCTTGGGAGTATCCCACTAACTTCCTGGTGCTTCAACCCAAAAAAAAAAATTAATTGTTATCATGTTACCTTAGGAAGACCTTGGTTGTCCACTGTTGATGCCTATATTAGTTGCAGGGCTGGGAACATGACCATTGTAATATTACCAATTTTCCATAAGATAATTGGAATATTAGAGTTCTTAATTTTCATCATTAATTAAGTAAATAAGAGGGTGGAGGGACCCACAAATCCCATAGATAAATAAAATCCACTTTTGATGAATGTATGTGGATATTTTAGATCTATATCTACATTACAGAGTAGTGGAGCAGCTTCTTAAATGAAGGAAGAGTTGAGATCATGGATCTTAAATGTAAAATCATGAGGATCTTGGAGGAGGTCAACCAAGATCATAGTGAATTCAAATTAAGATCATAAATCACTTATGATCAGATAGTGGAGGAAGTGGTGCATCTAATGCACACATGATGGAGAGAGTGGGAATTAAATGGAGACATGATGGAGATCATGGAGAAACAACACAATATTCATGGGGGCTAGTAGCCACATAAGCATTACAGTTATGAGGTGGGCCTAGGCTATGAAAGGCTCATAATCTATATAGTGAATATGAAGGCACAATAGAAGGCAGGCTTTAGATTATTATTTGTGATCTGTTTATATCTAGATTTGTCGGTTGACATTTCTATGCACGCTTATGTTGTTTAGATAAGTCTGCAGTGTTGTTTAGTATAGGGTATTTCCGAGCGGAAATCCCACCCTTACCCATGGGGGACTTCGAGTGTCTTCTCTGGGAAGGTTTCTATTGAGATACATTCCTCATCACGCATTGGTGCCATCTTCAGGAGGTTGTTTCTAGCATTCCAACTAGGAAATCAGTGGAGGATTCGTCCTTTCACCTTGTTATTCACATTCAGCCTTTCAGGAGCAGCTGATCTATATCCAACATTCAAGAAATTATATTTTACCCCCATGCAGTAGTAGTCCCCTCAAGGATTGTGCAGTTCAGTCTTGTAGATCTATTGGAGGGAGGAATTTTTCAGCATTTCAACTGGAAATCTTGTGAGGGACCATCTCCTCACTTTGCATTCATTGTTTCCACGATTGTTGAGCTAATTTGACATATTCAGCAGCGGGCTAGAGAGCCTCCCTCCTTGACAGTGCAATTTTTTTCAAGTAGTTGTGTAGCAGTAGCTGTATTCAGTGGAGAAGGTTGGAGGACCTAGATCTTGAGCTTCTAGCTTGAGGATCTAGTGAAGGGATCAACCCTTCTTGCATAGATCTAATTGTACATCATATTTCAGCCATCATTCATCAGATTATGCTTCAGATATGCATACCCAGCAATGTATAAGTGAAGCCCTAAGAGGGTGATTTTACTAAACTCATAGATCTTAAAAATCCTTTCTGGGTTATCTTGGGTATCCATCATAGAGCCCAGATCTACATTTTCAACATCATCAGAGCTCCATAACTTCCTAGATCTAACTTTATATTTTTCCGGCGATTGTAGTCCCAGCAGTTGCAGCAGGGACAATGCAGTTTTCCTTCCAGCAATCCAACAGTTATGCAGTCCCTCTTGTGGGATCATTTCAGGGTCATTCAAGGCCATTTCTTTGGCTTGGGTTCTTCTATTTTATGCATTGTTGTATCTATAATCCATCTCCTACATAATAAAATGGCTCACCTAATTCTGTGTTGTTCAAAATTCATGTGTACATAATCTATTGTTTCAAATATTGTGTTTGTGTATTACTGCATTCTCCCTTTTGGGATATTATAGTGGAATCATAGCATGATCTTTGGCTCAGCTTGTGGACACTTCATCTTTTGCATCAAAAGAATAAGTAGATAGTAGAGATCTATCATGAAGGAGGATTGTAATTTTACCACTCTTCTCTTTAGATCCCTACAAGATCTCTCCAAGAAGGTCAATCAAATGAAGAGAGAAAGGTAAAGGAAGGATCCAAGAAGAATATTGGATGAGGAAGGTCCTAGCACTTCCTATCAGCATGAGAAGCAACTGAGAAGTAAATAACTCCACATTGTTCCACTAGATCCACTTTCTTTGATAAGAAAGAGGACTAGTCTGAATATGAAGGAGACTTGGGGCATGATACCCTAAGTAAATATCTGTCTAAATATAAAGCACAACCTAGAGCTTTGAAGGATAATCTCTCTCTCCAATAGTTCTTGCAGCTCAAAGAAGAAATAATATCCAGAAGCAGCAATAGAAGAAATAGGCATAGATTCTTCTTGCCTACATATGATGGATCTTCCACAAGCACATTGAGGGCTTGGAGGGAAGAATTGGCTACCTTATTTTTGCAATATCGTATATCAGAAAGAGAGGTTGTGAAGTTTTCAGTGCTACACCTAGAAGGTGAATCAAGAGATTGGTGGTTCAATCACTTGTCACACATGAGAGTGTTTGTTTATGCAGATTTTATTCAAATATTGAGGAAGAGGTATGGTGGAAATAAACCAGAAACATCTCACATAGTGACATCTCCCATCATTGAAGAGATAGTACATGAAGAGCCCAAGGAAGATGTCCTCGTTATCACTCAGGAGGAGGAGCCTCTACCACCATCACCAGCTACAGATGTACTTACATCAGGAGCAAGATTACTTGCATCTTTGCAAGATGGTCTTGAGTTCTTGAAATTTGGATCCCCATGCATGATTCATGAGATGCATGATGAGGAGGAGATAGATACCAATGCTGGTACAGTTGTAGAAGAGAAGCCATCATCAGTACCAGCAGTTAGAGAGACCATTTCACCGGTTGGAGGAACTCTTGTAATGTGTAAGATGTTCCCGAGATTCAACTTATCCAAGGTTTGCACATACTTTCTTCTCATATCATTTTAGTACCTCATACTGAGATATGTGAGACCATGCCCTCAAGGTAAGTGCATAACCAAGGATTATAGCTATAATATTCCTACTTAGCCTAAGCTAAGAGGAATATTCAATTTTGTTTTATTTTCCGTTGCATGAATAAATGAATAAAGGAGGACATGTAAAACTCCTAAGAAGACTGAATAAATCAATGCCCATGTGAAGACAGTTAAATCAGGGCCATGTAAATAATCACTTGCAGGTGTGAAAGGGGTTTGAGCTGTGAGACTGGGTCAACCTTGACCAAATCTACATCGATGTCTAGGTTCAATGTATCTCCTAAAGGGACAGCGCAGTTTTAGAAGGAGGCCCCTCATGTGAAAAGAGCTAACTCATCAAGGTGGTTTAGGGTTTGCAAAGGCTCTCATCTTATAAAAGGAAAGGGAAGGCAGCAAAAGAGGTTGTTGATAGATCATATTTCTGAGTATTTTGTCTGCTTAGACAAATATTATTCTCTGTTGTTTAGTGGAGGATTGTGCTTGGAATTCCTATGCAGGGATTTCACCTCTTCCTTTGAGGATTATTGGAGGATTATTTGCTGAATTTATCCACTATCAGGCTTGAGGCCAAGCTCTACTTACATTGGCAGTGCTAATCCATTGAGGGTTTTGCTGCTTTTACAAGCTGCAGCAAGTGGGAGTCTAGATCTGCAGAGATATAGCTTGTTTTAAGAACCTCTTCTCATGGAGTGTGTCTTTTAACCTCCTGGAAGAGTGCCTCTCTTATTTATACTTCATATCTGAAATTTGGCAGTGGATATCTATGTCATTTGAGCTACAGTGTTTTTCCCTTTGATGGACTGTGTTATTTTGATATGATGTTTTTTTTGGTGTTTTGATCACTGTTTTGATGAGAGATCTCTAGTGCTGGGCTTTGCCTTCCACTTAGGTGATCCATGGATTAGTTTTTTGATCCATGTTATATTCAGATCTGATCTATTATAATGAAATGTAATATTTAGAAATTACTGTAGCAATTTATAGATCTGCAACTTGTATCTCAGATCTACTCTTATTTATGCATGATTTGGTCAAAACCCCAAGGGGATCTTGTAAAGAAGACTATCTAGTTTCTAGATCTGATATAGATCTGATGTTTTGTCCATAGATATTTCCTAGATCTGAGTTGTAATATGCAGCTGCTACAACTCCTGAAAATAATGTTGTTGAGCCATTTTTGCTGATATATCTATGTTGCAGCTCTCTTTTCTGAAGCTATCTTGCTCTCTTGTCTCATGTCATTTACTGTATATTGAAAGAGCTTCACTTTACTTCTGATTTTCTATTGTACATTCATTTATTAATTATATTTGATGGCCTCTTGCTCATATTGTCCAAGACTTCGTTATTCTTGAGGCAGTTTGTTGTGCATAGTTGCCCCTCTTGTAGGGTGTTTTTCAGCTAGACTAGGTTGTGGGAGACCTGTTTACCACACCTAGTTTGAGTGTTTTTTGCTCCCCTTGTGGATATAGACTCTATATCTACTGATCTAAGGGATCCAATGGTTTTAAACTCATTTATGTACATCAATCCTTCAGGAAGTGCGTTATTTTCAAAGCTTGATGTGCAATCCCCATTTTGGGATATATTACAGTGGTAGCAGAGCTCCTTTATTGGCACAACCTGTGCTTGCCTTGGAGCACCAGCCATGTTGCATTCAGAATAATATGAACCTATTACTGAGAGGGAGAAGAGGTATCAAAACATAATTCATAAGAAGTATGAATACACTACTGAAGATCAAGACAAGGGTAAAGCCCCTGAGACTGCAAGTGACAAAGAAGGGGAAGAGTTTGCAGGAACTCTTTTGGTTGCCATGCAAGATATTTCCAGAGAGATGAGGATGGATAGAATCAGGGAATATCTTGGAATATTTCAGCTGGGAGAAAGCTCTTATATGTCTCATCATGGGACTGGTCAACCAGTGAATCTGCCACAAGCCCCACAAGTCTCACAACGCTGCACTATTCCTACCTTCTTGGATGTGGATAATGAAGGACCATAAGAGAAAGCCTCCCCTGAAGGTTACTTTGTGGAGTATGACTCTCAGAGTCAGAGATTCAAGGATAACTTGAGTTTCCAAGACTTTTTTCATCTCAAGGACAGGAGAAGACCAGGGCAGCAGTATAGAGATGGTGGTTTCTTTCATGGTAGACACCACACTATGGGTAGGTTCTTTTTTCCCAAGTTTGATGGATCATCCTCTAGTTCTGCCAAGGCCTAGGTAGAAAAGCTGGATATCTATTTCCAGTTGAACAAAGTCCCTGAAGTTGAAGCCATCAAGATTGTAGCACTGCACTTTGAAGGTGAAGCACACAATTGGTGGTTCCATGGGTTGTCTAAATTGGGACACATCAATGTGACTACCTATGATGAGTTCACTAGAAGACTGGTGGAGAGGCTTGACAGGAAGGATCCTGAAGCACCCTTCATAAGCCTTGCAAAGCTGAAGCAATCAGGAGTTGCAAAGACTTATATCTATGAGTTTCTTAGATTATCAGTAATGGTTCCTGATCTATCTGTAGCAAGGAGAGTCTACATGTTCATTGATGGCCCGGAGGAACCTTTGCATGGGTTGGTTAAATCTACCAAGCCCATCACTTTGCATGATGCCATTGAGAGGGCTAAAGATCTCCAAGATGCCTTGCCAAAAGCAAAGGCAACTTTCCAAAGCAAGGCCCCTAACTTTTCTAAGGGGAAGAAAGGAAAAGCTGCTCCTCCCAAGGAGAGCTCTTTGAAGAAGCCTCTTGATATTGATCTTAGGAGGGAATTGAGGAGAAAGAGACTGTGCTTCACTTGCCAAGAGTCATGGGCACCAGGACATATATTTTTTGTTGGAAAAGCACATTACATTGAAGTCTTCTCAGATTTTGAGGAGGAAGATGAAAGGGATGAACCTAGGAGGGGTCACAGTGCTGATGAAGATGAAGAGGTAGATCAAACATCATCTAGAGATGGGAAGGAAGCCTTTGCTCCAACAAGTGGGACTCTTGCCTCTTTGAGAGGAGTGCCTAAGTACTTAACGCTAAGATTACAAGGTTCAGTTATGAATCAGAGAGTATCCGTTCTGATTGACAGTGGGGCAACCCACAAATTTATTGATGCTCACCTTGTGAAAAGGAGAGGAATCCCCACTGATACTTTTAAGGGATTTTCTGTGTTGGTCCCAAAAGATAGGACCATGAAATGCATGCAAAATTTTCCATCACTCTCTGTCACCATGGGATCTTACATTTTGGTGGATCATTTATTTGTAGTTGACATACCAGACACCAACATCATCTTGGGTTTCCAATGGTTGATTACTTTGGGGAAGGTTACCACTGATTGGAAAGCCTTGCAAATGGAGTGGGTGGACTTGAAGAGTGGGAAACCAAAAATGATTCAAGGCATGAACACATATACTTCACCTAATTTTTCCACACAAACAACAGAGATGGATTTGCGCATTGGAAGCAGGGATCTCATAGTTCCTTCTCTCATGTTCATTAGGATGATGTAAGGGAAATTCTTATCTCATGTCAAGCCACATGTAATTCCATCAGATTCAGATCTTGTGGGGGAAGCCTCACAAAGTGTTGCTCCAAATCTAGATCCAGGGAAGATTGGAGCAATGAAAGATCAAGCTACGGCACTGTGGGAAGATATGAAGGGGAGGATCAGCCTCCCAACAAATAGTTTTGGCATGTGTAATGTCAAAGAGGAAATCAGAAACAAGACAAGCACTCCCATGGATGTATCATTAGTGTTGTCTTTGTTGAGCAGTGTGGATCTTTATTGGAAATATCAACTACTTGTAGAGTATTCCAAAGATCTCCACACAGGTATGATACTAGATGGAATGCATCAAGAAGAGGGCTACTTAGTCCAAGGAGGAGTCATCTATTATCATGGTAAGGTCTTCTTGGCTAGAGCTTCCAAGCTCAAGTAGAAGATCCTACAAGGAGCATATGAAGAATTATTCCTCAGCCATATGTATTCAATGAATATCTATTCCCTGATCATGAAGAGTTTTGATTGGGAAGGCATGAGAGAGGACTTACATCAGCACTTTCAAGAGTGCAATAGCCATGGAGGATTGGGGCAGCCAATGGACTCTTTGCAAGAGTCATCTCAGCCAGCTCTTCCTTTGCTTGAGAGGAAGGGAATGTTCATGCACAACTCCATGTGTGTGAAGAAATATGATGGTAAAGGGTTTGATCATGATAAGCAAGTTGTATTTTATGATCTATTACATTCCTTTTCCATGTTTTTGTAGGATATGAGTCATAAAGGGAGTGAGAGATCATGTGGATCTCATAGTTTGTTGGGGGCCAATGGAAATTCTAAACTTGGCCACTCCCTTGATGTGCAAAGGGAGATTCCTTTTCATGATGGGTGCTTCCCAAAGGCACAAAACTTATGTAACACCTTCAGCCATGTTAAGGTGACTTATGTAGAAAAAGTGTGGTGGGAATGCCACTTACCACACCTGGATCTAATGAAGACAAAAGGTGCACTGCGCTGGCACCACATGTGGGATTTTGAACCACCTCCTCAAGTTCAGATTTCAGTTTGCATCTATGTAGTCTTGCTTCCATACATTGATGATATCGTTGTATTGTTTATGGGATTGTATGGACAGAGGATGGGCAGTGTGTATGTACCACATGGTTTGGAACTTAAACTTGTACTTCATGATACATGTTTTAGATGTAGCATTGCTCCACCCGTGTTTATTTCTATTGAGTTTTTCACTCTTGAAGGGATGGAATATGCACATATTATGTTAGCCTTGGAGGAACAATTCATGATGCTTTGGCTTGCTGAGCACTTGGTTTATGATGAGGATTTGATCCTTGATGATGCCAACAATGAATGAGGAGAAGTAATACAGCTATTACCCTATCATTTGCTTGAGGACAAGAAAAATTTTGGAGGGGAGGACTGTAATATTCCTACTTAGCCTAAGCTAAGAGGGATATTCATTTTTGTTTTATTTTCTGTTGCATGAATAAATGAATAAAGGAGGACATGTGAAAATCCTAAGAAGACTGAATAAATCAATGCCCATGTGAAGACAGTTAAATCAGGGCCATGTAAAGAATCACTTGCAGCTGTGAAAGAGGTTTGAGCTGTGAGACTGGGTCAACCTTGACCAAATCTACAGTGTTGTCTAGGTTCAATGTATCTCCTAAAGGGACAGCGCAGTTTTAGAAGGAGGCCCCTCATGTGAAAAGAGCTAACTCATCAAGGTGGTTTAGGGTTTGTAAAGACTCTCATCTTATAAAAGGAAAGGGAAGGCAACAAAAGAGGTTGTTGATTGATCATATTTCTGAGTATTTTGTCTACTTAGACAAATACTATTCTCTGTTGTTTAGTGGAGGATTGTGCTTGGAATTCCTATGCAGGGATTTCACCTCTTCCTTTGAGGGTTCTTGGAAGAGTATTTTCTAAATTGATCCACTATCAGGCTTGAGGCCAAGCTCTACTTACATGGGCAGTGCTGATCCATTGACAAGTGGAAGTCTAGATCTGCAGATATCTAGCTTGTTTCAAGAACCTCTTCTCATGGAGCGTGGCTTTTAACCTCCTGGAAGAGTGCCTCTCCTGTTTATACTTCAGATCTACAATTTGGAAGTGGATATCTATGTCATTTGAGCTACAACATTGTTCCCTTTGATGTATTGTGTTATTTTGATATGAGGTTCTTTCTGGTGTTTTGATCACTGTTTTGATGAGAGATCTCTAGTGATGGGCTTTGCCTTCCACTTAGGTGATCCATGGATTAGTTTGTTGATGCATGTTATATTCAGATCTGATCTATTGTAATGAAATGTAATATTCAGAAATTATTGTAGAAATTTATAGATCTGCAACTTGTATCTCACATCTACTCTTATTTATGCATGATTTGGTCAAAACCCCAAGGGGATCTTATAAAGAAGACTATCTAGTTTCCAGATCTGATATAGATATGATGTTTTGTCCATATATCTGTCCTAGATCTGAGTTGTAATATGCAGCTGCTACAGCTCCTGAAAATAATGTTTTTGAGCCATTTCTGTTGATATATCTATGTTGCATCTCTCTTTTCTGAAGCTAACTTTCTCTCTTGTCTCATGTCATTTACTGTATATTGAAAAAGCTTCAGTTTAATTCTGATTTGCTACTGTAAATTCATTTATTAATTATATTTTATGGCCTCCTGCTCATATTTTCCAAGACTGCATTATTCTTGAGGCATTTTGTTGTGCATAACTGCAGCCCCTCTTGTAGGATGTTTTTCAGCTAGACTAGGTTGTGGGAGACCTATTTGCCACACCTAGTTTGATTTTTTTTTGCTCCCCTTGTGGATATAGACTCCATATATACTGATCTAAGGGATCCAAGGGTTTTCAACTCATTTCTATACATCAATCCTTCAGGAAGTGCGTTATTTTCCAAGTTTGTTGTGCAATCCCCATTTTGGGATATTACAATAGCACCTTGGTGATTTAGAGTAGAAAATTATCGCTGCACAGAGGACCCTTGATTTGATCAAGGAGAAGATGTATTTCTATCCCATTTTGTCATGGTTGAGCTACACCCAACACTTTGTGTTGAAGTGTGGAGTTGCAGAATATGGGAGGAGCATAGTCCTATTCATTACAATGCCAAATATGAGTTTAGCATTGTATGTGGCCATGAGACATCACATATATCACCATGCAGATCTACAACATTGTCACATAGCAGCAGTGATGATGAGAGGGCCCCATTATTCTTAGAGCATTCTGAAGGTATATTCACTCATCAAGCACTGGAGGGGTAGATGATAGATGTTATACATCTTGTGATGGAGAGTACTTTCCATTGTCATGATGATTTTTTCTTGATGAGCTCATCACAAGTCAAAGAGGAATCTCTACCTACAACATGTATGGAGCCTTACGGGTTCCAATGGGCCATAGCTGAGATGATATCATGGAGAGACCTCAATGGAGGTGCACTTAAACATTTCATGGAGTGAAAAGTTATTCAGATGGAGGATTTTGGTATTCTACAATGGGAGGATACCAAGATTGAGCTTGGCATGATTCATCATCCACATTAGGATGAATGGATCCGGATGAGGAGCAGGAGGTTGCCTACCTTCCTGTAGATGTATGATATCGGGCAGCAAGAACCATGGTTGCACTAGTTGCTTTTGGGTGAGTATAGGTTTTTACCCAACATCTCACATTTGCAACATCCATGTCATACATATCACTAATGACATGCAGAAATAGGAGGCATGGTTGCACTGGTTATTGATGAGAGAGTTTGGACAACTCATGATGTATCTTGTGTCCATGTATTCATTTTTTTTTGGGATATGTCTCATGTCTGTACATGTATTTCTGTTTGGGATGTATCTCATGTTCATGTATGTATTTGGGTTTGGGAGAAAGCATAACTCTCACATGATGTTGAATAAGGGAGATTATTTATATTTTTCTGATGAGATATTCCACATGTCTATTACTATGTTGTTTCTCCATGACTTGCATCATGATGGTGTAAGGAAGCAACAAGAATATTTGTTTCTTCGCTTACTCTTGGGAGAGTATGGGATGATTTATTCCCATACATTGCATGATGATGATAGAGGATGGCAACATGAGGCCTTACAATGTTGGCTTCTGATGGGGGATTATGGTCATTCTACTTGGCATAATGATGATGTGATGGGGCAACAAGATGCCTTACTACGGTGCCTTCTCTTGAGATAATATGGCCACTACATTTGGTACAATGATGATGTGGTATGGCAGTAAGAGACATTGCTACGGTGGCTTATATTGAGAGAGTATAGGTCTCATATTTATATTGATGTTGATTTGGCATGGAAACAAGAAGCATTGTTGTGGTGGCTTCTTTTAAGAGAGTATGGCTCTCTTACTTATTTTCATGATGATCTAGCATAGCAGCAGAAGGCTTTGCTACGGTGGTTTTTATTGGGATAATATTGTTTTACATTGTTCATGTTTATCCATATGTCTCTACTTCTTCTTTTTCACTATGTTGATGTTATGTTTGGATCCTATATAGCCAAGAAAGCTAAAGATGAGAGCATTGATAGATGTAATCTACTCTATGCATCATGGGTTGGAGAGATAGTTCATGACTTGGAACTTTCCACTTTGGGAAGAAACCTCTTCATTTCATGTATCTCATGTATAGAGGAGATATTTGGACATCATATGGTTGCCACTTGGCGATTCATTGATGAGGAAAGGTATCTAAATTTTTATTTGGAGGCCATTCTAGACATTCTAGAGAGATAGCTTTGGAGTTGGACATGCATGACACATTGTGATAGATGGGGAGGACTTCCATATGAGGATGCCATTTGGAGGGAGGATGTTTTTTGTAGCATCCAATTTTCTAGTTGCTTGAGGACAAGCAACATTTTGGTGGGGAGGACTGTAATATTCCCAATTTTCCACAAGATAATTGGAATATTACAGTTCTTAATTTTCATCATTAATTAAGTAAATATGAGGGTGGAAGGAATACACAAACCCCATAGATGAATAAAATCCACTTTTTATGTGTGTACATAGATATTTCAGACCTAGATATACATTGTGGAGTAGTGGACTAGCTTCTTAAATGAAGGAAGAGTGGAGATCTTGGAGGAGGTCAACTAAGATCACAGTGCATTCAAAGTAAGATCATAAAGCACCTTTGATGAGATAGTGGAGGAAGTGGTGCATCTAATGCACACATGATGGATATCATGGGGAGACAACGCACTCTTCATGGGGGCTAGTGGCCACATAGGCAGCGCAGTTATGAGGTGGGCCTAGGCTATGGAAGGCTCATAATCTATATAATGAAGATGAAGGCACAATAGAAGGTAGGATTTAGATTATTATTTCTGATCTTTTTAGATCTAGATTTTTTGGTTGGCATTTCTATGCATGCTTACGCAGTTTAGCTAAGTATACAGCATTATTTAGCACAGGGTGTTTCCGAGCAGAAATCCCACCCTTACCCATGGAGGATTTCGAGTGCCTACTTTGGGAAGGTTTCTATTGAGCTACATTCCTCAATAGGCATTGGTGCCATCTTCAAGAGGTTGTTTCTAGCATTCCAGCTAGGAAACCGATGGAGGATTCATCTTTTCACTTTGTTCTTCACATTCAACCTTTCAGGAGCATCATATCTATATCCAGAATTCATGCCATTGTATTTTACCTCCATGCAGCACCAGTCCCCTCAATGATTGTGCAGTTCAATCCTGTAGATCTATTAGACGAAGGAAGTTTTCAACATTTCAGCTGGAAATCCTATGATGGACCATCTCCTCACTTTACATTCATTGTTTCCACCATTGTTGAGCTGATTTGACATATTCAGCAGCAAGCTAGAGAGCCTTCCTCCTTGACAACATAGTTTTTTTCAAGTAGTTGCGTAGCAACAGCTGTATTCAATGGAGAATTTTGGAAGAGATAGATCTTGAGCTTCTAGCTTGAGGATTGTACATCATATTGCAACCATAATTTATCAGATTATGATTCAGATCTTCATACCCTGTAGTGTATAAGTGAAGCCCTAAGAGGGTGATTTTCCTAAACTCATATATCTGGAAAATAATTTCTGGGTTATCTTGGGTATCCATCATAGAGCTCAGATCTACATTTTCAGCATCATCGGAGCTCCATAACTGCCTAGATATAACTTTATATTTTTTCGGTAGTTGCAATCCCAGCAGTTACAGCAGAAACATCACAGTTTTCCTTCCAGTAACTATGCAATCCCTCTTTTGGGATCATTTTAGGGTCATTCTAGTCCATTTCTTTGGCTTGAGTGCTTCTATTTTATGCACTGTTGTATAAGTAATCCATCTTCTACATAATAAAATGGCTCACCTATTATGTATATTTCTGTGTTATTCAAAATTCATGTGTACATAATTTGTTGTTTCAAATAATGTGTTTTTGTATTACTTCATTCTCCCTTTTGGGATATTACAAACATCAAGAATGGGCCCTCATGAAAACAATTAATATTATATCCTCCTCATCAACCTTATATTGAGCATGATATACCTTTGTGGCTAGAGGATGAGGAAGAAGATGAAGTGTATCATGCAACACCATACCCAATGTTATAACTAGAAAATCGAACAAGAAAATATGAAATTATTTAACGTCAAGCAGAAGGATTTGCAAGGTTGAGAGAAATTAGGGAATTTGAAGTATTTAAAAATATCTAAGGTCTAAAAGGAAAAATCAAGTTGTGCATTGAAGGAACCAGTGAAATGCGCCTTTGCATGCATAATTATTCCATAAGTGCACCTTTGTGCGACTTTTCCTCAAAAAGCCGCGCAGCACTGAGAGTGGTGTAAGTCACTTTCCGAGACCACAAGGCACACTCCAGGACATTGATTCCACACTTGAGGCCACCCAAGGACAACCACCCAAGCCTCCCTAGAACCTCAAGGGAGCACACAATGGAATAAATGTGGCACACAATGGAATCACCATCCTCTCTTGGGTCACCATCCATAATGTACCAAGAGAGGGAAGGAGGACTTGAATTCTCGTATAAAAGGCCACCAAGAGATGAACAATATGAAAACACATTGTTATGCTGGCCAGAATTTCCCCAAGAAATACCAGCAGTGTGTGATCTGGAGCACAGATAGAGGGGACTCAGTTGTTGTCCATCCAACACTTCCAGTCCGCCATAGTAGAGGGAGGGAGACTTTGCGCCAAGGTAGCTCAAAAGTAAAGACGTCCTTGCATCGAGACTTGGAACTCCATAGTTCTAAGGGCCCCTTGGCAAGTGGGTAAAATTTTCATCCTTAATTCCTATCAACACTCAATAGGATGGGATGTAAGCATCGCCATTTGGATTATTGAAGTTGTTTGACTCTATTCAGAGCTTTTGTTTTATTTTTTTTAGTTTAGTTTTTCTGTTTGAATATGCATGATATTTCTCTATCTAGTATATTTATGTTTTAGCATGTTCCACTAACTTGCTTGACTCCATCTATTTTCTACCTGTGACCAATAATTTAAGAGGGAAAAAACACCCCTCTTAAGCAAGTGTCATTTGGTAGATTCATGCACCAAACACACTAACACAAGATTGGCGACTCCACTAACTTTTATTTCCAAGTTTATGTGGTTGTGCCTTTTTTAAAATAACTTCACCTTTGTTGTGGAGTTGGGTTGGAACTGCCCCCTTTCTCTCCTACACTGCCTGATTCATCCCTAGTGACAGGCTGAAGTTGAAGAGCTCCCAAAAATTACTTTGCAGGAAAATTGTGTGGCTTCTTTACAGACAGACGCACCCCAATGTGTGCATTCATAGGTGACCTATGTGTGGCCTTCACGCCTATTTCAGCCTTTTCCACGCAGAAACCAGAAGTAGGATTTTTTCCACTATTTCCATCTTTTCTTGCTTGTAAGAGTGACTAAAAACCCATAATACATTTTCCAAAACTGTTTGAGGTGCCCCGCAACTTTTTAAAGCTCAATTTTAGTTGCTTTTAGTAGTTTAGGTGTTAGTTTTATTTCAAGTTGATTTTTGCAAAGTTAACACATAGTTTAAGTAGGAGGCAAATCAACTTACATTCCGAAATAATTTATGTTTTGCGAATTTAGTTACCAAAAAACCTAGTTAATTATCCAAAGTAAGTGTCCCAATTCCATGCATGCTTAGCTATTTCTCTTTCATTTTTCTAGTGTAAAGTGTATTAGTTTAGTTCAATTTTTGCACTAGGATTTCGGGACTAGGATTGAATTTTTGTTAGAAGCGCAAGTAATCTCTACTTCCTTTACACCCTCGGGTGATCCTAGGCAAGCATTTGAACACTCTCTATTGAAAACTCACCATCTCCCTATATTTTATCATATAGATTAACTAGGAAAAATTGAAAGCGGCCCATATCCGCGCATGTTTTTCTTTTGAGCAAGGAACAATGAAACATAGTTTAAATAAGGGATTTTGAAAAGGATCATTGCATATCCACACGTTCAAACTATGTGCTTGTTCAAAATTTTTTCACACGCATCCACACCCTAAGTAAAGTAAAGACACCTAAAACAAACTTAACAAAACTCACTAAATTCTTCCCATAGGGGCCACAAAAGAATTTATAGTCTAAGTTAGGACCAAGGGGGTAGGCATCCAATAAGACGCCTTGGTAAATATTCATCTTGAAACATAGAAGTTGACTATTTGAGTAACTTTCAAATTTTCCTATTTTCCCACGACAAAGAAATCTCGAGTGCAGCAGAGACCCGATTCAGAGGGGGTTAGGCTTAGGCCCAGTGCGTGCAGTATCATTCGGGGCTACCTGATCCATATGATACTCGGTAATGGTAGCTGAACTACCAAAAATCCCAAGACTCGAATGCTCATGTGGGACGATGGTGATTAATGGCCAAAATTAGGGTATCCTTTCCATATAGGTGACGGTGCAGGCAGCACTATATCCTCCACCCTTACCTTGGTGGATTTTTTTCGGTTGACTGGGGGCATCGCCAGTTCTTTCGGGACATTGTGCCAGCATTCGCAAGATATCTTCTCAAGGCCCAGTTACATTTGAGTGTGTGAGGATGATTAGGTCTTCTAGGATTTGAGTATCATATGCAAACAAAAAAAAACCATATTTTTTGATTTATTGATCACATAGGATTAATCTAAAGGGAAAATTTATTTTATTTTCGCTCTGTTTTATGTAACCGATCAGATTTTTGCTTTGATTATAGTCTCTATCCTCTCAAATATTTCCAAAACAATACCTAGTCTACACCAGAAGGGACCCAACATGACCTCGTCGATCTAGACATCTTTTGGACCTCCCCCCATTACTAGGAAGGGTTCCAGGTCTTTCTCTATTTAGATGTCAAATACGGAACACTGCCACCCTTATTGATTCATCCTTTATTGGGGCATATTTAGTTGTGGAACCCTAGTCGGTCTCCCAATGCCACATTGATGAACACCCCCACATGGTCACTACACACCACTCTTCCCACAACCCCTAGCGAACAGAGGAATGCTACCCATTTTGGAAACCGGGTGAACGCACAGCAGGGTACGTCACAAAGAAACCCTATTCCTAACCGGAACATTGTGTTTTCACAATTCGTAATGGCTACAACCTCGCACTCACCTTTTTTAGCTTCATTAAATCTACCAGATTTAACCTTGTTGAAAAATGACCCCATTGCACACAACCCCATATGGCCTCCCATGCCCACGAAGCTCCCTTCAGACATTCCAAAATTTGAGGGGAAGAAATCAAAAGACCCCAGAAATCATGTTATGACTTTCCACCTATGGTGTTTTTCGAACAATATCGTTGACGATACTATTCGACTAAGACTATTTCAACACACTCTAACCTGATTAGAAGTGAAATGGTATGTGGAGCAGCCCTTTGCTACACATGGAACCTTTAGCGCCCTCACTACTGTGTTCCTGACCTATTTTCAGTTACCCATCCACCACGATTCTGAAATGGAATTACTGACCCACTTTAGGAATACCCCCTCCATCCATATCTCGAACCATATCCATGAATGGCAGCGAATTTGTATTTTTTGTAAAGCTAAACTCGACGATCGAGTTCAATTAGACCTATTCCTAAAAACTCTCACTACAAAGATTTCAAAGGATGTGGAGTAGAAAAATCCCATATCCGAAGAGGACACCATCAGTAAGGCCCAACAGCTCGAGCTAATCTATACACAGTCAGGGTATATTTACAATATCCTGCCGAACACCCCACGCAAGCAAACTTACAAAGAATTTTCAAGCGTTTCGAAATCTGCAGACTGTTTAATTGGGTTTTTAACCCAAAATCACCTAAGAAACAACATTCAATATGCTGGTTATGTGTATGATTCTACCCAAAACATACCACAACCTAGCTACCAAATTCATCACATGCCTCCACAAAATTTGACTAGTAGGGCATCATCGTACCACCATCAGCATGGAGGACCCTATCATCTGGCTCAGGGGACCTAGTATGCAGCTATACATGCTGACAGAAGAGCTCCCCCCCCAACAACCATTTACAAATCAGGGACCAAAATATGCCCAATATCCAGCAAAATACCCGCCCATGCAGAATAATGCACAGTGTGCAACCATCCCAAAACCAACCATGCCAACCATACAACCAGGAGAATCCAAATTATCCTCCTAAAGAAGTTAAGAAAAAAGGGAAAAACGAGCCTAAAGGAAATCCTGGATAAGGGGGCCGCAATCAACAATGCCCTTTGTGACCTCTTATTGGAGGCAACACCAATCGCAATCAAAACTAGGAGCCAAGCAACCCCCAAAGGCAGAAAAAGAGGGAAATTCTTCGGACGAACCACTTGTGTTCGATCTGTGGTGAATACGGCCATTACACTCACCACTGTCCCGACCTCCTTGAGCTAAAGAAGCTGCAGAACCATGGAAATGGGGGATCCTCTTAGCAGACAACATTCATGCAAGAGCCCTTCCCCCATAAAGGGATAGTTAGCACGCAGCAAAAAAATCCCGATGATTCCAGGAAAAATAGACACGAAATCTACATGACTAGCGAAGAAATGTTTTTTCAAACATGGAATCAAAATTATGACACCCCACCAGACACCAATGTGTCAGGGGCTAGTACCAGTGCACCAACATCACCTTTTACCATGTTAAATATGCCTATTGAACCTTTGCCAAAAATGGCTAAAGGACCAACTAGGAGGGCAGGAAACTATTCCAAAGAAACCCATAACTATAGCATAGTGGATGATCTGGCCCAATATCCCACTGCTATGTCAGCTTTGCAGGTGTTACAATCATGCCCAAAGTAGCGGAAAGCCTTACTTTCTACATTAGGCGCCATCGACCTTGTCAATTCACACCTAATGGATTTTGATTTAGATAAAGCCACCCCTAAGCTTCCTTCAATGTTCACCTTTCAAATACCAGTGTCAGTCCAAAAGATTACCATTCACCAGTGTATCATTGACAAAGGTGCATCAACATGCATAATGTCAAAGAATGTTTGGTAGAAGTTAGGGTCCCCTGAACTAAAGCCATCATAAATCACACTTAGAGAATATTATGGTTGCCCTTCAGCCCCCTTCGGTCTCTATCAAAACACCCCAATCTGCATATCTGGAAAGATGGTCCTTATAGAAATTGAAGTCTTGGATGCCCAATTGGACTACAATATACTCCTTGGCCGAAGTTATATGTTTTCCATGTCAGCCATCACCTTCTCTGTCTTCTAAAATATGATGTTACCCCATGAGGACTACATCGTTACTATCGACCAATTGACACATAGCAAAAAGTGGCCCCTAACAAATACTGATGTCATTCTACCCTATGTAAACACATTTTTTGACGTGCTTTCATGGTACCAGGAATATGGCCCTGGCCAGTTCAAACCATCGTTCATCCTAGGGTCATTCCTAGGTAACCCCCTTATGATCCCAAAGCCACCATCTGGCATCACAGAAGCCCCGGTGTGCATGATTTCCACATCAAGCACCGAAGATAGTTAGGACATGGAGATGAGTAGTAATGACACAGATTCCTTAGCCACGGCATCCTCTCTAGCCTACGCCGCCTCCCAAACTCCTTTCCTCTTCCCCCCAGCTATTTTTGTGTCACAACAAGTCATGGCCAACGATGGTCCTACCAAAATTATCATTTTCAATACTAGTTTGGTACCTAGTTCCACCCACTCCAATGGGTATCGTGCACATCACCTCTATAGGGTTAATCCCTATCAATCTTGAACTGGCTCTATCCATTTAGGAGACTGTCGCAAACATCCCTGCAAAGGAAATTCCCATTACAAAAAGGATGATTACGACTAATAAAATCGAGAGAAGAGAAAATAATGCAGAGAGTCCCACCACGCAACGGGAATCACCACGCTACGCCATGTGTGACGTAGTAGGACACCCTACCCGCATCTACCCAGAGCTGGATGATTTAAAACCACTCCTTAGCTCTACGATAGGCATCGCGGCTCCAAGTTCCCATAAAAAGGAACCTGCCGCCAAAAGCCAAGGCAAAGCATTGCGTACTAATAATGCATGCGCTATATGAAGCAATTATGGACACTATACCCATTATTACCTGGAGATCCTGTGATATAGAGACACCTTACACGCCATCAAGAAATCTTATCAAGAGGAGCCCTCCGCCCAGTCGTCCAGAGATGAACCTCATGCTATTATACACCTGCAAGAGGAACGAAAGTCGCCAAAAAGACACTCGTCCCCCCTCCTATCATACACTGCACATTGTGCGATGAACATGGTCACTTCATTGAGGAATGCGTAGCCCTGGAACTCATCCACTTATGGTATCCTATCGAGTGTGTTTATTATGTTGTTTTACAGGCAACACAATTCACATGTCCTCTATGTGCTGACAACCACATTTTAGAAAATTGCCACTATATCCCCCGATTATGCTTAGCACTAGCTAGTTTGTGATTAGCCATAGTCTGCGTCTCCCAAGAAGATGGTTCTGACTCGGAATCTATGAACATCTCAAAAACCCAAGAAGATGTGATGAGTAGATCCATTATCTTTCTGTCAGCTGAAAAGCGAGTAATCATGGAACCCTTAGTTACCCCCAACTGCCCTCTGCAAAGAATACCAACATGTGCATTATGTAAAACGCCGAATCATGTGGTCACCACTTGCCCTGAATTAGAAGTGCTACACCGTTGGTACCCAGTCATGCCACCAAGTGAGCAGGACGGGAACCCCATATCTAGGCTATTTTGCCTCTTATGTCAGGGAAATCACCATGAACAGTGTTGTACCTATATCTCGCAAGTACGTTGTATAATTGATATGATATGTCATACATTAGAAAAGAAATGTGACGATCTCCTCATCCGGTATAGAAGGTATATCACCCCCAGGCCAACAACCCCACACCCACATCGGCATAATGGGCAAACTGGGATGGCACACCAACCAAGAATGACCCAGGTCCAACCTAGGATAACATGCCAATTATGCTGCCTAATTGGCCACAGGGTCAATCAATGAAAAGAACTGAAGCACCTCGCAAGAATTTTTTGCACATTCTCTCCTCTTCCATAGAGACTTCTCTCTAACCATAGAAAATCACGCACACTTATTGCCAAATTTTTTCACACTTTCATCATACAATAAAATGTGAATATCTCCCAAAGCTTAGATTGGCAAGAGAAGCGTTAAGTATACAATCCTCAGAAGATTTAGACACACCCAAGACAAAAACTCTGAAATGGAAGAAGAATATCTCGTATGCTACAACATATCCTTTCTAAGCATCCACATCTGGGATGAAGAGT
Source organism: Pinus albicaulis (assembly GCA_034641835.2). Taxonomy (NCBI): domain Eukaryota; kingdom Viridiplantae; phylum Streptophyta; class Pinopsida; order Pinales; family Pinaceae; genus Pinus; species Pinus albicaulis. The sequence goes on from CM076581.1 coordinate 1,534,946,168, forward strand.
AGTGTTGATTCCCACACAATCTACTTAGTTGGCACAATGGTACCATGAACATTTTTCATTGGCCATAACCACGAACCAGAGGCATGCTCGCTAATGGAAACATTCAGGCACCTTTGCACCAGGCACAATTTCCACCGACAGGAAATTGACCATCCTAACAGGGGACCCAACCTTGTGCTCACGCAAGCTCCCATCACGGAGATTCTCCCCCCACCCAATTTCGACAATACGATACACTATATATTATTCATCTTGACATGTATCAGAACTATGAATCGAGCTATCTACTCATCTGCCATAAGTATCAAGTCAGTTGCAACTATGAGAGTAGTTGTACCTACGATAGTGCAGACCCAATCTATCTACACTTTGTCGACCGTGTCTGGTTCCACCACGTCGATGATGGAATCCTTCTCATTTCTATCAACTAGATTCGTGAAGACTAAAGCTCTTCAGCACACCTTTGTGCAGGATCAATCCCCCTTAGGATCCCTATTCCATTAAGATGAGGACATCCTAGAAGCCCTAACGGAGTCGGATTATCCATGGGATGTGATGCATCACCGTTCAATTTTTCTCTCCAAACAAGTGTTCAATCCCAACAAGACAAAATAACAAGAGATCTATGTGATCTAATAAAAATATTTCGTCCCATCAGGAAAAGTTGATTGGTTCAAGAATCCTATCCCGGTTCCCAATGCATTCGAGGAAGGAAACATGTCAAACATCTCACCTACCGTCAAGGTGAACATATCCCAAAATCCTAGAAAGGTCGAAGAAATCTCACTGGGGGTAGCATGCTCTCCAGAAGAAATAAACTCTTATACCCAATTTCTACAAAAGTATAGAGATATCTTCATGTGGGACTCCTTAGAAATTTCTGGGCTTAGTCCCACTACCATAGAGCACCATATTGACACCTGGCCTGACATACCTCCAGTACACCAGAAACAGCGTCAATTGCATCCATCAAAGGCAGAAGCAATAAAATGAGAAATCGATAAGCTTCACAAAATCGGGTTTATCTACCCTATTGCTTACACATCTTAGGTTTCCAACCCTGTTCCCGTCATGAAAAAATAGGGCACAATACGTGTTTGCACCGATTTTTGAGACTTGAACAAAGCATGTCCCAAGGAAAACTATCCCACCCCATTCATCGACCAGGTCATCGATTCTTGTGCAGCTCATGAGGCTCTCTCCTTTATGGATGGATTCTTTGGGTACAATCAAATTCAAAACCGCCACACAAACCGGTACAAAACCGCGTTCACTACCTCGCGGGGCACATTTGCATACAAGGTAATGCCATTGGGCCTAAAAAATGCTAGAGCCACCTTCCAGAGGGCCATGAACTATATATTTCATGACTTGGCACACCTTATCCTCACCTACTTTGACGACCTAACCATCTGGTCCAAGAAGCACTCAAACCATCTTGAGGATCTTCGATTGGTATTCCAACAATGCCGACAATACAAACTATGCTTGAACCCCCTCAAGTGTGTCTTTTGTGTCACAACAAGAAGACTCTTAGGTTTTATCATGTCCCAGCAAGGGATTCGCGTGGACCCCCTCAAGGTCCAAGCCATCAAAGAGGTAACTCCACCTCAAACCCTCAAGAAAATACAAAGCCTATAGGGGAAGGCCAATTTTTTGAGATGCTTCCTCCCAGATTATGCCACTTTTGCTCAAGGGTTCCTACGCCTCCTTTGCCAGGACATCCCATTCAAATGGGATGATCACGCCCAAGAAGCATTCGATGCACTAAAAGAAACATTGTCTTTAGCACCGCTCATCAATCCCCAAAAATATGACAAATATTAAATCATGTATCTATCAGCTTCCAATATCGACTTGGCCAGAGTATTGATCCAAGAAGGCCCAAATAGGAAGGATCACGCAATCTACTACGTCATTAAAACCTTAGCAAGCTCAGCATTAAGATATGAGCCTGAATAAAATATTTCCCTAGCACTAATACATGCAATCCAAAATCTTCGCAAATACATCATCTTAAAGACCACTACAGTCATTGCGGATATTAATCCCATCAAATATCTGCTCACGTGCCGCCTAATGAACCACAATACGTCTGCTAGATAATCATTCTCCAAGAATACGACTTAAAGTTTCACTCCCCTAAGAGAAAAATGGTGCTAATATTAGCAGCATTCATTACGAACCTCCCAAGAGATACCAAGGGATCACCATTAAATGATTCGCTATCAAATGAACATCTCTTCTTCGTAGCAACTGGTGACAATTGGTATAGAGATATTCTCCTCTTTTTATGAACTCAAAAGTTCAGACCTCATCTCACTTGAGATGACCATCGGCACATTTGCCTTCAGGCCCCCTGATATCTCCTCATGGGAGATTTTTTGTACCGACGGGGCATCGACACCATTTTATGTCGATGCCTTACTCAGGACCAAGCAGAACAAGCCCTTAATGACTGCCAAGGCAGAGCTTGCGGTGGCCACCTTTCTGGGATGGCCACCACCCAAAAAATCCTACAGGAAGGATATTTCTAGCCCTTTGTGAGTGCATCATAGTAGTCAAGAGATGCGAGTGATGATAGCACTTCGCTCATAAAGAAAGAGCCCCTCCCACCCCTCTACACCCTGTCATCATCACTAGACCCTTTTTCAAATGGGGAATCGACTTCATGACTTGCAACCTCGCATTGTTCGAAAATCATAAATACATCATAGTGGCTATCTATTATTTCACCAAGTGGGTCTAAGCCATGCCCACATATGAAAACACAACAGAAACTTCCACTCGATTTCATTTTAACCATGTGATTTCTCAATTCGGCATTCCCAAGGAGTTAGTCTCCGACCATGGGAAACACTTCGAGAATGAATTTTTCCAAAAGCTATCTCACCACCTCGGATTCACCCACGAATTTGCTTCACCATATTACCCCCAATCCAATGGACAGGTAGAAGTTGTCAACAAAGTCCTGAAGACTATGTCACAACGTATGGTGAATAACCATAAAACTACCTAGCACCATATGATTTTCTCCACCCTATGGGCATACCGCACGGCCGTGAAAACATCCACTAGTTTCACTCCCTTCCACTTGGTATATGGGGTCGAAGCCGTGATTCCCATAGAATGCAAGATCACGAATTTACATACCATCATCGAGCTCCTCGATGATACCCAGCCTCTAGAACAGCGTCTAGTACTAATAGAGCTCGTCGATGACAGTCGCTGCAACACAACAAGTCCCATAAGAAATGGGTAAAATCATTGTTCGATGGCCACATCAACCCTCGTTCATTCATTGAGGGAGAACTTGTCCTCTGCTACGATGCTGCAAAAGAAGCCCTAGGGCCAGGAAAGTTTGGAACTTTATGGGAATGACCCTACATCATAAAACATTTCCTCCTAAAGGGGGCATAAATCTTGACTGAGCCGAATGGAACATGCCTCAGCAACCCCGTCAACAGCCTTTACCTCAAGAAATTCCACCCATAAGGGCCGAGAAGGCCCTCCCTTAGAGTCAGCGTACACAGACCCAACCACTTTAAATTTTTGACCAAAATACTTGTTACAAAATGCAGTCGAGTGTCAAAATGGATTACCAACCCGACCCTTACTTCAAATTTGTTGATGGAGCATCATGATGGTCTCAAAGTTTAGCAGCAACTTCTTGGGTTATCTATCACCTGAGGTCCTATCACCACTCTGCACCAATGGTGTTTGTATCGGTACAACAACAAATAATCAGGAATAATATGATGTTGTCATCAGACTTATGTGCAACGCCCTCAATCAGGGCATACAACATGTACACATCTACCTTGATTCCCAGTTAGTAGTTGTTGGCTCCCCATGATTTACAAGATTGGCAAGAAAAACTCTACAGGGAACCACATCAAACCACTTTGGAGTCCAAGGACCTAGCCTTCTTGGACTCAGAGAGGGCTCTCTCTATGTATGTGTTTGTAAATGATATATCCTTTTTTTTTTTTTTTCTTCTTCTGATTTGAGGCTAGTTATGGAGTTCTTAGGACTATTTGTTTTGTTTAATTGGTTGGTAGTTTAATAGTGTGATTAATTGATGGAGTGTTTCAGTTGAATAGATAGACTATGAGATGCATTAACCCATTGGGCTATGGATTCATAAAAGGATTTAATTGTTCATCAACTCTGCAAGGGTTTTCATAGGGCAAGCTAACTATATCAAGTGGATCTTTTAGATTAGATGAAATATGAAATGACAGTAAGTTGTGAAAGCAGTAAAACTAAATGTCGGTTAAGAATCCTTCAATTCTACTTCAACAAGAAAATCCTTTCAGGTAACTGTTCAAGACAAACCAAAGGATAGGGAAAACCATAGACTTCTTTTGCCAGACTCTAATAAGAAAAACTTTAAGAAAACAATCCAGCAATCCTCGAATTTCTTTCAGACAGAGAAAAAATTTAAGATTAACACTCAGTATAATTAAAGAGCAATTAAGAATTCTTTAATCAACCAAAAATACCTTTGTAGCTATAGTTTGAGACAAACCAAAGGACAGGGCATACCATAGAATTATCTAGTTGGACTCTACTAAGTAAACTTCAAAGAAAGGCCTTAAACATAATATTTCAAGCTACACCAAAGTACAGGGCATACCATATAATTCTTTGGCTTGAATCTACTGAATCATTTCCAAGACAACAAGCTAGGTGGAACTAGAGAGCAAATAAGAAGTCTCTAATCAGACCTTGCAGAAGAAAACATTAATATAAAGAAAGAAAATATAATTTAAGGTGCCAAGAAAACATATCTTAATCTAAATTTTATGTTCTTTTATCAGAGAAATAATGGACAAAATGGAGAACAGAAGGAAAAATTTGACAAAGAAGGATAACTTCACCATTAACACAACTCAAGGATCCTGTGAACGTGCTTGTATTACTGATGTTCAAAATAGTTACAGTACTCCAGTCCAACAAATATTTGCAACTCAGAGATTTTTCAAAACCAGCCTAACAGTCAATCCTCTAATCAACAGCCAACCAACTACCCAACCAACCAACATTAAAAATGAATCATACATGCAGTATTTATCTGCAAAATGAGAAGGTTGCCCTAAGCTAAGGTTTTAGATTTGTATTTATTACAGATTTAATGCTTTTTTGACCTTTGAGACCATGCAAGGCCCAAGGAAAAATATCTGTGACTGGCTTACTGTAATAATAACTTCTAACTTAACTGTTGAGCTAATTCTTAGGATATGTTTGACTTTTAAGGCTTTTTCATTAACTTTGTAATAATTGCTTGAGCTTTTTTTTAAATATCTCTAACTGTTTCAATAACTATTGTTGCTTTTATTGAAGTGAAACAGGTTGTAGGTCGCAAAATGTGTCCCTGAAGAAGTAGATGTTGTTTTGTTTAGTCATTCAGATCTGCCTTTGTGTCAACCTTTTCTTGACTTGTCCTTTAAACTATGTTTAAGCCTTTAAATTTGGATTTTTCTCTTGCTGATTGTCTTACTGTTTTCTCCTTTATTTCTACTTTCTGTCTCTGATTAATTTCTTTAATATACTTTATAATCATGCTTTCATCTTTTACCTTTGATTTAGACTTTTAATCCTCTTTTCCTTTGTCTGCTTGGTGACTGTGTTTATGTATTTTCCCTTTATCTCTGCGCATCTACTGTACACCTTTTTATTTCTTTACCCTATCTCTTTGGATAATCCTTGTTGTCTTTAGAGGGTTCACACAACCATAAATGGTCATGATCCATTGATGTTTATGTTGATCCTATGCCCTTAGTCCCTTTGAGTGTATAAACATTATTGGATCATCATCCAGATCATTTACTTAAACCATTTTTGGACTTTGGAATGTCATTCAGGCATTGATACCTCGGCCACCTGCACATTAAAACCAATGAATTAATTTAAAACCTGCACGAGAGGGGCTTATGCATTTATTTGAGCTTTTTGGGAATTTTGGACATGTTGCAAGGGTTCATGGTGACTTTGGGGCTTCATCGCAAAGGCACAGGTCTTTGGAGCATTTGAATTAGGGGGTGGTATCGTATTTTTGCGGGAGGGAGAAGGGCAGTTTTCGCATGCGATGGAGGCATTTTTCGTGCGGAGCGAAGGTGATATGTGGGTTCGGGTGGGTGGATATGATTCCATTGAACAAGAATCGCGTGGTGGATGGTGCAAGTGGTAAACTCACCCATTACGCGAAGTTTGGAGCGGTTATCCCTCAAGCTTTTGGATGTGCGATACGTGATGGGGACCATTGGATATTAAGGGGTAGAGATCAATGGTGGTCAGGGCGAATGGAGCGGTGGGTAAGTCGAAGAGGGTGGAGCCCAGAAGGATACGTAGCTGAGGTTTTATCGTATAGCAGGGTTTGGCATAATGCGGGGCCTGGGGGTTAATAAAATAAGCGGAAGCGCTTATTTATAGGGGCAAGGGGTATGGTTATATGATCGGGGGTTAAAAATACATAGGGGTCAAGCTTTTTAATTCAAACATAGTTTTGGTTAAAATATGGGTCCCGAATGGTATATTTTTTATTTAAAACAATGTAAAAAGGAATTTTTACATTGTTTTAGTGGAATAAGAGAAAGGGATGATGATGGATGGGTTTTGTGGGAGTTTTAGAGATGAAAGTAGGTCTTAGGGTAGGGGAAAAAGGTGAGACTGAGAGGTTTAGGTTCAAACATAAGTTCTCAAGGCAGGAGGGTAATTTTGAGAAGGAAAAATGAGATATAGTGGAAAGGTTTAATGAAGATAAATGAAGGCAGTGAGATTTCTAAAGATAACTGATAGTCAATAAATGCTATCTTCAGCAATTTGTAGAAAATCCATAGTCACCTAGTGAAATTATAGGATACATGAGGATAACAGTAGTGTCACAGTTAAACTAGACATTTGAGATAAGAGATTCACATTTGTTTACAAAATACTTGCGTGCAAAAAGATTAAGCAAACAATTTGACTACATTACATTCACACATGTACCAAGGAGTCAAAACCAAACAATTGATTGCATAGTTAACATATTTTAAACTAGAATGTATCTCGGATAAACCATCATACATAAAAAACAAAAACATAGAAAACATATATATCCATCAGCATAACATAATCCAGAAACAGAAATAGGGGGCACACCATGTAGAGCCGCAAAAAATATCTCTCGCATATACATACCAAAAATGTATGTGTTTGAGTACAAAAAATAGTGTCTCTGACCCATAAGTTAGCCCAAAAGATACACATATAAGTCAACAAAATTAGGGGAAGCATCCTCATAATGGGTTCCTTCCCCATGTACAAAAATACTCTAGGGTGGTGTTCCCCCAGGTGGGGCACCTGGACCCACTGTCGCTCCTGGTACTAGTATTGGAGTTGCCGTCAACACGGAGATCGCCACCCATTGTAAAACCGACCGATAGCCCCTCTCTCGAGCCATCAAGGTCTCCAGCCACACATCCTTGAGGTAATCCAAAAAGCCTCGAGTAGGCATCCCCTGGGTCAAGTGGTCCACTCGACCCCAAACATCCTTTAAAGCTACCACATGCTCAGTCAGCTCAGCAACATGAGCCTCTGCCGCATCAGCATGAGCTCGCTCAACAGCAATCTCAAAAGCATCCAAGCTTCAACCCTCCCCCGAACGGCTAGCCTTGCCACCTGATGCTCCACCTAGAGGTTGTGCAGGAGCTCCTCCGTGTCCCCCGCGAGCTCCTCGAGGTTATCGGATCGGATGGTGTCCCATCAACCGAGCCATAGGATGACCTACCTCGCCAACATCTGCAAGAGTAGCCAAAAATATGTCAATGTCATCATAATGCATATATAAACATATATACTCAATTAAACGCAGAAAACACAAAAACATATGTGCAGGCCCCCAAGCATATCCACTAGGGAGACCCATGTCTAGATCTCCTCGAAAGTCCATACCTGCGTAAGGGAAAGGCAGGAACATCTGAGGTTTGGCCTCAAACCAAGCCTCTGTGGTGGCATTCCAATAATGCCCCACCCTACCCCCACCTCCTCGGGGCATCACAGGGGCCCACCTCCTCATGCGAGGCTCCTGTGGCCCCCCAGCAGGCATCGCCACCGTAGGTCTCAGCAGCACCACCCATTCATACATGATGCTGCATAAGATGTTGGCATAATTAAAAAGCTTCGATCCATCCCAAACCTTGGAAATATGTGCCAATATCTCGTCATAACAGAAATGGGAAAAGTCAAAAAAGTGCCCGGCCCTCAGTCGACACAAGACACTGATCTGCGAACATGATGCGAGAGCAGACGACCCTGCCAGTCGCACAATGGCCGCTTGAGCACACCGCTCTGCCAATTCTTTCACTGTAGCAATGGCTATAAACCCTCCGTAAGGGGCGCCCCTCCACAGTGATGTGCTGAAAATGCCTCGAGATCCACCCTCCTAGAGGGAAGTGGATATCGAAACACCTCACCCTAAGGTAGCAATCCAGTCACAAAACAGATATCCATCTCAAGACGGATGGTAAGGTCACACCCACGTAGCACCATCACCTTGTGACGCTTGTTCCAGCATCAGAACAGGTAACGTAAAAGATGATCGTATGATTGTAGTAGGTCATTATCCATAAATTTGAGAAGACCCCAATGTGCCAATTGTTGGCACAAGTGACCGTCGACAGCTAAGGCAGCACAAAGATTGAGCCAATCCCTCTCCCTCCACAACATCCTGACATCAAAATAGGAACACATTAGCCACACTGAAAATACTTAAAAACAGACAAAATTTCCAAAAAAAATTGACAAATAATAGCTTCGGCTCTCCGCACGCCTGTTCCTCAGACAAGCGTGAGGAGGGTGTTGGCTCCTCATGATTTGCAAGATTGGCAAGAACAACCCTGTAGGGAACCACATCAGACCACTTTGGAATCCAAGGACGTAGCCTTCTTGGACTCAGAGAGGGCTCTCTCTATGTTTATGTTTATAAATGATGTGTCTTTATGCTTATGTTTTCTGATTTTAGGCTAGTTATGAAGTTCTAGGAATGTTTATTTTGTTCAGTTGATTAATTAATGGTGTGATTTATTGATTGAGTGTTTCAATTGAATAGACAGACTATGATAAGAATTAATCTATTGGGATATGGAGTCATAAAAGGATTTAATTTTTCATCAACTCTGCAAGGGTTTTCATGGGGAAAGCTAACTATATCAAGTGGATATCTTAGATTAGATGAAATATGAAATGATAGTAAGTTGTGAAATCAGTAAAACTAAAGGGAAATTGAATCCTTTAACCATAATTCAACAAGAAAATCCTTTTAGGTAACTGTTGAAGAAGAACTAAGGGACAGGGAAAACCATAGACTTCTTTGGTTAGACTCTACTAAGAAAACCTTAGTACAACAATCTAGCAATCCTAGAATTACTTTCAGACAAAGAAATCATTCAAGGTAACAATGAGTGAAACTAAAGAGCGAGATACACCTAAATTCTTTAATCAAACTTCTAAAATACCTTCAAAGCAACAGTTTAATACAAACCAAAGGACAGGGCAAACCATAGACTTCTTTGGTTGGACTCTACTAAGTAAACTTCAAACAAAACCTTAAAAATAACATTTCAAGCAAAACCAAAGGACAAGGCAAACCATAGACTTCTTTGGCTAGACTCTACTGAGTAAATTTCAAGGCAACAAGATAGGTGGAACTAAAGAGCAGGATGACCCTGAATTCTCTAATCAGACCTTACAGAAGAAAAAATTAAGATGAAAGAAAGAAGATAGAATTAAGGTGCCAAGACAACATATATTAATCTAAATTTTCTATTCTTTTATCAGAGAATTGATGGAAAATATGGAAAACAAAAGGGAAACATTGACAAAGAAGGATAACTTCACCATTAACATAGCTCAAGAATCCTATGAATGTGCTTGCATTACTAATGTCCAAAACAGTTACAATACTCCAACGCAACAAATCTCTTCAACTTACAGTCTGATCAAATCCAGCCTAGCATCTCATCAACAAGCTCAGCAACCAACTCACCAACCAACCAACAATGAAACATACTTGTAGTAATTATCTGTAGATGAGGAGGTGATCCTAATCTAGGGTTTCAAATTGTAGTTATTATAGAGTAAAATTTATCTTGACCTTTTATACCATGCAAGGCCTAAGGCAAAATATTTGTGACTGACTCACTGTAATAATAACTTCTAACTTAACTGTTGAGCTAACCTTTAGCTATATTTGACTTAACTTTACAATAACTGTTGAGTTGTTTATAATATCTCTGACTACTTCAATAACTGTAGTTGCCTTTATTTGAGTGAAACAAGGTTGTAGGTGGCAAAATTTGTTTGAAGAAGTAGTTTATGAATTTGATTCATCATTCGGGCCTGTATTCTCTATTAATTTTCCTCTTATTTGTCTTTTAAACCTTGATTTTCTTTAAACTTGGATTTATCTCTTTCTTAACTCTGCTTTCTCATTTAATTCCTTTAATATGCTTCTATCTCTGATCTTTGTCTTCTAACCCTGTTCTTTTGCCTTTAACTTTTGATTTATTTTTAACCCCTTTTACTATTCTTTTGACTATGCTTCTTCATTTGCTTTCATTTCTGCGCAGCCAATGTGGAATCCTCCTCTTTCCTTTATCCTGTCTATTTTTCCTTTGATTTAAGATTTTCTGCCCTTGGAATGTTCTGAGTGACCATCGATGGTCATGATCCATCATTATCCTCAAAGTAATCTTGCGTTCCGGGTCCTTTTGATGGAACAAAACATTTTGGATCATCACCCAGAAGATTTTTTTAAACATTTTTTTGGACTTCAGAATGTAGTTATGAATTTCTTCATAAGTCACCTGCACAATCAAAGAAACCATTAATTAATTAAAACCTACGTTGTGGGTTTTTTGTGTTTGTTTGGGCTTTTCGGGCTTTTGGAGTGTTTGCAGAGGTTTAACATTGGCTCAAGGCTTTATCGAAAAAGGACACAGCTTCGAAATATTCAAATGGGCCAGTGGTTTTGGGTTTATGGCAGGAGGTGGAAAATGGTTTTATCGCACGGGATGGAGGCGGTTAATGGTTTTGGCGGAGGGTGTGCGATGCCATTGAGGGGATGCCGTGTGGCAAGAGGGACAGGCAGTAATACCCTTGATATTGCAAGGTTCATATGTCTTAACCCCCAAGCTATTGTGGTTGCGATGGAGATTTGGGGCTGTTGGATCGGGAGGAGTAGATCAACGATGGTCAGGGTTAGATGTAGTGGTGGATAAGTCTAGACGGTGGGGCCTGGGGGATATGTGGCAAAGGGTTAATGTAGTTTAGGTCTTTTGGTAATGTAGGGAGGTTTAATATATGCGGGGCCCGGGGTAGGTGAAGGTGGGGGCACGTAACGCACAATAGTGGGCCATGGTTATATGGGAGAGGGGAAACAAAGGTTTAGAACGGGGGATTAGTAAAAAGAAGTCTGGGTAAAAAGCAGAGAATAAAGCGTTTAGAGCAGGTTTATGAATATAACGGGGAGTCAGGTTTTTAAAACAAAACAGGGTTTTTTGTAAAAGGGTGGGTCTCGAATCATATAAAATTTATTCAAAAACAATGAAAAAAATGGTTTTTTCATTGTTTTGAAGAGAAAGAGGGGGATGAGTGAAAAGTGTTGAGATTTTGCATATTAATTTGGCTAAAATCTCATGGATAATGCCAACAATAGGATTTGTTCCAAATCTAATGGCATCAAATCCTGAAGAGGAGATATTATATCCTATTTTGTTGTGATAGGATGCAATTGAATTTATTATTCAATTTCTTCTCTACATCTATAAATTGTAAGCCCATAGAGGCAAAATATATATGAGGGATGAGAGGAAGAGGAAGTGCAGATGTGGGAAATCTGCTATTGTAATCTCCTGTTGAATAATAATAAAGTCAATACCTCTGTTTGGTGGATGTAGCCAAGATTGGTTGGGTGAACCACGTTAAATATTGTCTTTGTTTTTATGCTATGTGTGTGATTGATTTTAGTTTTCTGCTGTGTATACTCTAACAATTGGTATCAGAGCAAGTTGTATTCGTTGCCTGACGAGGAGCGTTGTGCGATGGTGCATATGTCTGTGTATGTGGTGAGAAAATTGATTCGCTGCCTGTTGATGAAATAGTTGCTTGTTGTTGCATGTTGTTGTTCATTCAAGTCGACAGCGATGGAGGTGGAAGCAACCAATTTTTGTGTAGAAATAGAGATTCAATTTTCCTGACCTGCATGCTAAGGAGGGCGTGATTTTGAGGCGTGAATACTATTATTGACCTGCATGAAGTCTACATATCAGCTTGCTCTTAATGCACATTCACCTCCATAGAGGATCACGGGAATGGCGAGAAATTTAGAATGTTGTGTGAGTTGATCCAATGAGCTGTGAGCTGGTGGAAGAGACTAGATCTGTCACATATCTGTGTGGCTAAGGTGGAAGCCTGCGTTGATTTACCATTTCTTATAAGGTGAGTTGTGTCCTTGAAGGCATCGTGCTCTATTGGATCCTCTATGGTTGTATTAACCTGTGTGGATTCAATATTAAAATGTTTTTCTATCATATCATCTACAAAACTCGAATGGAAACCTGAAATTGACAAAGTCGGCATTGAATGGAAGCAAGGTAGTGTTGTTTGATTTGTTGCTAGTTGCTGGTATTTTCAATTTAACAATTTGATAAAATCCCACAAACTATAAACTTGAAGACCACTGTGTCGTGAGTTGGTATTTCTGGTCGTTTGTATGGAAGCTTCATTTTCTGGAATGAGAGAAGAGGTAAAATCTCAATTTATAGCCAATTTATGGTATCCAATTATTATTAATTGCATGTTTGAAAAAGGGAATCTTTTATCAAATTGTTAATTTGATTAAAAATTCAATTAAGGATCCATATAGAAGAAGTTAAGTTAAATATGGAAAAAACTCAAAGTGCTCAGTTTGAGATCGAGAGGTTTAATGGGAGGAATAACTTCGAAATATGGAAAGTCAAGATGCACGATTTACTTGTACAACAAGGTGTGGCGAAGGCACTTTTGGAAAAATCCAAACAACCTTTTGCCATGAAAGATGACGAATGGAGTGACATCAATCACAGAGCACTAAGCAACATACGATTTTGTTTGGCGGATGATGTTTTATTTAACATCGTGTTAGAGAAAACAACCGCTAGTCTATGGACAAAGCTAGAAAAACTGTACATGAATAATCCTTAACAAACAGGATTCTTCTGAAAATACAGTTGTACAAATTACGCATGAAGGAAGGTACAACAATAACCGATCATTTGAATACTTTTAATACTCTCTTGGTGCAGTTAGATAGCAAAGAAGTAAAACTTGATTCAAAAGATAAAGTTGTAACTTTATTATGTTCTCTGCCTGAGTCATGGGATCATTTTGTTACTTCTATAAGTCTTAGTTCATCAGAAACCCTTGAATTTGATAATGTTGTTGGAGTTATGCTATCTGAAGAAACCAGAAAAAGGTCAAATTTAGAAACCTCTACATCAGAAGAAATGATGGTTAGAGGTCGATCTAAAGAAAAACGATTCAGTCAGAAAAACAACTCTCGATCAAAATTGAAAGGGAAGAAGAGTAAGATAAAATGATGGTTTTGTGGCAAATCAGGGCATTTGAAAAAGGACTTTTGGAAGAGACAAAAAACATCCCAAGGAGACTCTTCAACAGAAAATAAAGAAGCAAACACGATAGATACAGGTTCAGGTTCGGCATCCGGTTCAGGTATAAGTGATGAAGTTGTATCAGTTAATTTTGGAAATCATGATCAACATTGGCTATTAGATTCTAGTGTGTACAATCACATGTGCATCCATAAAAAGTGGTTTAAATATTATAAGTCAATTAATGATGGAGTAGTTTACATGGGAAATGATGTCTCATGTAATGTTGTGGGAATTGGAAATATCTAGATTAAAATGTTTGATGGGACAAATAAAATCTTAACTAATGTAAGACATGTGCCTGAACTCAGAAAAAATCTTATTTCTCTAGGAGTGTTAGACACAAATGGATATAAAACTTTTATTCAAGGTGGAGTAATGAAAATTTACAAAGGAATCCTATTAGTAATGAAAGCAAAGAAGGTTGGAAACATTTTTCAGTTAGAAGGAAGAACAGAGTTAGATCATGTTTCAACTGTATCTGAAAACGAAAGTGATTCTATTCAACTATGGCATCAACGGTTGGGCCATATGAGCAAAAGAGGATTAAAAATCTTATCTGATCGTATGTTACTTCCTAGTTTAAAGTCTTTTAAGTTAGATTTCTGCAAACATTGTATTTAAGGGAAACAAAGCAAGCAGAAATTTAAAACTGGCAAACATACTAGTAAAGGAATCCTTGATTATATCCATTCTGATGTTTTGGGTCCATCTCCTACAACCTCATATGGAGTATCATCATATTTTGTATCTTTTATAGATGATTTATCTAGAAAATTATGGGTCTACATGTTAAAAAGAAAGTCTGATGTATTCACAGTTTTCAAGCAGTTTAGAGCATTAGTAGAAAATATCACTGGAAGAACCATTAAATGTTTAAGAACTGACAATGGTGGTGAGTTTAATTCAAAGGCATTTGATAATTATTGCAAGGAAGTTGGGATCGAAAGACATATAACTACTGTATATACTCCTCGGAAAAATGGAGTTGTTGAATGCATGAACAGGACTCTCTTAGAAAGAGCAATAAGTATGCTAAGTAATGCCAATTTGCAGAAGGAATTATGGACATAATCAGTATCTACGAATTTTTATTTGATAAATCAATCACCATCAACTACAATAAGATGCAAAATTCCTCAAGAGGTATGGAAGGGTCATCCTTGTGATTATTCTAAACTGAAAGTTTTTGGTTGTGATGCATATGCTCTAATTCTGAAACATCAGCGTTCTAAATTAGATCCTAAATCAAAAAGATATATCTTTGTTGGATATGGTGAAGGGATTAAGGGATACAGATTGTGGGATCGTACTACTCACAAGATCATCATTAACAGAGATGTTAAATTCAATGAATCTTCACTTGATAATCCAGATGTAGACAATAAATTGAAACAAGAAAATGTACCTAAGTTTCAACATATTCAGTTTGAAACCAGTTCAAATAATGATGATAGTAAAGATGAAAAAGTTTCAGATGAAGATCATGAAGAAGTTCCTACAGATAATAACATTCAGCAAATTGTGGAAGAACTAGAAACATCTTTAAGGAGGTCCATGAGAATCATACATCCTCCTTAAAGGTATGATGATTATGTTACTTTAGTTGCTTTAACCGCTAATGATGATGAACCTTTATGCTATCAGGAAGCTGTAGAAGGTTCTAACAATGATAAGTGCAAAGAGGCTATGAAGGATGAGATGAAGGCATTAGACAAGAATGCCACATGGGACCTCGTAGAACTTCCTAAAGACAGAAAAACTGTGGGATGTAAATGGGTTTACAAATTGAAAAGGGGTGCTGATGATAAAGAAGACAAGTACAAAGCGAGGCTGGTCGCAATAGGTTTTTCTCAGAAAGTAGAAATTGAATTTCATGAGATTTTTCCACCAGTTGTTAAAATTATTTCAATTCAGATTGTCTTAGCATTAGTTTCTTTACTTGATTTAGAGATACAGCAACTAGATGTTAAGACTGATTTTTTACATGGAGATCTAGATGAAGAGATTTATATGGAACAACCTGAAGGGTTTGTTCAAAATTGCAACAAGAAATTTGTCTGCAGGCTCAAGAAATCATTGTATGGTCTGAAGCAGTTGCCTCGATAATGGTACAAGAAATTTGATTCTTTCATGATGAGCCAAAATTATATAAGAAGTGAATATGATCATTGTGTTTACTTTAAGAAACTAATTAATGACATATTAATTATCTGAAGTAATGCTAATATATAAGCTTATAAATCAAAAGCTTGATAAATCAAAAGCATAAGTGAGATCAAATGTTAAAGGCTCGGCGTTAGACGCTTGATATGAAAGATCTAGGAGCAAAGCAGTTATTATCAAATTTGGGCATGGAGATTTGTCAGAGCAATGGTAAGTTGTGGTTATCACAATAGAAGTATATTGAAAAATACTTTAAGGTTTGGTATGAATACGTGAGCTTCGCCGCCTTTTTCTTCCCATTTTAAGCTTTCTTCAAGTTTATGTCCTAACACAAATGAAGAAAAGGAATATATGTCTCGAATTCCATATGCCAATGTAGTAGGTTGTTTAATGTATGCGATGGTTTGTACACGACCAGATATTTCACATGCAGTTGGAGTTGTCAGCAGGTATATGGGAAATCTAGGAAAAGAACACTGGTCAGCAGTGAAATAGGTGCCTCGATATCTGAGAGGCACAAGTGATTATTGTATCACTTATAACAGAAGTAGTGAATTTGTTTGCGGATATGTTGATTTCGATTTTGCAGGTGATTTGGATAAGATAAGGTCAACTTCAGGATATGTCTTTACTCTTGCAGGTGGAGCTATTAGCTGGATGTCAAAGCTACAGAACATTGTTGCTTTATCCACTACAGAAGCAGAATACATAGCTGCTTCACATGCTTGCAAAGAAGCGGTTTGGTTGAAAGGTTTGTTTGGTGAGTTTGGTAGGTTGCAAGACAACATAAAGTTATTTTGTGATAGTCAAAGTGAAATTAATTTGGCTAAAAATCCAGACGATCATAGTAAATCAAAACATATACCTATAAAGTAACATTTTGTAAGACAGGTTATCACTAAAAGGGGAGTCTCTCTTGAAAAAATGCATACAAAGGAAAATTGTGCAGACATGTTCATGAAACCAGTATTATTAGAGAAGCTATGATGGTGTCTGGCTTCTCTTAGCTTGCAGAAAAAATAAAAATAATAAAGAAACAAGGTATCAGGCTAATTTTTCTCAAGGTGGAGATTATTGAGATTTCGCATATTAATTTGGCTAAAATCTCATGGATAATGCCAACAATAGGATTTGTTCCAAATATGATGGCATCAAATCCTAAAGAGGATATATTATATCCTATTTTTTTGTGATAGGATGCAATTGAATTTATTATTCAGTTTCTTCTCTACATCTATAAATTGTAAGCCCATAGAGGCAAAATATATATGAGGGATGGGAGGAAGAGGAAGTGAAAATGTGGGAAATCTGTTGTTGTGATCTCCTGTTGAATAATAAGAAAGCTGATACCTATGTTTGGTGGATGTAGCCCAGATCGGTTGGGTGAACCACGTTAAATATTGTCTTCGTTTTTATGTTGTGTGTGTGATTGATTTTAGTTTTCCGTTGTGTATACTCTAACAAAAAGGAGAGATTTAAATGGGGTTTTTAGAAATGTAAGTGGGGATTTTAGGTAGGGGAAAAAGGTGAGAATTAGGGGCTTAGGGTAAAACATGGAATTTCAGGGTGAGAGGGTAATTAAAGAGGCAAAATGAGATATATTAAAAATAGGTTAAATGGAAAATTATGAAGGCAGTGAGATTTCTGAGAAATGATATTCAGGGAATGTCATTTTCAACAGAGGATAGAAAAACCATAGTCATCTAGTGATAGTGTATAATACATATGACTAACAATGGCTCCAGTTGGGGAGGGAAAATCCTTTTAAGGAGGTGTCAAGAATCTTAGATTGCAGATCTCTAGGTTTTGTAGATCAGTGCCTTATCCACTTTGGCTGATTTTTCATTTTTGTGATATTGATTTGCTGCAACTTTTGTAACTGTGATCTTTAAACACTAAAAACCATGTTTACTGCAACTCAATTCTGCCTACCCATCATTATATTCTAACATTTTTTCTTCATCTTGGAGGTGCACTTAGACTTGCAAACCTTGACATCATTTTCTATTGAAAAGAAAACTATCTAAATCTACCCTTATAGCTTCCAAAGGCTCAGATTAGACTGGTGAGCTCTTTTATTCTCTACCTATCTACTTATTTTTCAAGATTAAACAATTTGATAGATTTTTATTCACTAACTATCAACATGAAATTTAAAGCATGACAAAATCAATATTAAGTAGTTTGATTGTCATGGATTGTGACATTTTGAACAAGCTGCACACAATATTTATTTTGCAAAAAGTAAACTAACTAAGGGCTTTGGTCTTGAATCTTTCATTTATCACTCTTCCCTTTCGTTTTCTCATTAGTCTCATATCTTAGGCTTTAGAACCAGTATCTTTTCCTATCTACTGATAATCCAAGTTTAAATAATTTGGAAAATCTTCATTTTCTAACTTATCAGCAAAAAATCAAAATTTTTTCAATCATGATTAGGCAGTATGACTGAACCAGAATTTTTTCAAAAGTAGTGGCATTTGGACTCGCACACTTTCAGAATTTTTTCATGTTTTGGTATGGGGCTTTACCTTTTTTTTTTGTCTACCCTCTTTCCTTATTTTCTTTCTTTCTTTTTGTATTTTTCAGATCAGCTTTCTTTGCATACCTACCTACCCTACTCTAATGAAATTTTTTGTTGTTCTAAATGAAACAATAATGCTAGTGCAGCAAGTTAAGCAGTAGCAAAAACATGTGGACAACTTTACTATTTGTTAGAGGAAACAACAGTATACCTTGATTATATGTCTTTATAACCAAAGTTATCATATGCAGTGGCAACTTCTGATGTATTTGATTCTTGTAAAGAATCCATGTCTAGAAATTTGAGCTAGTCGAAACCCCCATGTAATTTGCTATAGGATCAATAAAAGCATGGCGTAGAATTTTTTCTTTTAGGACTTCCATGACTAGTTGGTCGGTCATGTCTCCAAAATTAACTCTAAAAACCTCATCTTCAATCTGTTTCTTGAAAGCACAATCATCTTCAATATGTAAGTCAAGCGGTAGTAAAATTTCCTCTTGTTTAGGGGAAGGGATATTTTTCAAGAATTCTTTAGGATCTTAGAATTTGTATGACTGAATTCGAGAATTTAGGAGTTCAATATCAATTTCATATCTTTCAACCACTACCTCCAGAAAGATTTTCTTAGCTTCAGGATTACATATGCTTGACTTAAAAATAAGAAAGACAACCTTTAGGAAATCATCATCAAGCTAAAATTTTGATAACTGATTTGAAATTTCACTAGATAGAAGGTCTGCCACAAACCTTGTCATTTTTTTAATTAGTCAGAGAAAAGGGTCACTGCATCTTTTCAATCAATCTAGATTATTTTACCAGTGGAGTCTTTAGGCTTACTGAGAGTTGTGGAGTCGCCAGGTGGAAGATTTCAACTTTCTTGAGGCAAGTTGTTGTCCACCATCAGCAACCATATTTTCTGCAAGTCTTTAAGGTTTTTAGGTAGGGAACTTTCTTTGTGGATAGGTCTGCTAACAGTTGAATTTTCAAATCTAGGATACTTCCATAATATGTGATCTGGATTTTCAACTATTACAGGAGGGTTTGGGTCAAGATTGGATCTGGTATAGATTCTTCTAGGAGCCAAAACTTTAGACCCAAAGTTCAGATAGGTTGAAAGTTTATAACAGTTTGAAAAACAAATCAATCTATAAAAGAAATACTTAATCCACAAATTATTCTTTATTGGGTTCTATTGAGGTTTGATAATATCAGGATTTCTCAATAATTTCCCAGTGGAGTTAAATAGAGGACCAATGGAGTCAGCAGGCCTACTGAAAACCACTGGAGTCACTAGGTGGAGGATTTTTAAATGTCTTTAGGCTGGTTTGTGTCCACCATCAACAACCAGATACCATTCTTGGCTAGCACTTGATTCATCTAAACTTGAAGGGTTTTTCTGAGTTCTTGAGGAGGTATTAACCTTCATAATAACCCAATATTCCCCAGTATGGTCACCACTATGTTGGCTCCCCGTGATTTGCAAGATTGGCAAGAACAACTCTATGGAGAACCACATCAGACCACTTTGGAATCCAAGGACCTAGCCTTCCTAGACTAAGAGAGGGCTCTCTCTATGTTTATGTTTATAAATGATGTGTCTTTATGCTTATGTTTTCTGATTTTAGGCTAGTTATGAATTTCTAGGAATTTTTATTTTGTTTGGTTGATTAATTAATGGTATGATTTATTGATTGAGTGTTTAGTTGAATAGACAGACTGTGAGAAGAATTAATCCATTGGGCTATGGATTCATAAAAGGATTTAATTTTTCATCAACTCTGCAAGGGTTTTCATAGGGCAAGCTAACTATATCAAGTGGATCTCTTAGATTAGATGAAATATGAAAAGACAGTAAGTTGTGAAATCAGTAAAACTAAAGGGAAATTAAGAATCCTTTAACCATACTTCAACAAGAAAAACCTTTTAGGTAACTATTTAAGAAGAACCAAAGGATAGTGCAAACCATAGAATTCTTTGGTTAGACTCTACTAAGAAAACCTTCAAACAACAATCCAGCAAACCTAGAATTACTTTTAGACAAAGAAAGCATTCAAGGTAACAATGAGTGAAACTAAAGAGAAAGATACACTTGACTTCTTTAATCAAACTTCTAAAAGAACTTCAAAGCAACTATTTAATACAAACCAAAGGACAGGGCAAACCATATACTTCTTTGGCTAGAATCTACTAAGTAAACTTCAAAGAAGACCTTAAAAATAACATTTCAATAAAAACCAAAGGACAGGGAAAACCATAGACTTCTTTGGATGGAATCTACTGAGTAAATTTCAAGGCAACAAGTTAGGTGGATCTAAAGAGTAGGATGACCCTGAATTATCTAATAAGACCTTGCAGAAGAAAAAATTAAGATGAAAGAAAGTAGATAGAATTAAGGTTCCAAGACAACATATCTTAATCTAAATTTTTTGTTCTTTTATCAAAGAATTGATGGAAAATATGGAAAACGGAAGGGAAACATTGACAAAGAAGGATAAATTCACCATTAACATAGCTAAAGAATCCTGTGAACATGCTTGTATTACTGATGTCCAAAACAGTTACAACACTCCAGTGCAACAAATCTCTGCAACTCAGAGTCTGATCAAATCCAACATAGCATCTCATCAACAAGCTTAGCAACCAACCACTAATGAAACATACTTGTAGTATTTATCTGCAGATGAGGAGGTGATCCTAAGCTAGGGTTTCATATTGTAGTTATTATAGAGTAAATTTTATCTTGACCTTTGAGACCATGCAAGGCCCAAGGAAAAATTTCTGTGACTAACTCACTATAATAATAACTTCTAACTTAACTGTTGAGCTAACTTTTAGATATATTTGACTTTTATGGCTTTTTATTAACTTTACAATAATTTTTGATTTGTTTAAAATATCTTTGACAGCTTCAATAACTGTAGTTGCCTTTATTTGAGTGAAACAAGGTTGTAGGTCGAAAAATGTGTTTGAAGAAGTAATTATTGAATTTGCTTCATCATTCAGGCCTATCTTCTCTGTTAATTTGCCTCTGATTTATCTTTTAAACCTTGATTTTATTTAAACTTGGATTTATCTCTTTCTTAACCCTGATTTCTCATTTAATTCCTTTAATATGCTTTTATCTCTGATCTTTGTCTTCTAACTCTGTTCTTTTGCCTTTAACTTTTGATTAATCTTTAACCCATTTTAGTGTTCTTTTGACTATGTTTCTTCATTTTCTTTCATTTTTTCACAACCACTTTGGACTCCTCCTCTTTCCTTTATCGTGTCTATTTTTCCTTTGATTTAAGACTTGTTTCCCTTGGATTGTTTTGAACGACCATCGATGGTCATGATCCATCGTTGTCCTCAAAGTAATCATGTGTTCTGAGTCCTTTTGATGGAACAAAACATTCTGGATCGTCACCCAAAATATCTGTTTAAACGTTTTTTCGGACTTCGGAATGTAGTTATGAATTTCTTCATAAGTCACCTGCACAATAAAAAAACCATTAATTAATTAAAACTTACGCTGCAGGTTTTCTACATTTTTTGGGGATTTTCAGACTTTTGGAGTGTTTGCAGAGGTTTAACAGTGGCTCAGGGATTTATCGCAAAAGGACACAGCTTCGAAATATTCAAACGGGCCAGTGGTTTTAGGTTTATGGTGGGAGGTGGGAATTGGTTTTATTGCACGAGATGGAGGCAGTTAATGGTTTTGGCAGAGGGTGTGTGATGCCATTGAGGGGATGTCACGTGGCAGGAGGGACAGGTGGTAATGCCACCGATATCACAAAGGTTCATATGTCTTAACCCCTGAGCTGTTGTGGTTTCGATGGAGGCTTGGGGATGTTGGATTGGGAGGAGTAGATCAATAGTGGTCGGGGTTAGATGTAGCGGTGGGTAAGTCTAGACGGTGGGGCTTGGGGGTTACGTGGCAAAGGTTTAATGTAGTGCGGGGCTTTTGGTAATGTGGGGAGGTTTAATATATGCGGGGCCCAGGGTAGGTGAAGGCGGGGGTGCTTAATTTACAACGGTGGGCCATGGTTATATGGGAGAGGGGAAATAAAGGTTTAGAACCGGGGCTTAGTAAAATGAAGCCCGGGAAAAAATCAGAGAATAAAGGGTTTAGAGTAGGTTTATGAATATAATGGGGAGTTTGGTTTTTAAAACAAAACAGGGTTTTTTGTAAAAGGGTGGGTCCCAAATCATATAAAATTTATTCAAAAACAATGAAAAAAATGGGTTTTTCATTGTTTTGAAGGGAAAGAGGGAGATGAGTGAAAAGGAGAGATTTAAATGGGGTTTTTAGCAATGTAAGTGGGGGTTTTGCGTAGGGGAAATAGGTGAGAATGAGGGGCTATGGAATTTCAGAGTGAGAGGGTAATGAAAGAGGCAAAATGAGAGATAGTAAAAACAGGTTAAATGGAAAATTATGAAGGCAGTGAGATTTCTAAGAAAAGATATTTACATAATCTCATTTTCAGTAGAGGATAGAAAAACCATAGTCATAGAGTGATATTTTAGAATACATATGACTAACAGAGGGCACGTCTATCCTTCTCACAAATGTGTCAAAGGTGCGCCTAAAGCTAGGACAGGTGCACTACAGACGTGCTAAATGCATGCAAAATTTAGTTTTCGCGCGCATTAGGGGAATTTTGAGGTCTAAAATGGGCCTCCTAAGGGAATTATAAAATAATAGTGGAAATAATAGAATCATTTTTTATTACATCATCAAATTTTAGAGGGAAAAAGAAAAACTACTTTTTCAACTCCTATTTTCAAATTATATCCCAAAGTTTTTACTCAAATTTCAAGTGGGACTACTCGTTGGATGCAAAATTTAATTCCTCATCCAAGGAGTACCCATGTTGCATACTTTCGATGGGTCCCGCTACATGAAAAATGAGAAATACATGAAAAACATGATTGCAATCACGTTTTTTTATGTGTTTCTCATTTTTGTGTAGAAGGGTCCATCAAAAGTATGCAACATGGGTACTCCTTGGATGAGGAATTAAATTTTGCATCCAATGAGTACTCCCGCTCGAAATTTGAGTAAAACATCTAGGAGATAAGTTGAAAATACGAGTTGAAAAAGTAGCTTTATTATTTTATTATTTTTTAATCTTTTTACCCTTTTACCTAAAAAATTGTGAATCCTCCCCCATGGTTGACATCATCATCTTGAATCCTATTGGTTTTTATAAATTTTATTTTTGTTGTAAATTTTTCTTAGGATTCCCATTTTAGACCTCAAAATTCCCCTAATGCAAGGTGCACGCCTCTACCTTGATTGCCCGCACGGTCAAGGCAAAACTCGACCTAAAATCAGTACAAACCCATATTGTATAGACCCCGACACCAATACACTAAAAAAATTAAAATACAAGATTTCATGGAGCTTACCTAGCTAAAAAATTGCTAAACCTGGGTGCTCAGGCTGGCCGCAATGGCAAGAACTGCTCCGCAAAAGCCTCTGGCCTCTTAACACTCAACATACACAAATGAAATGAATTGAGCCATATTCACCTATATGTCACCCTTTTCAGAAACTTTGGAGGACCATAACGAGAGCTCAGAAGGCCTAATCACCGAACCGAAAGCAGCACTGTGATCAGTGCTCCATAACACCCAAGGGTGGTACCACACATTCACACCCCCGAAAAAAGAAAAAAAAAAAATTCAGTGCCGGCAAGAATGCCCTCTCTCATATTCTTTTTTAAACACATGTATTTCAAGTAATATTTGAATAAATAAGATGCTTTCACTTGGGCTATTTCTTTTTTCAGGTAGTATGCAAAATATCCACAGCTCCATCCATGGAAAGTTTCAGAGTAGGTATCATTCTACCCCCAGCATGATAGAGTCCCAGAAAAACTCTGCATATCCTGACATCATTTCTCCATCAGAAATCATCCATAGGTTCCAAACACTTGACCATGTTTATCATCACCTCACCTTGCACATGATAAGCATCCTCGTTGGTCAGTAGAGCCTCCCCTCTATGGCACTCATCACCCAAAGTAGACCATATATCACAACAATAGTGATGCCATGGCCATACCACTGTAGTCCGGGAACCACCTCATGCCCATTCACTCATCACACATCAAGTCAAGTTTTACCATATTAAAATAAAACCCCTTTCCCAGACAACTAGGTTGTGCAATCAAATTGAAAGCGCACTATTGTGCCTCGCATTTGGCCTACCATACCCCCATCCACATAAACCATCTGCGATATTTTCCAATCCGCTTCATCAACCTCACACATGAGACCAACCAATGGGGCCCCCACCCTCAGCAAAACACCTTCCTCACATCATCAGTGAGCGAACACTTTCATTTTTTGGGGCACTTGTCTCTGTTTTTTGTACAAACCAAACCCCATTATGTTATTCTTTTGGTAAGTGTAATAAGACCACATATGGTGCACTATGTCCCCCACCCACCCATTCATTTTTCCTCCCATGGAAGCAGTCCCTAGTCACCCTTGATCGAAGTATCACACCCTCACGCAAAAGCCACCATGACATTCATAACCAATTTATACCCACCTTGGAAGTCCTACCAACTCCAGGGATTTCCCCATCATAAATAGTTATTACTACCGCCAAGTTGTTTTTTATACTCCGAACTTGGGCCATTGAATCCCCGTCATCAGTTTTTAGTCACCCCTTGCCATCATGCCTATGTTAAACCCATCACATCCAGGATCATGATCCCCATCATCGGTGACCCTCTCATTCAGTTGAGGCTTCCTTTTTGTCGACATCAACACTTATTTTCCAAAAAGGAAGCAGTACCTTGGATCACCCCTCTCCACAAAAGGGACATCCTCGGGTGGCACTGTGGGAGGCATCATTGCCCACATATGTCATCGATCCTCCTGACATTTGACTACAACACAAGCTTTCATGTCAAGATGGTATCGTACCTTACAACCATTGCACTTTGATCAAATTTGTCGAAGACCCATGTCTCTATAAGCATCTCTTTCAGGAATGCTTACACGGGAAGGTCGCAGCCAACGCCTATGCATACAATGCGCATTTATATTCCATACCAATTTTACGCATATGGGTGCCACATACCACCTACTGTCAAATAAAAAACACCCCTGAGGGCATCAACAGTTGTCGTTATCAACCAATAGGTCACTACCATACTAGTGACATAGACAGAGTCTGTATCTGTCAAGTAGATTTGTTTAACTAGCCAAAGCATCATGAGCATGGGACATGATCGCCTCTTAGAAAATTTTTATATATTGTATTAATCCATTGTTTGCAGGGATCCCACAGGACATGGTCGCTCTTTGACCTGGTGCAGGATGTCTCCAACTCCGAGCTACACGTAGGTCTCTCTCTCTCTCCACACAGTACATAGAAAAGAAACTATAATGTATTTCGGCTATATAGTTCTTCCTAGACCTCACACATTAGGGGGCAACTATTATCACTAGAAAATTAGACAAGAAAAGATGACATTATTTAATGTCAGACAGAAGGATTTATAGGGCTGAGAGACATTAGAGAATCTGAATTATTTAAAAATCTCTAAGGTCTAAAAGGAAAAATCAAGTTGTGCACTAAAGGAACCAGTGAAATGCGTCTTTGCGTGCATAATTATTTGATAAGTGCGCCTTTGCACGGATTTTCCTCAAAAATCCATACGGCCCTAAGAGTGGCGGAAGTCGCTTTCTGGGACCCTAAGGCACACTCGAAGACATTGATCACACACTTGAGGCCACCTAAGGATAGTCGCCCAAGCCTCCTTAGGACCTCAAGGGAGCACACAATGGAATAAATTTGGCACACAATGGAATCACCCTCCTCTCTTGGGTCTCCATCCATAATGTACCAAGAGAGGGAAGGAGGATTTGAATTCTCCTATAAAAGGCCACCAAGAGATGAACAATATGAGAACACATTGTTATGTTGACCATAATTTCCCCAAGCAATACCACCAGTGTGTGATCCAAAGCAGAGATAGATAGGACTCAGTTGTTGGCCATCCAACACCTCCAGTCCACCATAGTAGAGAGAGGGAGACTTTGCGCCAAGGTAGCTCAGAAGTAAATACATCCTTGCATCGGGACTTGGAACTCCATAGTTCTAAGGGCCCCTTAGCAAGTGGGTAAAATTTTCATCCTTAATTCCTACCATCACTCAATAAGAGGGGACGTAAGCGTTGTCGTTTGGATTACTAAAGTTGTTTGACTCTATTCAAATCGTTTGTTTTATTTGTTTTAGTTTAGTTTTTATGTTTGAATATGCACGTTATTTCTCTATCTAGTATGTTTATGTTTTAGCATGTTCCACTAACTTTCTTGACTCCATTTATTTTTTCCCTATGACCAATAACTTAAGAGGGAAAAACACCCCGCTTAAGCAAGTGTGATTTGGTACATTCCTGCACCAACACACTAACACACCCAATATGTACCTTAGATGTTGTTATCAGAGGGGGGAAACCTGATGAAGATGACCTAATTGACCATATCCTTCATAACCAACCCCCCACTACCATTCCACTTGATGAAATTGTGAGAGAATATGGAAGTAGTACTTGGACTAAGCTACGCTCAGTTTCCTCAAGCCCTGAACATGCCAATAAAAAAAGGAAGAACAACACAAGATGAGGCCATGATTGCTTACCTTTTTATTGTTTTGCAAAATTATGCATATAGTCATATTATGAATACAGGTCAAATAAATTCTTGAGTTTCCTCCATTCATTCCCTCTCCATCATATACACTCATATCTCCCTCTCCCTCCACCATCCCATCATCTCAAAACTCAAGTTTTACCTCCTCTCTGTGTTGCCACAGGAGGATCTTGTAAAGCCACAGGAAGGTCCTATGGTGCTACAGGAGGGAGATCCGATGGCAAGGAAAGCCTAATATGAGCCTCGTGACCTGGAGATTTATTAAGAAGGATCCCTCATCCTTTTCCACCATCCATCCATCACTAATCCATCCCACTTCACAAATAAATTCATTCAAATCCTTCATTGTGTCCTACCTTTTCAAAATATTTTTGCAAAAGCACAGAGGTATTCATCTCTATTTCCACAAGCCTACACTTCTCCCTCATGGTCCTAGGACTATCCTTAGGTTTCCTCACACTTTCCCTTGTCACCATGTTCAAATTAAAGACCCAAGGGTAAGAGAAATGGGTTGCATAGGAATAAAACCTCTCTTGTAGAAAACTTGTTCAATCACCACAGAAAGCACTATATTGTTTTGTTTTTCAACAAAGGAGGAAGTGGGACCTTGTGAAACAAATATGGAGGAGTCATATCAATCCCAGGAAGACTCTCCACCAACAACAGTAGCATACACAAAATACTTTCACACACACAGCAAGCACCACAATCAAGCATCAGGAAGAAATGAAGATATATACAGGGAAATAATAAAGCAAGTAAAAATCCCTTGGTGTCAATACAATGGATTAGCTCCATCATGCAAGTCCTTATAGAAAATTTACCATGAGGTAGGCTCAGGTATGGTAGTCTCTCACTCTCTCCCTATGTGTGAATGACTAAAGTGAATAAATTTCGAGAGGAGGTGTTTTAATAATCTAGAGGTGGCTAGCTAACTTGGCCACCCTCAGCTAGTGAACTAAAAGTTAAATTTCCACCCATATAACATGGATATGTCACATCAAATATGTTAGGCTAACTCTTAATGGGTGGTGATTATGAGAGGAGGGAGAATGATTGCTCTGAATGGGGACAACGCTCTAAAAAATGAAATCTCATGAATGACAAGTCATCACAATGCTCCAAGCCCCAACTCAAAATAACATATTATGTACTTGGGATCATTTTCCTTGGCATAATCGCTCATTTCAAGAACAATTTGAGAAAGGATGATCTTGGTATTTCATTGAAGAGCTTCAAACCTCGACCTATTATTTCTATAGGAAGATGATACACGAAGATTGTAATTGCTACAGGAGAGGCTAAGACAATGCTACAGGAGGGCTGAGAGGGTGGAAAAGAGCAACGCATGTCCTAATTCACTCCAAATTTTCCATCTTCACCTCAGAGAAATTGCAAAAAAAGAAAGCTTCACCATATCCCTCGGTCATCCATCAAATATTTCATGCAAATTCTCTTAAAAATTTTACAGACAAGTGGTGGTATAAATGTGCAATTAAAGGGTATGTCTGAAAAATATAGTGGTTGAAGCATAAGTAATTGGAGTGATAAGGGACTTTGACCCACTGCTACCCTCAAACTAGATACTGAATCCATAAGAAAACATATCCCCCTCACTTAAATAAGGATAGAAAGAGAATATGGGAGGAGGGTTTCACATAAGAGAGCCTTCAAATACCAAAACAATCCACCTACACACTCCTGTGGTCAACATTTTTAGAAGACACTAGTGGCTGGGATTTTTCGAGCTATTGAAGGGTTATGATGATGCCCTTTCCTTTTATTTTTCTATGGCTTTGAATTCATAAACAGAGGAAAATTCCACTAATGTTGTGAGGGGATTGTCTATATCTATAATCCCTGAGATAATTAGCAAAGCCACCGCCCTTCCTTTAGGGATAAAAAGGAGCAGAGAGGACAAAGCCACCAGTGTCACTTCCAAAAATAAAATTTTCATTAAAATAGAGAAGCCAGTTGAGGAAAAAAATGGAGTTAGGAGATAAATCATACCTTATACATGGGATGAGGTGTCTTATCATATTCTAAAATACATCTCTTGTGAGGGAAGAATGAGTGTGGTGTTTTCCTACCACTTTAGGTTTCTTCATGAACTCAGATTCAAGGCAGAATTACCTCTTTCTCAAAGACTTAGTGTGCCATATTTCCTCCTACAGTCCATCAGGGAAATTAGGGAAAAGGTAAGAGAGGGAAAGAATCAACACCTATCCCACCATGGCCTTATTAAGCTAATAACGGTGGATGCTCTGAATAATTTAAGAATCCTTGTCTTGTGGTCCAAATTCATATACATGGATAGAGAAACCTTCATAGGATCCCAAAGCATTGCACTTGGAGAGACTCCTTCCTCTAGCATTGGTGGTAGGGAGGTAAACATAGAAGAAGAGGAGAATACAAGGACATGGGAGGAAGAAGTAGAAAATACAACAGAAGAAGAAGAGATGGAAATAGAGGAAGGATAAGTAGAGGTAGAAGGAGAAATATATGAAAAGGAAGAAGGGGAAGAAAAAGAAAAGGAGACATTGAATCCTGAGAGGACTACTAAGCCTAAAGTAACAAATATATCCCCACAGCAAACAAGTTTGTCTCCAAGAAACATTGAAACTGAGGTACTTGCAACTTTGGACACCTTAAGCACTCCAATTAAACCCAAAATAAAGAGACCAAGGAAAACCCCTCTATATTTCAAGAACAGGAAGAGCACTAGAATCAAGCAAGGGAGATCACAAACTCCCACAAAATTCCCCATCACAATTGAGGAGTCCCTAAGAAAGGAGTAGGTAGTACCAACTGAAGGCAAAATTGAATATGTCACCTCTCCAAATCCCAAAACAAATACTCCAATAGCATATGTGAGGATGTCTGCCACTATATCAACCCCCTTCAAGCAACCCAAGACACCAACAGACTTCCAGCAAGAATAAAAAGGAAAGCTACAGGAGGGGCAGTCTACAGGATGGGAAGAATATGAAATTATAGGAACATAAAGTGGAATTAGAGGGGGAGAAGATTCAATTAAAATGGAAAGTGGTGCCACAAGAATGGAAAAGTGTGACATAGCAAGAAAAATAGAAGGAAGGTGAGATACAGGAGGAAGATCACCTTTATTAAATGACTCCTTAGAGATACAATATCCTAGTGCAAAACCTAGCTTGGAGTCCTATTAAAAATTCATTGAAGGAGGGAGGATCATCCCTAAAAAATTCACAATCCCACTTATTTATGAGATAGAGAAAGAAAGGGAAAGGACCCATAGATGGATGAAAATTTCCAAGTCAAAGAATGTGTAAGATGTGGGTTTGATAGAGGAAAAATTCAGAGATTTTGGGAAGGAATTAGCTCATTTGAGACTCAGGGAGTCTATGGTGCAAGAACAACTACATGTAGATAATTTGAGGTTGACAGAGAAGATGCGGGAGAAAGATACCCAACTTGCCACCATGGAAAGTCTCTGCATGTAGACACTACAATGCAGACATACTTCCAAGTATTATTCTCTTTTCCCCAAATATAAGTGGTTACAATTTCAAAGTAAACCACTAGCACATCATGGTTCTCTGCCTCTTCAAAGTTACAAAAAATTTCTTGATTTTTTAAAATAACCTAGCTCTGGAGATAGATAAAATATGGTTGATTTTTATATGCATATCTTCACACTAACTGAGATGAACCACTGGGATCCTAATTCGAGACTAGGTGACATGAAATTGATGGCATTGGCATCTTAGCTCATGCATGAGGAAACAAGAGTAGAAGAGGTAAAAGGGGTGATAGAAAAAGAAGAGAGGGAACCCCTATACATCAGAGCTTAGCTAATGAGCCCCAAGGTTGTCATGAGAAATCATAGCCTCATTTCCAATGATATTTTTTTGGCACCAAAATACATTGACACCTGGGATCAGTCCATTCTACATTTTGGTGATACTTCTAGATGATTGGTAGAGGAAAGTTTGTAGGCTTTCCAAAGGAGATGGCATGCTTTACCACTAATATTGCAATATAGAGAACACCACTCTCCTGAAAGGATGAATAATTGCTTATAGAAGTCACCATTCTATAAAAGAGTTATGCAAAGAATGAGAATCCAATGGATAGGATTGAAACTTTGTCCACCTTTGCTACTAGGATTGCATGAAGGAAGAGACCAATATAAAGAGAAGAAAGAGTGGATTGAAGCAGAAAACAATGTAAGATTATACCCACTAAAGGGCACTCCATCTGAGGTGCCTTGGGATGTCAGGGAGGCCACCAGGTCCATGAGAGAGATGAACATGGATGACTAAGTTGATTATAGTATGAGAAACCATTTCAGTATGGGGGTGATGATGATGCTCATCAATAGGTACATTATAAAGGGTCGTAATTCCATCCTCCAGCTTTAGAACTACCTCTTTCTCACATTTATTTACATTTTTGTCATATCATGCTTAGTGATAAGGGTGAAAGATGTTTTTCATATCATGTAGCTTAATATGGTTTAACTGCAAGAAATGGAGCAATTTTTGAGACAATTTATATGTAGGGGCTCAGAGTAGATAGAAAAAATATATTTTAGGGGGGGGTTCCACCTCCTTAACTCCCTCAATCAGCCTAAGATCACATCAATATCTCTCTCATCAACTCGAGGTCATTGGAAGCCAAGCAAGTGAAAGTCATGAGGAGTCAATATCCACTATTCTCGAGTTTCAAGAGACATTATTCCTATTTTCTAGGGAGATGTTGGTAGCTATCCTCTTGTATAAATGAACATGTAGAAGAGATCATGAGGATTCATGTTTTTTTTTCATCTAGGTAGCTATTGAGCTCAAGAATTGTTATCTTTTGATTGTTATGTGATGTATCAGACATTGATTCAATGATAATGATAAGTTTTTATTTGATCCATTAATGATTTAGTTTAAGAGGGTTGAGGCTATTGATTTTAGGCCCAACCCTGTGGCTTATGTTCCTCTTGTGTACTTGAATATTTCTTTAGTTTCAGAATTTTGTTTAGTTCTTGCATCTCAGTAGAAGAATACTCCATTAAACCCTATGATTTCAGCCTATGCCTCATGTCTCTCATGGGAGCATGAGTAGAAGGACCTCCAACCACAGGCCAAAAACATTTTGTTTGTGATTTATTGGAAACATTTTTATGATTAGTTATCTTGCTCTACATATGTTTGTTGTAGCTTTGAAGTTAGTTTGTTGGTTAGATCTTAATTTTATCATAAAGTATATAATGTTTAAATTAAAATCATATTTTTCATTTCTAATTGTTTTATTTTGTCAATGATCAATGAATGTATGGATGTGATTATTTTAGGGTTGTTTGAATATGTAGGCAAGGGCACCTTCACCACCTCCACCTTGGGCTCCACCACTTCCTCTTCCAAACTATAATTTTTCCATCAAAATATTTTTTTATGAGGTCATTATGCCATGAACACCAAGAGAACCTCCTCTAGTGCAAAACAGGCCCTTAAGGGACTCTGAGCTTGGCTAGAAGTGTTGGCCACCCTTAAACCATTTTCCCTCACTTCCATTCACCTTCCAACCACCTTCTTCACTCTTTGACCCTCCTCGGCAGCCTTCCAGTAGCATTACAGGGCTTCCTGTAGCAATATAAGGCTCTTGTAGAAGCCTCTTGTAGCATAGTTGTAGGTCCTCATTATTGGTCCAGTTTTGATCATTATTTCCATTTGAGCTTAAATGAGGTTGTTATTGACCCTTATTTTTGTTTTCATGATCACTAGATGCTCCTAGGCCACTCTAAACCCTCCTTTCCCCTGTTGCACAAACAGAAATGTAATTAGCATTTTATCACATAATTCATAGAGAAATGTTTATGCAAGTGTGGGTTAGTTAACAAGTATATAGAATCATTATTTATGGTTATGAAAAATAAAGTAGCTCATTTATTGTAAGTAGGTTTGATAACTAGGTAGATGATTGCAAGATAGTATAATTTCCTTTCTACAAAGTAGGTTAGCTCTAGCCTATTCATGATTTGTTTCAATAGCATTTGCAAGTTGAAATTGATAGCATTCATTTTTTTCAGTTAGGAGTAGTTATACATTGCATATACATCTATTTTTAACTCTACTTCAGTATAAGGAATGGCCTGGAAGCACTATTGATCAAAATACCTAGTTGAGGGTGGCATGAGTGGAATACATATTTTGTGCATAAAGCATGGTCACCTCTAAGTTTGTAAAAACCTTGGGTTGATAAATAGAGTTGAGTAGCCCTCTGGAGTTGTAGCACTCTTTGTGAAATACCAGGGCTCACCATATCCTATAAGAAAAAAGGTACCCAAGGACATGTGAACGTGATCTTATCTTGGTCCTCAAGAATAATATGTATTTGGTTGTACCCACTAAATCCATCCAGGAAGAAGAAGAATTTCTTCCCTGTAGGGCAATCTAGGACTTGGTCAATGAAGGGGAAATTGAAATGGTCCTTCTTTCTAGCCTTGTTAAGTTTTTGATAGTCAACACAGATCCTCTGTTAGCATAAATTCTTAACATAAGTGTACGAAAAGATCTCACTTTAGTTGCGCATGAAAAACATCCCTAATAACAAATATAGTTGCTTAAATTCCCTAGATCTACAATAGATAGTCAAAAAAATGCTTCCAGAAACCCAATCTATGCGTCAAGGTAGCTAAACAGCAAAAAGAAATAAGAAAATGTTCCATACATACAACGAACAAGACAAGATATAAATAACTTTAATGTATTAACTCCTCATAAGGGAACAAAGAATGATGTTACCAGTCCCCCTCAACGGGATGGATTCTTGGCTGTCCTCAACACTTCAGATCCAAAAGTTTTTCTCTCTCAATGGTGTAGAAAACCCAAGACGTGTTGAACTTTGTGGGAGCTCAAGAAGCAAGAAAATAGTAGCATAAATGAGAATGATCAAAGCGTGACAATGAAATTGATCAAAGTGAATAATGAATGGAAAAACCTCCTATTTATAACAAAATGTTGAGTTATCCTCGATAATAGTGAATAATAAAATATTATTAACCAAGATCTAGATCTAACTACTTGGAATATTTTATTATATTTTTTTGGAGGGAAAAGGAATTTAAATTGGTTAAACACCTTTATTTAGAGATAATAAACAAATAAATGATTTATTTATCATTTTAAGAATGAGGTTAAGGAAGAATTTAACAAATAATGATTTGTTTAATTATTTCTAGGTGACTTACTCAAAATTAACAAGGAATAATAACTAAATAATGATTTAATTAATTATTCCTAGATAAAAATAAGATAAATAATGATTTATCTAATTTTTTCTCATAATTGGGTTAAATATGACCAGGAATATTATTTAAACAATGGCTTAGTTAATTATTCCTAGAGGAAAATCAAATAAATAAGGATTTATTTAATTATTCCTCATGGGGTTTCCTGTTTGAAGCAGAAATAACTTAATAAAATATAGTTTATTAAATTATTTCTTATATTGAAAATTTTACTATGGTAAAATTGGTCTTACATGGTGTACTTCAATCCATCTATTTGTAAATGGTTAGATGACCAAAAATTGGTGTAACATCCTCCACTTCTCATTTTTATTGGGGACTAAAACGAGAGGGTAACCCCACACACCATCTTAAATGTGGTATATGAACCCTACATCCAGTTCTTTTAGTAATTCTTATTTCACAACATCCTTAAGAGTTGGGTTCATTATTCTCTGGGGTTGTTTCATAGGCTTGCATCCCTCTTTGATGTAGATATAATGAGTACAGAGTGAGGGATGCACACCCTTCATATCCTTATAATCCCAAGAAAAAACATCTAGGTGTTGCCTCAGCACACTGCATAATTATTCTTCTTGCTCAGCTAAGAGAGATGGGTTGATATTTAGAGTTATAGATGTGCCAATATCCACAACCTTGGCATGTTATAGGCTAGAATCAGCAGAGCACAAATCAATACAAGTATTTTTCTCGAATTATTTCATCAGTTCATCAACTGGCATGGAAGTGGGGGTTGATTTGTAATATATGGTTGATAATATAATATTCAACAAATTCCCCCCCCCCCCCTTATAACATTATCTAGAGTGTGGATTGGGTAGAGGCATGTCTGATAAAACTCTTCCTCTAACCACAAGGGAAAATCATTCTCAATATAAGTCTGAGCAGGAAAATGCAACACAAGTTGTTTTGATAGGTCCCCATTATTAATGGTTATGTTCCCAGCCCTGAAACTAATGTAGGCATCAGTAGTGGCCAACCAAGGCATTCCTAAGATGAGATGATATCCATTAAAATTTTTTTTAGGCTAGAGGACCAGGAAATAAATGGGGTATTCCCATGAGTTAGTGGATACCATGACATCCTCAATAACTCCCTCAGGAGCTATTGTGGATATGCATGTAATCTGCAATGTTGTAGTGGTCTTCCTTACGACCCCTTGGAGGTGTTGGGGAAAAATAATTGCTTTTCATTTAATTTGTCAACCCAGGGGTTTTGTAAACTTGTGAAGCATGCATGCACTGTATGTGTTAGAAATTGTCTCAATTTAGATCAATCTAACTACAAAATAACAAAAACCAATTCATCTAATCTATGAAATCAAATAATGAAAATTAAATTCAACTAACCTATGAAATCAAGTAACGAAAATAAAGAAAACAAATTCAAAAGAAAATATAGCGCACAATCACACTTGTAGGAATTGAATTTTAATCTAAGAAATAATTTCAAAGCATGTAAAGGAAAACAACTAAGGTACGTTCAATCACTCCAACATCCAATATGGAAGTATGATAGAATCACCCTCTTCAGATGATGTATAAGCAACCGATTATACTTTATTCTTTAAATCTAGGAAAGCAATTAAAGCTTTCAAAAGGAAAACTCAATAATTGCATAAATTAGGTATTCGAGCACTCAGTTATGATAAAATCACCTTCTTCAAATGATCTTTAAGAACACCTAATTATACAATTGAATGAGGATCTAAAAATCATGTAAAAGTAAAGCACAATGATTGTATAGGTTGAACATTCAATCACCCAATTTGGAACACCTTCTTAGCCTGATCTTTTAGGAACATTCAATTATATAATGAATTGATAGTTTGATCTAAGAAATTAAATAACAGAACATGAAATGAAACTAAATAACTATGAGCTCTATTGCCTCAAAATTAATCCAATTGGAAAATAGATAAATATTTCCTCTCGAAATGTTTTTAGAAAAGAAAAGATTACACAGTCATTCTAAAACTAATACTAAGAAAGAAAATAAACTTTAATCTATAAAAGCAAGTGAATCTCACACATTTTAGGTAGCTGATATAAAAGTATGAGAGATGGTAAATCGAGATGCTCCATATGTAAGAAAAACCAAGTCAAAATGAAGGAACATTCAATAGTAAGGTGCCACAATCTAAATCTATATTCCAAGCTTTAGCATAACTGCACTTTTACACATGAATTTATAGGAGAAAGCTTCCCCTATTTATACAAAATATGAGAAGCTATCTCATTAATGAGAGTCCATGGATCTCTCCCTATATCTCTAGAGTTACAATCCAAATAGGAAGTGCTAAGGCACATGTCTTCTTAGAGTTACAATACAAATAGGAAATGAGACACATGTCCTTATGATCTCATGATCTTCTCCATCCAAATTAGAATTTGGCCTTAGGAGGCCACATAAGAGTCTTTTGGAAGCTTCTTTTTGACCTACACATGGCAAAAAACTCATTCCACTTGTTAGGTATAAGTATATTCATATTATTTTCTAATTTTTAACCACAAATTCACTTTTAAAAACTAGGAATGAATAAAGTTTGGAAAAACATAAATGTAACCTAATAGTGGTAATGGTAAGGTAAATGTAATGAAATGGAGGTGGAGCGAAGGTGATAATATGGAAATATTAGTGAAAATGTAATGGAAGTAAATGACAATTTCAAGGCCCAACAGGAGGTTTAGCTTCAACATGGTTTCCTTGATCATCACATTGATTGCAGCCTCAAGGTCAATCAAGGTAGTAGGGACAATAATGCCATCAATGTGCACATCCAAAATTGTGCTTATATGATCCAAGTACTTTGGGGAGATTACCATTCAAGCATCAGATTAGATATTTTTCCAACAAAATCGATAGTTGGGGTATCTCTTATTCTTATCCCAGTAATTTTGAAACATTCATACTTAATAATCTTTTTGTAAATGGGAAGAAATTTAATGGCCTGGAGAAGGGTTATTGTTGTAGTGTATTTGATGCATGGGTGAATGAAATACATTGTGCTTAATAGGGAGGTTTCTTTCCTACAAGAAAGTCACAGGCCAATTGGTTTTTCAAACATTAGTGGAACAAGTTCAACATGTAATAAGATAAGTTAGATGGAAACATAGCATGCTACATAAGCAAAGCAATAAAAACAAAATAACATGTACAATAACATGCTAAATCAAGAAAACACACTAATAACTCAATAATGGAGAGATATCTCCCTTTATTAGGTGTTGGTATTAGTAGAAGACAGAATGGTAAATCTGTTGTAGAGGATCCTTAAAGCTAGGTAGCTCTAATATCCTAGACAAGGGGGTCTCTTCCCCACAAGTTTTCAACAAGCCTCTCTTCCCTCTCAAAGGATGGTAGATTAATGAGCACGTGGTGAAATATTCTCTATTGGATTGAGGTGTTGGATGGCCAACAATTGAATCCTTCCAATCCTCTTGTTGTTGGACAACACATGTTTCTCATGTTTCTCTTCCCATGGCTGGCTTTTATAGACAAATTTTAAATTTTCCCTCCCTCTCTTGGTACAATATGGATGTTGACACAAGAGTGGGAGGATGATTCCTTTGTGTGCTGCACTAAAACCTCAAGGTGGCTCCAAGGCGATTGTACTTGGCTAGCTTGAGTGAGAATATTTTTCTCCAAGTGTGCCAAGTGGTCATGAATGGTGACTTTTCGCATCCTCAGGCCCGTAGCGGATCTTTGAGGGATAGTCATGATGATCTTGGTGAATATTAAAGAAAAATAGACAATGATCACTTGGGGTCAGTGCTTCCTTTGTGTAGTTCAATAAATTTTCCTTCTTGACCTTAGGAAAATTTAAAAAATTCAACTCTTTTAATGTATTTCTTCCTTGTAAAGTTTTATTTGTACCTTCTGCTTGAATTTTCTAATGTATTTTTCTTGTATGATTTTCAAGTTTTAACAATTTCCCCCTAATTTATGAGGTCCATGAAGAATTGTATAGCCAAAATACATTATAGTTTATTTTTATGTGTAATCCTTTCGAGAGAGAGGGAGAGTAACTTGCTTGAAAATTGAGGTTGGAGACCCCTTGGCGTGAGCTAAAGAGGTATCGTGCTATGTTGAAAACCTGCAACAGATCAAATAAATAAAATATTTCTACAAGGCGGGCATGTCCCATGCTCGTGATGTTTTGACTAGTTAAGCTTAAGTTTTGATGTTTTGTGTCACTTATGTGGCAGTGACCTACTGTTAGTTGATGACGATGGTTGCTTACACCCTCAAGGGCATTTTTTTTCTTTGACAATAAGTTGAATGTGGTGCCCACACGCATAATCTTGGTATGGCATGTTTGTTTTTAGAACAAATTCTCATCGTATGCATGGGTTTCTCACAGTTGGATACCTTCCTGTGTAAACGTTTCTGAAAGAGATGCTTATCATGGCATGGGTCTTCGACAAATTCTGACCTAGTGCAACAGTTATGAAGTACGATACCATCTTGACATGAAAGTTTATGTTGAAGTCGAATTTCAAGAGGATCGATGACATCAATTGGCAATGATGGCTGCCATAGTGCCATCTGAGGATTCTCATATTGAGGTGAGGAGCCATCCAAGGTACTGCCTGCTTCTTGAAAATGGTTGTTGAAGTCGAAAAGAAGGAAGCACCAACCAACCAAGAGGAGTACTGATGCAAGGGACTGGGGTATTTGATGTAGCAGGGTGGGGTGTGATAGGTTAACTCAGGCATGATGACAAGAAATAGTTGTAACTGATGATGGTATTTCAGTTTCCCAAGGTTAGAGCTTCTAAATGCAAGTGGCGATAGTCATAACAATTTCTGGTAAGGAAATCCCTAGAGTCAGTAGGACGTCTAGGGTGGGTGTGTGGTTGTTATGAGTATCATGGTGAGGTTTGGTAAAGAATGTGAACCTCTGACCAAGGGTTATTAGGGACTATTGTCGAGTGAGAAATGTGGGTGGATGGGTGGGATTTCTCTCCTAAAAAATCTTTGTATACTTGCCAAAATAATATTGAATTGGTTTAGATGTACAAGCACAGAGCATTAGGGGAATTTTGAGGTCTAAAATGGGCCTCCTAAGGAAATTATACAATAATAAAGTAATATTTGATTACATCATCAACTTTTGGAGGGAAAAGGGAAAAACTACTTTTTCAACTCATATTTTCAACTTATCTCCCTATGGGTTTACTCAAATTTCGAGCGGAAACACTCATTGGTTGTAGAATTTTATTCTTCATCCAAGGAATACCCATGTTGCATACTTTTGACTGGCTCTGCTACATGAAAAATGAGAAATATATGAAAATCGTGATTGCAATCATGGTTTTTCATGTATTTCTCATTTTTCGTGTAGGAGGGTCCATTTAAAGTATGCAACATGGGTACTCCTTGGATGAGGAATTAAATTTTTCATCCAATGAGTACTCTTGCTCGAAATTTGAGTAAAATCCTAGGGAGATAAGTTGAAAAAGTTGTTTTATTATTTTATTATTTTTTACTTTTTAACCCCAAAAATTTTGAATCATCCCCAATGGTTGAAATCATCATCTTAAATCCTATTAGTTCTTATAAAGTTTATTTTGGTTGTACATTTTTCTTAGGAGGCCCATTTTAGACCTCAAAAGTTCTCTAATGACAAGTGCCCCAATAATCATGAAAATAATCTTTCATTATGGTGTGAGGAGGGTTTTTTTCTGAGGGTGGGGGCCCCATTAGTTAGTCTCGGTGCGAGGGTGATGAAACGGACAAAAAAGTGCCACATATGGGTTATGTTCATGGGGGTGTGGTAGGTCAAGTGCGATACGCGGTGGTGTGTGTTCAATCTGCTTATGAGAATGGTAGTCTGGGAAAGGGGTTTTATCATGACATGGGTAAAACTTGACTTGATGTATGATGGATTAATTAACATGAAGTGCTTCTCAAACTTGGATGTTATGGCCATGGCTCCACATACTTGGTGTATGGTCTACTTGGGTGATGGATGCCATGGAGGGTGAGGCTCTACCGACTTGCAAGAATTTTTATCACATTTGAGGTGAGGTGATGATAAACATGGTTGGGTGAATGGAACCTATGGTTGATGTATGTGGAGAAATGATGTCGGGATATAAAAATCTTCTTTGGGGAGCCTATCATGTTAGTGATAGAATGATACCTACTCTTGTACCTTTAGTGGTTGGCGAAACAGGTGATTTGGCATGCTTGTAACACCTGCAACCAATACCCCAAGTAAAAGCATATTTTCTATTCAAACATATTGAAAATATCATTGAATGGAAAGTGATAAGAGAGGGCATACCTGTCCTAACTGAAAAATGACTTTTTTCTGAGGCATGGATGTATGAAGCCTATTTTGAACGTGATGAGGTGTTGATCACTTGGTTTCTTGTCATTTTTTAATTAGGTGTTCTGAGCTCCAGTTATGGATCGTTGAATAATGAGAAAAGGGTGATATATAGGCAAATATGACTCATTTCAATCCATTTATGTCCTTTGAGAGTCTGAGCCTTTTCTACCGATCCTTTCTTGTCGTTGCGGTCAGCTTGAGTACCCGGGATTTGCGTTGTCAATGTCAGGTAGGGCCTTGAATGTCCCGCTTTTCAATTTTGTCATCTTTTGCCTCGGGGGGTCCATAAAAATGTGTTCCCGCGAGGTTATCGCACTTGGCAGAGATTTTTCGTGATGAAGCAGGTGTATGTTCTTCATACAGATGTGTGGTCATTGCACCTATGTAGAAAACCGACTTGATGATGGGAAAATTTTTGAAAAAAAAATTGTTTCCTTATTTTAGCCACTGATTTTTTGGTTTTTTCTATGGTAACAAGATATTGTCGCGTGAGAAGGGTTGGCCTAATCTTCACATAGAGGTGGCTCAGGATGCTAACTCTTGGAGGCTCTTGGCATAGTGGGTTTGGCTGAAATTTCTCAAGAAAAACATCCTGAGATCACAGGATAGTCTGCTTCGTTTCCTAGTCCGTTGTTGGAACAAGAGACGACGAGTGATGGTGTTGATGCATAGAGACATCATCATCCATCCAGAGATGGATTTTTACTTTGTGACTGGCTTACTGCTTCAGGGTGAGGCTCTAACCACCCACTCTCTCCTGGGAGGGTGAGTATCCAACGTTGGGTTGAGCAACATTGTGGTGGTGAGATGCTTACACAAGGGTGTGTCTGCATTAACTTAGTGACTCACGTAGCTGAGAGGTGTTCCCTCGCGATGATATTTCACCTGACAGGGTCGTAGTCGCCCAATCGGGCGTCTAGACCTCATATTGGTGTCTTGCGTCGGCTCTGGGCTAGTCACTCATACGACTGGGCATGCCATGTGTATGATGGCATGGTATCACAGTTAGGGAAGGTCCCTTTTTACCTGCGCGAGAATCTTACGCAGTATCATGTTCTAAAGAGTAGTGATGCTCTGACCTTTTGTGCCAATGCCCATTGGTCCTCATAGGAATTCGTGGATGTGGCGGTGGGCGCCTGAGATGCCTCGTGGTGGAGGAGGGGAGGCTAGTCGTTATTGGGATACGACCGTTGAGGCATGAATCTAAGCGAATCTGCAGATGTTCCTAGATTATCCATACTCAATGATGGCTTTCCGGAGGGACCCAGATATGGGTCTTCCTATCGGCTATGTGTGGGGTCCAGCAGGTATGGCCTTTGATGTTTTTCTAAAATTTTTGAGGATTTTATGATGTTTATATTTATATTTATGTTATGGTGACACTGACACTATCCTTGTTTCTCTTGCAGATATGGGGGCAGTCAGGCGTCCTCTTGCCTTCTTGGTGGGGCATCAGCCATCGAGGAGCGGTCCAAGTGGGGCTGATCAGGCCCAGGTTGGGGGGCATGGAGGTTGTGTTGGCCCTTTAGGGGAGGGCAGCAGTTCTACCGCTGTTTTGGGGGGGGGGGGGGGTGATGTTTCCCTTTTTTCTCGCACCGAGGCGGCTGAGGCTTGAGTGGCGATGGTCAAGGAGTAACTAGCTGCTATTGATGCTCGAGTCCAGGCTCCAGATGCTTGTGCAGCAGATTTAGCCAACTCATGGAGTCATTTAGAGAGGTTGACCTGTATTCCGACTCGGGGTTTTTTTATGACTTTTATGACACATGGCTCGAGGCACTAATGGATCGAGAGATTGTACATCGCCCGACATTGCATTGTGTGCCACTTGCGATTTTTTCTATTGCAACTGTACTGGCACCGGGTGCAGCTGTGGGTCCAGATGACCCACCTGGCGGGGCTCATCCCTAGATATTTTGAATGTTCAGGTAAATCGCCCGATATGAGGATGCTTCCCTATTTTTTGATGACATGTAGACATATTTTTTGACAGACATTCTGGTAAGGGACATGACTTTTATATTGTGACTCATATATTTTTTTATGTATATATGCAAGATGTGTAATTTTGTGGCTTTGATGATATGTCTATGGTTATTATATTGATGGGTGTTATATACCTATGATAGATATCTATTTTTTCATGTTTTTTATTTTCTATGGATGATGGTTTATACAATATGCATTCTAGTCTAGAATGTGATTAACTATGCGATCAGCTGTTTGGTTTTTATTTCTTGGTATATGTGTAAATGTAATATGATCAAACTAGCGACTTAAACTTCATGCATGAAAATGCTTCCTAAATAGTTGATAATCACGTACTTCAAAACCTTTGTTTGACTACGAAACCACTAGCTGGGCATAAAGGTAGACATGTATATGGTGAATGCCTTGGTTGAAGGCATTTCTCATCAACCCGATGACTGCATCATATTCTACCTAATTATTGGTGGTTGGTTTGATGCATAATCCGTTGGTGAATAATGGCAACCTGTCAGGATAGTAAATGTCCCAGGCGACTGCTACTAGATTTTGAGACCATCACGAGGCTTCAACAATGAATCCAAAAGAGTGGATAGGGGGACAATCCATCTGTGACACTAGAGAATTTTTTAGAATAGTTATTTGATGATTGTGATCATCTCAAAATAGATTATGCTACATGCATATTATCTCTAAGGCCAAGACCTATCGCTCTTATGGGTGAATTTTTTGAGGTAGAGCCCATTTATGGGGTTAGCTAGGCATGCACCGTCGGGCTCTGATAGGATGTATGC
This sequence comes from Pinus albicaulis, assembly GCA_034641835.2. NCBI lineage: Eukaryota > Viridiplantae > Streptophyta > Pinopsida > Pinales > Pinaceae > Pinus > Pinus albicaulis. The sequence goes on from CM076581.1 coordinate 1,534,989,602, forward strand.
CCCCTTGTGGAGGAAATTTTTTATGATGTAGGGACCTTTCCATAATGTTTCCAGCTTCCCAGGTCTTAGGGCCTCTTTCGTGACATCATAACAGAGGACTAACTATCCCTCAGTAAATTAATGAGGGGTGATGTTGCAGTCGAATGATGCTTTTACCTATTTTTTATGTGCCTTGTTATGTTGGAGCGACTCTCATCGATTTTTGTCGATGATTTCTAACTGTACCAATCATTTTTATAAAAGTTGGGTAGTATCAAGGAGTTTTATGGCAGCGTGTAAGTTGGATATTTCGCATTCGATAAGAATCACAGCTTCTACCCCTTCCACTACTTAGAAAGGTGTGAATCCTGTTTATTTTTTAACTGCCATGCAGTATACCCGTAGGTCTGAAAAAATCATGTGGTGCCAATTTGTCTTATGGTTATTCACCATACGATGTAACATTGTTTTAATCACTTTTTTGATAGCTTCTACCTGTCCATTGGACTAAGGATGGTATGGTGATGAAAATTCATGTGTGAATCCTAGGTGATGAGACAGCTCCTGGAATATTTCGTTTTTGAAATGCGTTCCGTTATTGGAGAATAACTCTTTAGGCACACCGAATCGTGCGATGACATGATTGAACAGAAACCATGCAACAGTTTTTGTCATGTTATTGTATGTGGGCATGGCTTATGCCCACTTGGTAAAATAGTCAACGAGTATAATGATGTATTTGTGGTTGTCGGACAACGCAGGGTTGCAATTCATAAAGTCAATTCCCCATTTGAAAAAGGGATCGGCAACGATGACCGGGTGTTGAGGAGTGGGAGGTGCTCTTTCCTTGTGGGCAAAGCGTTGGCATCGCTCACACCTTTTGACTGTCTGAATGCAATCGCGGAATAAGGTGGGCCAAAAATAACCTACTCGTAGGACTTTTTGGGCAGTAGCCATCTTGAAGAGGTGACCGTTGCAAGCTCCACTATGAAAATCATTTAGGGCTTGCTCAGCTTGGTCGTGTGTGAGGCATCGTCGTAGGATAGTATAGATGCCTCATCAATAAAGGATGTCTCCCATGAGGAGGTATCAGGGGGACTAGTGGCGTATGCGCCTTCATTCGTCACATGTGAGCTTTAGATTTAACTTTTGGGTTCGTAAAAATAAGAGGATATCGTCGTACCAAGGATCGTCAGTCGTCACTAGAAATAAATGTTCGTCAGGTAGTGAGTCATTGATTGGGATCCTTTAGTCCGACTTGAGAGTTCAGTGATGAAATCAGCTAATATCAAAGATTTTTTTCCCTTGGGGGGGCTAAACTATAGGTCAAATTCCTGCAGTATGACTACCTAGCAAACATATTTGTGGTTCATCAGACGACTGGCTAGTAGGTATCTCATGGGGTTGATAGTTGTGATGACTGTTGTAGTCCCTAGGATAATGTAGTGCTGAAGGGATAGGGAATTTTTTTTCTTCGGGTTTATATCTTAGGGAAGGGCCCGATAAGTTCTTACTGACATAATAAATTATTTGTTCTTTACCATTAGGTCCATCATGGATTAACACCCCGGCTATGGCGGTTTCTAATGCTGACAGGTATAGGGTGTAATATTTATCATAATTTGGTGGGTTTATCAATGGGGCTGAAGAAAATGTGTCTTTTAGTGCCTCAAATTATTGTTGGGCTTGATCATCCAATTTAAACAGGATATCCTGATGGAGCAGGCATAGGAATCCTTGTGCACAAGTGGTGTAATTTGGGACAAAGCATCTCAAGAAATTGGCTTTCCCCTACAAGCTTTGGAGTTTCTTGAGGGTTTTTGGTGGTGGCACCTATTTGATTTCCTAGAACTTGAGGGGGTCCACTCTGATCCCTTCTTGGGATATGATAAATCCTAATATTAGACATGCATTTATGCAGAAGATGCACTTGAGAGGGTTCAAGCCCAGGTTGTAATGTCGGCATCTTTGGAACACCAACCATAAATCCTCTAGACGATCTCTTCGCTTCTTGGATCGAACAGGAGGTTGTCCAAGTAAGCGAGGATACGGTGGGCTGAGTCATGGAAGATATATTTGATGGCCCACTAGAAGGTGGCTCCTACGTTTTTAAGACCGAATGGCATAACTTGGTATGTGAATGCACCCAAAGGGGTGGTGAACGTTGTCTTGTATCGATCAGTATCTCAGATTTGAATTTGGTTATACCTTGAGAACCTATCCATGAAGGACCGGGCCTCGTGACTATTGCAAGCATCAATGACTTGGTCGATGAACAAGGTAGGGTAGTTGTCCTTGGGAAAATCTTTGTTCAAATATCGGAAATCAGTATAGACGCGAATGGTGCCATGTTTTTTCATGACAGGAACACGGTTGGAAACCCACGATAGGTAAGCTATTGGGTAAATAAACCCGACTTTGTGAAGCTTTTCGATTTCTCGCTTGATCACTTCTGCCTTAGATGGGTGCTCTATGATAATGGGGCTAAACCCATACATTTCTAAATAATCCCATGGGAAGATATCTTTGTACTCTTATTGCAAGTTCGTGTAAGTGACTAAATATTCGTCTGGGGAGCATATTTCCCCAGTGAGATTTCTTCAATTTTTCATGGTTTTTCCGAGATATTTAACTTGATGGTTGGTCAAATATTTGACATGTTCCCTTCTTCAAACACTTCAGGCACCGGAATGGGATTTTTGAACAAGTATACTTTCCCATATGGGAGGAAGTCTTTTGATTCACTAGTGTATATCTCTTGGTTTTCTAGGTTGTTAGGACCGAATGTTTTTTTTGGAATAAAAAATGAGCAGTGATGCATTACGTCCCATGGACAATCTGGTTCCATCATGGCTTCTAGAATGTCCTTTTCTAAATGGAACAAGACATCTAAGGGGGAGTTGGTTTTGGTGAGGCCATGAGGAGTTGGTTTGGGCCTAACAGAGCTGGTTGACAGACATGAATAGAATTCCATAGTTGATGTTTTGGAACTAGATGAGGTCGACAAGGTGCAAACTAGTTGAGTTTGCACTGTCGATGGTACAACTACTCTTGTAGTTGCAGCGGTCTCGACACCAATGATAGATGAGAAGACAACACATGTCATGGTTCCCATGCATGATGAGATGAATCGTATGTGGTGTTGTGTGTTATCGACATTGGATGGTGGAGGAATTTCTATTGTGGTGGCTTGTATGACAGCAATATTATGTTCCTTACTTGGCGTACTAAGGGTACTCAACACTTTCCTATATTTGGAAGTGGCAGTGAGTGCAAAGGTGCCTAAATGTTTCCATTAAGGGGCACAAATTTGTTTCGTAAATTTGACTTGTGAAAATGGTGCATGGTGTCAAGGTGTTAAATGAGTAGATGGTATGAGAACCAATGCTACTCTTTGTGCATGAAGTGAACACTTGGAGATAATTGGGCATCGGGGCATATTTTCACTTCTTCTATCTCTGAATTTTTGGTTTTGGTTGTTCTAGCTCTTTTGGGGATTTCAGACTCAAAGCTGCCCTTGCCACTCGTAGCCTTGGGAAGTACTCACAATCCATCGTATGGTGGAATTGTGAGAAAATAATGCAATAGCAGCATGTGATTGTAGAAAATATCTAACACAACTATAATACCATGTAGAAATTATATCAATGGATTCAATTTGATCATGTAATGTACTAAAACAAGATATTGAATCCTTCTACAATATTTGTGGAATATGAAACATGATCGCTCAATCACATGCAAGTAAGAGAAAGGTTATTATCAATCACACAACACAAGATGTACCTGGGGAAAGAACCTGCTCAAAAGAACTCTATCATGTATTTTACATAGTCAAAGAATCATGAAAGAGTACAATTCTTTCTCACACCGAGAAAATCTTGCACTATAAATATTGTCTCACCCTGATCCTGCTCAAAACTGTCTAGCAATTCTTAGGCAAAATTGACCAACACTTAGCCAATTCTAAGCCTTTCCTTAGCCCAGCCTTTCTCATGAAATCCCTACGCAATTAATCCCTATTAAATAGGATAATTCGCCTTCCTTGACTGTGCGATCTCCATCAAGCCTTCCTCTGACTTTATAATTGCACCTAGGCAGTTTTCCAAAAATACAATTGATATTTTACTTGTCTTAAACCTTTGTCTCAACTAGGTTGTCATCAGAATTGAAATGCATGCAGTTATTAATAGTGAATCATCAATTACTTGGTAGATCACTACTTGTGAATTAAATCTATTTTAGTTCACTTGATATTCCACTATCTCATCAATCAGTTAGAACTAGTTAAACTAATTTTAACTCAATTAATGTGATTTAACTTATTGCACTCATACCACACTAGTGCTACAACTACAACTAGACCCTGTAAATAATAGAATCACTCTACATGCCTATCCTTTGACCATCAACTCGAAATTTGAACTAACTAATTCTATCACAATTAGTTAACTATTACAAGTTTTTATGAGATAAGATTACAATTTAATTTTCATTCAATTAAGGATAATTAAATCAAAAGCCTCACATGGTAACCATTTATGGGTTCCATTTTCTAGATTTTGTTTCTGGATGCCAATTTCACTATTTATTGTTGTAAACTTCAATACTCCCTCTCAACAAGAAAGGAATCAATATGTCACGATCTGATACCTTTGGAGTTCTGCATGCAACACTGCTCTAGTGTTGTTCGCACATCCAACTCTCCTGAAACTGAATAGCTTCCAAACATCTGAATCAATATAATGCATCTGTCATCGGAGTCTTCTAATTGCTTCCAGCTACTGTACACGTCTACTGGACTCTCTTTGTGTTTTTGTTGAAATATGCATCCATGCACTCTGCACTACTGGAAACTCTGATCTGCGCTCCAGTATCCGACACCTGTCACTCTGATTTTTGTCCTCCTGACATCTGACTACATCAATTTAACTGATCCTTCCTGCTACTGTTGTATTGTTGGATCCTCATAGCTAGGTTCAATCCATGAGACACACCATCTCAATGGACCCAACTTAAATTTATTCTTGGGATCATATCTGCACATTGCTCCACCTCACACCTGGAGGTATAGTTGCATGTACTCCCTTTGCCCATCTAGCTCGAAATTTCCCCCTCCCGAAAGTCTATGCTTGAGTGGACTATTCCACTTGGTCTCCTCCCTTCTTCTCCAATTATGGTCGCTCCATAACTTTCTTAGACTTCTTCTGAGGCTACATGTTGAGAGATAATTTCTCCCTCTCAACCATCAAGTCATTTACCACTACTTTTCTCCTCAAATCCTTGCATGCATCCTTAACCTCGAGAGCATACAATTTCTTGAATCTTGAACTGATCTCCTTCACCTGTCTCGTGGCTATGTGTTTAAGGAACACCTTCCCTTTTATAAACATCACCTCATAATCATGGTCTCCCAATAACGCTATGGAGAAAATATTATTCCTTACACCCAGAACATACAAAATATCTGCCAGTCTGAGAGGGGAGCCATACTCCCTTTCAAAGGTAACTATACCTATGTCGGTCGTGCTATACCTCCCATCATCTCCAAACTTTATGTTCTGCTAGAGGTCCTTCTTCTCCAAGTAACTGAAGAGATCTCTATTCCCCGTCATATGGAACCAGGCAAAGTTGTCTAGATACTACATGCATCCCATTACAGTGTTGGCCATGCATGCAATGAAAGTAAAAGAAAGCTTGAACTATGAAGCCAATGCTTCACCTGTTGCAATGTAGGCTCATTATTGCTTTCCTTCTTTTGTGGACAATTTGAAGCATAGTGGTCATGCTCGTGACGGTGAAAACATCTGATCTTAGACAAGTCTCTCTTTCCATTTTCGCCTTGGGATTTATTTCCCTTGTCCTTCTTTTGTTTTCCCACTAATGCATAATCTTCTTCTTTTTTGGTGCTAGAAGTCCCGTCTCTGATGCTCGGCCTTATCTCTTCTATTACCAAATCCAACTGTAGTCGCTCCCAATCTGGTAAATTATCCCTCCCATTCACAAAGTCCTGGTAACTATGCCAGCTCTTGGAAAGGCCTAGAAGTGCTATGCTCACTAAGTCATCATCAGCTACAGTCACACCAATGCTTCCAATCTCATCTCAACATTGAGTGAACTTCGCCAAGTATGTTGGTACAGTCTTGCCCTCCTCCTTCTTGATCTTTATGAGATTCTCCTTTAGTGCCAACTCCCTTTGGTCACTGATGTTCTGAAACATATATGTCAAGGCCTTCCACATAGCATATGTATTTTCCTTCCCATGGAGACTTGAGACAATATGATCTCGAACTCCCTCCAACAAGATCCTCCTTGCCTTTGCAACCTTCTTCTGCCATGCATCAAGAAGTTGGGCATCTCCTGCTGTGGGCTTGGGAATACCATTATCTATGAATTTCTTCAATCCATTATTCTCCAACACTGCTTCCATCCTTTCCTTCCATGAAATATAATTCAAACTGGCCTCAAGTGCATATTCGAGTCTCATTCCATTGAAATACATCTTGATCCGCTTCTAGCTCCAAATAAAGTATCTGCAAATTTGAATATTGTTCAACACAAACTCAATTTCTTCTCCACTATTGTGATTCCTGGCTCTCTAATACCATGTAGAAAATCTCTAACATAGCTATAATACCATGTATAAATTATATCAATGGATTCAATCCAATCATTTAATATACTAAAGCAATATAATGAATCATTCTATAATATTTGCGGAATATAAAACATAATCGCTCAATCACAAGCAAGTAAGAGAAATGAAATTATCAATCACACAACACAAGATGTATCTATGGAAAGCACTTTCTCAAAACCCCTCTATCATATATTGTACATGGTCCAAGAATCATGAAACAATACAATGTTTTCTCACACTGAGAAAATCTTGCACTATCCTAATTGGCTCACCCTGATCCTGCTCAAAATTGTTTAGCAATTCTTAGGCAAAATTGACCAACACTTAGCCAATTCTTAGCCTTTCCTTAGCCCAACCTTGCTCACACAATACCTAGGCAATTAATCCTTATTAAATAAGATAATTAGCCTTCATTTACTGCGTAATCCCTATGGAGCCTTCCTCTGACTTTATAACTGCACCTGGATAGTTCGCCAAAAATACAATTGATAGTTTACTTGTCTTAAACCTTTGTCTCAACTAGATTGTTATCAAAATTGACATGCATGCATCTATTAATAGTGAATCATCAGCTACTTGGTAGATCACTACTTATGAATTAAATCTATTTTAATTCACTTGATCTTCCACTAGCTCTGATAATCAATTAGAACTAGTTAAACTGATTTTAACTCAATTAACATGAGTTAACCGATTGCACTCATACCATACTAGTGCTACAACTGCAACTGGACCCTATAAATAATAGAATCACTCTACATGTCTATCCTTTGACCCTCAACTCAAAATTCTTGAGCTAACTAAGTCTATCACACTTAGTTAAATATTACAAGTTGTTATGAGATAAGATTACAATTTACTTTTAATTTAATTAAGGATAATTAAATCAAAAGCCTCACATGGTAACCATTTCTGGGTGCCATTTTCTAGGTTTTGTTTGTGGATGCCAATCTCATTATTTCTTGTTGCAAATTTCAACAGTGATCTTCTCTTGATTGGAGAGATTGATCTGTGGGATGGAGGTGACCATGTGAAGAATGACAGTAAGTTTCTTAAGTTCCTTACATTGATTGATTCAGTGGTTTTTTCTATCGCACATCCCACATGTCGTCCTTGGTTGATTTTGGGCCCTAATAGGATGATGGGTTGTCTTAGCCTTCGTAATATTTTGGTAATTATGGGGGGTAGGCTACCTCGGGACAGGTTTCCTTGGCTAGTCTAGACCAATTATATTTGCGTATTGGGCATCCAACGAGCATATGGTGTTTAAAAAAGGGTGTAATTGATATATGTAAGTACAATTTTAAGTCTGATGGTTGCCTTGACAAACTAGATAAGATTGTCTTTCCTTGGTACTCCATTCCCTTTGGACTTCTGGAGTGATTGGGTACCATTTGCAGAATGATTCTAGATATGTGCATCAGGAAAGAAAGTGGTTACGTGTTTTTCATAATGCACAGGCTGGTCTTATCCATGGAGGGTGATTAGGGGTGGTGATGTGCCCCTTTGTTGGCCATTTTTCTACTGAAACAAAGAAAATGGTCTTAGTTGTCACATTTTCTTGTGCTGTCGAACATTTCATGGATTTTGAATCTGATTCGTCTGTTGCGGCAAGGCATACTATGGCCTGGTGTAAAATGTTTAATGCTGAACCGAATCAGGGGATATAGGGACAAAGATGAGCTGGTTGGTTGCCTGAACACACTTGACATGAATATTGGACTTCTCGTAAGTCGTTGTAGTATACATGGTTGACAGGATACCATCTCTGAAACAGCTCTAGGGTTGCACAGTCAGCAATGAAGTGATCACATTCATCACAGAGTGCATTGAGCTGGATACGAGCTTGAGGGTGATAATAGGGGGGAGGTGTTCATTTAGGTGATTGCCTCTCCTCAGACACATATAATATGGTCCTTGTTGTTTTTTTCCCTTGGGTGGTGGTACTTTTTTTGGAATTCATGTCTAAATTGGCTTAGTCGGAGTTTTCAACGATGAAGCATCACATGAAATTCAACATGGACCAGAACCAATGGATGTGGGGACAATGACGCATATGGTGGTTTCTTTGGAAAATTTGACACGTATGTTTTTGATGTTGAACTAAGTTTCTTTGGGAAATGTGAGGGATTATTTATCAATGGGTGAACTCCCTTAATTCAGGACATTATGTGACTAAGTGGTCAGGTTCGTCACAGTGCAAAAACTGGGTCCGACTGTGTTGGCAATATGATGCAGAGTGTTGTCCTTGATGGCAACCCACTTGATGAAGATGATGGCAACCTACTTGATGAAGATGTGCTTGATGGAATACGTCTTGATGTAAATATGATGTATCTACAGTGAGTATAGAAGGTAATGAAGAAAGGATTTCAATATGTGCTAGATCTATGATGAAAAGAGTATGTCTCAATGCATATGCGGATTTGTCTAGGAGAAGTCGCGTATGCACGCGGGAAATAACGTTCCAAGTCGCGTATGGGCAAAAGCACTCAAAAATTGAAAAACTAGGGGTAACCACCATGGTATTGACCCATTGTATTGGGTAATGTTTCGTCTAAATGACCCCGTCCAGGAATACCATCGGAAGTAATGTGGTTTTGGCTCATGGTATTGAAAAAGGGTAAACCTATATAAAGAGAAGAAATTCATTATGCAAATCATGAGTGTGGGTGCAAGATGTCTGAGCTTGAATGAATAATTCTCTCTGAAGTATATTTGAATGGAAAGGGTTACAGTTGAATGATAGATTTGAATGTATGATGCACCAATGAAGAAAATGATGAAGAAGGGAATCTAGATCTGAAATGTATTCGTATCTTCTAGATCTGTTTGTGGAATGATTAGATCTGAAATGAGGCGAACATCTGTCTGAAGTAAAGGGTTAAATTTGTGTGATGTATCTGTTCTGAAGAATTGCAATGACCTAAATGTCTGAAGAACCATACGCTAGTTCGCCGCAGAGGAAGTGCATATATACGCGGCTTAACTGAAGATAAAGCGTGTATGCACAGTGAAATTAGCTCTGTAATATGTACAAAAGTATACGCGGGTTGGTATGGTAAAAGACGCGTATATACGCAGGATCAGTGAAAGAAAAGTGCGTATGAAAAGCTAGGGTTGCTGACGTCTGAAGTATAAAATGTCTGATCTGTTCTGATGTGTTACTGCTATCTGATGATGATAAATTCTTCTGATCTGGGTTGTCTAAATTGTTATGTTTGAGCTTAAATGTGTGGAGTGGGTTCAGTCAGAAAATATGATGAACCAAGGCCTGCAAGTTGTGCTCTATTGAATTTGTTTGGATCCAGTGTGAAAATTGATGAAACGTGGTCCATGGTGGAGTTGAGGGTTGTAGCCTTCAGTCAGGGGGTTGTAGCTCCCTTCCAGGAGAGGCTAGTAAACGAGAGCAGGGGGTCGTAGCTCCCTTCCAGGAGAGGCCGGTAAACGAGCGCAGGTGGGGGCCTGCGTGCTGGTAGGAGGCTGCGCCAGCACATATGTTGTAAGATGTTTTCTTTATAATAAAATATTGAAGGCTGAGCAACGGCAGCGGTGGTTTTCTCCCGACTTGGGTTTCCACCTAAAAATCCTGGTGTTCATGTGTGATGCTTATGTGTGATGGTTTATTCTGTTCTTACTGCACATGTTTACTGTTTATTGAACATATGATGAATGAATGATGGAATGATATAAGTGTAAAACTAATGGCATAATTAGATCTCTGTGTATACGCGAGTTTCATAAAGGGTATCCGCGTATATACGCGATTATGTATCAGGAAAGTAGCGTATGGGTTTTAGAAGTAAGAAAAAGTGAAAATTTTTGAGTATGCCCTAAATACTGATTCACCCCCCCTCTCAGTATTTTTCCTAACAGGCTGAGTGGCCTCCATTTTTTTTCTTTCATCTGTTGGAGTGACTGTGTATGAGTAGGACGTAAGATCCTCTTGTAGTTATAGTACAGTTCTAGGCTCTCCCTCATCTATATTCATGAGTGGATTTGAGCGATATTACTAGTACGATTTCTCTAGGGCTTGCAGGGCATCCCTATATCGTGGCATCTCTAGGCAATGATGGGTGTAATTCCCATAACAATCGCATATGGCGCATGCTTGGTTGGTGTGCAATGCTTTCCCTTGATTTTCATGGTATGTTCCTTTTTAAAAGAACTTGAGGACACGACATTTCATTTGGTGCTTAGGAGAGGTTTTAATTCATTTGACTCTAGGAAAATATTGGTAAGATGGCATATGATATCACATAATCCACAAGGTTTTAATGCTCTAGGTATGTTGGGGTTTTTGATTTTCTTCCCTTTTTTGTTAGTTTTCTTGGTCACGTTAGTTGGTGCTACTATGGGAGTTTCACTAACTGGTGTAGTCTCCTGTGGAGTGATAGGGGTTATCCCTATAGAAGTGATGCCAGGACTTCCCAGCATGGTTAGTGGGCCCAAATACTAGACAAGAATTGAAAAAGCCATGTTTGGAAATATAATAGTTTCCAAGACTTTCTTTTACACAAAACCATGTGAGGGGTATAAAAATGGGGTTTGGGTGATGGCATAGGGTAGGAAATCTGTGTTAGTGGCTTTGGTCTCTGTACTATTGATTTCCATCTTTGGGTTGGTCTCAGTGTTTGATGATAGCATCATGCACACCAGTGCCCTCGTGATTTCTAGGGTTGCCTCTGGTATGATAGGGGGTCCCCTAGGAATGACCTAGGATCGATGATGGTTTCAATTGACCGGGGCCAAATTCATGGTACTGCATGAGTGATTTCGTAGTCATGTCTACGTAGGGTAGAATGACATCGAGATCCATCATGGGTTTCTTATTCTAGTATGTAAGCTGGCCAACAGTGATTATTCAATCTTCATGGGGGGACATCATCACCCAAGAGACAAAGGATTCTATTGCAATCATGGCATACTTATAACTCCGCCCAAGGAGTTTATTGTAGTCAAGTTTTGCATCCAAGCCTTCATTGTCGATAAGTATTGTCTTTCCGGCCAAGTTTATAGGGACATTATGATATAGACTAATGGGAGTTGAAGGTCAACCATTGTATTCTCTCAGCATGATTTCGGATGGCTTTAGTTCAGGTGATCCCAACTTTTTCCAAAAGGATTTGGACAAGATACATGTAGATGCTCCTTCGTCAATGATGCATCGGTGTATGTTGATATTTGGATTGACACTAGTTTCTGAAAGGCGACAAGAGAAGGAATCCTGGGGGTGGCTTTGTCTAGGTCAAAAGACATTAGGTGCGAATCAGAGGGGTCGATTGCGCCTAATGCACAAAGTAAGGCTTTTTTTTTGTTTTGGGCATGATTTTAGGACTTCTAAGACTAACATGGTAACAGGTTATTATGATAAATGATCCCATATGTTGTAATTATGGGAAACTTTTGATTGGTTTCCTAAGCACCTGGTTGGCCCCTTAATCACCTTTGGAAGGGACTCAATAGGTACTTTGGATATGGTCAACGTTGTAGTAGGTGCACTCATTCTCGTACCTATCGGGTTGGTGTCCATAGGGGCGTCATAGTTCATGTTCCTTGTTTGGAAGAACATTTCTTCGCCAGTCATGTAAATTTCATGGTTTTCACTCCCGGTATCATTTTGGGGTGGTTGTTTTTGCTGGGTTTTAACCACTCCTTGGTGGGGGAAGGACTCGTTCATTATAGTGGTTTGATGTGTAGGTCCACCTTTTACATGGTTACCCTGAATTTTTTTCAGTTTAGGGAGTTTGGGAAATTAGGAAGCATAATGGCCGTACTCACCACATATGGCACAAGAATGGTTTGTCCTTAGACTGGACCTCTTATTCTGCTCTTGGGAGTTTTTTTTTGGGCTCTTGGTTTTGATTTCGGTTGGGGTTGCCCCAAAACTGAGATCGCAGGGGGTGTTGTTGGTTACTTGCCCCCTGTCTAGAGTCTCCCTTTTGTTTATTCTTAGGCTCCTTTCGTGTATCGTTAGGAGGATTATTACGGCTCTCTTGGTCATAGGACTGGCACTGCTGAGCCTAAGATGGTTGCACTAATTTCACCAGTGCATTGTTCTGCGGTGGTGGATTTTACACAGGGTAAGGAGAATATTGGTTTCCCTGTCCCTCGTTGGTGTATAGTTTTCAAGGGAATCTCTTCCCTCAACATTCCTATCTGAGTATTGGGTCCCCTGTGAGGGAGGGTACGATCCTATCTGTTGTTGGTGGTATGATGACACCCTATTAGACATATTTTGTAAAGGTGGAGATTGACTTTGGTGGTCGCCATGTTGCATCATGTTCTGGGTAGAATCATATGAATATATTGGGTACTAGATCCTGCTACCTATGTGACCGTGGATCAATGACCCTATCAAGCCTTCTATGGTATTCGACGTGCCTGGAAATTCTTTATAATTTTTCAGGTGCAGGGAATTTGGTAGGACATTGTAGATATATCCTGACTGGGTATAGATGAGTTAGAGTTGTTGGGCTTTGAAAATGGTGTCCTCCTTGGAGGTAGGTCCTTATTTCACCACATATTTTGAGATCTTTTCTGTGATATTTTTCAAAAACAATTCCAGTAAAACTCTATTGTCGATTTTGGCTTTGCATAAACTATAACATCACTGCCATTCGTGGAGATGGTTTGAGATATGAACAGCTGGCGTTTTCCTAAAATGAGTCAACAATTCCATCCCTGAATCATAATGGATGGGTAGCTAAAAAAATAAGTAAGGAAAACAGTAGTGAGAGAGTTAAAGGTTCTATGTGAAGCAGAAGGTTTTTCAACATACCATTTCGCAGCAGGCCCAGTTAGGGTGCGTTGAAATAGTCTCAGTCGAATAGTATCGTCAACAATTGGATGAACACCATAGGTGGAAAGTCATAATATGATTTACAGGGTCTTTTGCTTGCTTCCCTTCTAATTTTGGTATGACTGAGGTGAGCTTCATGGGCATGGGAGTCCAATTAGGGCTATGTACAATGGCATCATTAGTTATATTTGATAGATCTGGAAGGCTTAATGATGCTAAAAATGGTAACTAAGTATTGAATGCCAGTGTGTACTGTGGAAACATAGGTGTCTGAGTGTAATGGTTTATGGGGGGTGCCTGGGGAATATTACCCTGTGACGTACCTTGTTATGTGTTCTGCTGACTCCCGAAAGGGGTAGCGCTCCTTTTCCCTCTAGGGTTGTCGGAGGAGTTGAGTGTGGTGACCCTGTTAGGGTTTCCACTGGTGTGGTGTTGGATGACCCTTGGGGATTTCCAACTAAAGATGCCCCGATAAAGGATGAACTGATAATGGTGGCGGTGTGTCGAATTTAACGCCGAAATGGTGAAATACCTAGCACTCCTAACTCTAATGGGGGGAGGTCCAAAAAAATCCTAGATCAACGAGGTCCCATTGGGTCTATTATGGTGTCAACTAGCTTAATCTTGGAAATATTTTTGGTTTACTAAGAGAAAAAATATTATTATCAAATCAAATATGATCACATACATAAAAAAAAAGCTAAAAAATAAAGGGTGATTTTTCCTTTAGATTAATTCTATGCGATCAAGCAAGAAAAAAATATGGTTTGTTCATTTTGTGTCTGTACCTAATCATCCTTACACTCTCAGATGTAACTGGGCCTTGCGAAGATGTCTTATGATGGGTACTAGGGCTAATGTCCCAAAAGAACTAGTGACGCCTTCCAGCAGCTGAAGAATCGACCAAGGTAAAGGTAAGATGATCTAGTGCTACCTGCACCGTCACCTATAGGGAAGGATGCCCTAGATTTGGCTACTAAAGTATTGTCATCCCACGTGAGCATTCGAGTCTTGAGCGTCTTGGTATTCAGCTACAAGTACCAAGCACTATATGGGTTAGGTAGCCCCTAAAGGTACCACATGCAGTGGGCCTAAGCTTAACCCCCTCTCAAACAAGTCTCTGGTAACACTTGGGTATTATGTTTTGTGGGAATATAAACAGATTTTAAGCTCCCTAAAAATTCAACATATTTGTTTCAAAATGTAGAATGACCACAGTGGCTTATTGGATGCCTACCCCTACTAGTCCTAACCTAAACTATAATTTATTTTTTGGCCCTTGTGGGGAGAATTTACTAAGTTCGATTAATGGTTATTTTTTGAGTCTATATTTTCTTAGGGTGTGTTACACAGAATTTTGTCACTGTCCCTGCAATTCCCATCCCGCACATTGGAGGAACATTTCCATGACTTATATTAAGATTCATTCCTCGAAAATAGTATCATTGCATCCCTTTCCATGAGTAAAACATTTCCTCTATTGACTTTTCCATGAGCAAACCATCAAAAATACATGTTTTTGGGTTGGCACTGGTAGGTCGTTATGCCCTTGCACCAATGAAGGAAATTAACATTGGGCCCCATGCCCATTGGTGCTATGTCCCAGTGATCTACCCGCGCCAAGTTGTTTTTGGAATTTTTTAAAATATATAGGCGAAGTTTCCATGCTAACTACTTCGTGAGCGAGCCAGCTTGGGTTTTTCGACTGCATAACCATGAACACCTTCCTTTGGCCTCTTGTTTCCACCTTTTAGGGGAACTTCCCAAAGGATAAGGCCTCCCTTCCATCATTTGATGGATCCCAACCTCCTCCTCTCCCTCTATAAATAAACATATCTCATATTGATGCAGCTAGCTGAAAAATTATAGCAAAATAGCTGAAGAGGAATTTTTAAACATCTTGGTGAGATAGAAGCAGAGAGAGAGACCCTTGTCGAGAGAGAGCTTAGTATTTTTCCTTGCTACATCCAAACTCCCTGACGAATGCTCGAGACGCACTTCGACTGGACCTGCTAAAGGAGGTTGCGATGTCAAGGCTCTGGTTGTAATCTCTTTCTTCCTCTTAATCTATACGTGACTGATGTTTTGGTTCCCATATTGTGTCAATGTGGTTTACATTAGGAAATATGTTTAATCTTCCTTGACTGATTAGCTAGTTATGAATGCAATTATTATCATGTATGTTTATTTTTTCCTTTGATCTTTGTGCAAGCACCTCAATACCATTAATGAATGATCACGACGTGTCGGGACAAGGATCTAGAGACCTCTGTTACAGCTACAATGATCACGCTGGACTACAGGTAGGACAGTCTATCCCAACTCTTTTCATGCATTAACTAGGAACCAGCACATTAGCATGTCATCTTGTTGCTAGACCCACTCTAGGGCTATAGGAATCGTCTCTATTTGCAGAGGGGATTTACCTACACAACAAGGTGTGCCTTGGTGAAGAGAGGACAAAGGTCCCAACACACTAGTTTCCTTTTGGTCCAATTCTTACCGATGCTTCACGTGTGCTTTGGAGTGTACAATCACAGGTGTTATGAGAAGTGAATGTGTGGTGACCCTTTACAATCCTTCTTTAATTACACTATCTATGATTGTTCCTTGCGAGAATAAACGATGTGCGAATTTTGGGCCGCTTACACCTTGCCTAGTTAAACTAAGTTTTTTTTATAATATTACATATTACAGAACAATGGAACACATAAAATATGTTGAAACACAAACACAGAAAACATATAAAACAAGATAGACACATATATACATGTACAAACCTACAACAGATCTGATGTAATATCCTCTACTCTCTCTCACAATCCCCCTAACTGTTTCTCGCTCATAATACACATGCCATACACAGCCATAATACAATACCCTCAAATAAAACGAGCGGTTTCCTTCTAGGGAAAAAAAACCTAAATTAAACATAAGTTCTTCTACCATATCATCCTCCTAATGAACGACCTAGATTGACTACAAAATTACAATATTTTACAAGGAAATTTGACATATATTTTTACAAGACCCCCCTAGACCCCCCTGGAAGAAATTAAACGATGGGCAGTGTTTCCGCCTCGTTAAGAATAGGGGTCCAATGTAGCGACACATATAAATAAAGAAGATAATCAAGCTCCACACCCAACACTTTTTCACTATAGGGAGATGAAAAATTATCCTAAGAAAGCATTCATATGCATACCCATGCTCACCGTGAGGTGCAAGGGTGTCAGAGATTACTTTCTTTATTTTTGATAGTTTGGTCCTGGTCCTAAATCCTAATGCAAAATTTGAACTAATCTAATGCAAAATTTGAAAAACAAGAAGTGGCTAAATATGTGTGGATGTATGTGCCACTTAATTTTCTGCTAATTATTCTATGTGTTTAGTATATTTTACCAGAAATTTTTTTTTTCATATAGCATATGTGCATTGAAGGCCACTTACTTTCCCCTACTAAAACTATGTGTGATTTTCAATGATAAAAAAACTAAAACTAAAACAAGTTATTTTCTATGCTAAAATTCAACAAAAATTCCCTAACAAGTCATGAAATACTAGAGCACGATGATGGAAAATTTCTTATGGGTTGCCAACACCTTACAACTGTAAAAAATTGAGAAAAAATAGTGACAAATGAGCTCACTGCCTACCACGTGGCTTATCTTCACACATGAACAAAGATCACGTGTCTGTCTGGACTAAATGCGCACAGATTGCAGGGACTAAAAAACTCTGCTTTCTCTGAGCCGAATTTCTCACTGATTGTGACTGAAAAGTGCTAAGAGGAAGTAGGAGTGATTTTGTAGCAAGTCTGAGAAGGAGAGACTTGCATCAACAACGATCAACTCAAAATAAATAATCTAGTGGATTCACCATTCCTATTGCAGTGTATTTGACGCATGGGCGGAAGAAATACACTCTACTTAATAGGGAGGTTTCTTTCCTACAAGAAAGTCACAGGTCAATTGGTTTGTCAATCGTTAGTGGAACAAGTTCAATATGTAATAAGGTAAGTTATATGGAAACATAGGATGCTACATAAACAAAGAAATTAAAACAAAATAACATGTACAAGAACACGCTCAATCAAGAAAACACACTAATAACTCAACAATGGAGAGCTCTCTCCCTTTATTAGGTGCTGGTAGTAGTAGAATATAGAATGCTAAATCTCTTGTAGTGGATACTTAGATCTAGGGAGCTCCAATATCCAAGATAAGGGGGTATCTTCCCCTCAAGCTTTCACCAAGCCTCTCTTCCCTCTCGAAGGATTGTAAATTGAGAGAAATATGGTGGACTCTTCTTGCTTGGATTGAGGTGTTGGATGGAAAACAACTGAATCCTTCCAATCCTCTTACTGCTGGACAACACAAGCCGGTTTTCTTCTGAGAAATTCGACCAGCATAACTATGTGTTCTCATGTTTCTCTTCCCATGGTTGGATTTTATAGAAAATTTTCAAATTTTCCCTCCCTCTCCTAGTAAAATATGGATGTTGACACAAGAGTGTGGGGATGACTCCTTTGTGTGTTGCACTAAAGCCTCAAGGTGGCTCCCAGGTGGTTGTACTTGGCTAGCTTAAGTGAGAATATTTTTCTCCAAGTGTACTTGGGTAGCTTAAGTGAGTATATTTTTCTCCAAGTGGTTCTGGATGGTGACTTTCCATATCCTTAGGACCGTGCAGCTCTTTGAGTACTAGTCGTGATGATATTCCCAAACATCAAAGAAAAAGAGGCAATGATCGCCTCGGTTTAGTGCTTCCTATGCACATTTCAATAAATTTCCCTGCTTGACCTTAGGAAAAGTTAAATTTTTCAGCTCCTATAATGTATTTCTTCCTTGTAAGTATTTATTTGTACCTTCTTCTTGACATTTTCTAATGTCTTTTGCTTGTATAATTTTCTAGTGTTAACAGGTATCTTGACACACAAGTTCTTCAATTCTCCTATAATTTCATCCTCTTCTAGGGTGTGCTGATTAGGGTGAACCAACCTTTAGGATAAGGAGGTGCATTGGCTTAAGGGTAACTTTGATCCTTCTTTTATTCCAGCTCTTCAAGTGGAGAATGTGGTTTATTATCTTGGAGAAACTTCCTAGATCGAAGGTTGATCTCTTGGATTTCCATAGCATAAGTAGGATAGGATGTCTCCCCGATATAATTCTGTTGTTCCTTATTATTGTTCGTGCTCATATTGGGTTAAGCAGGCATTTAAGGTTTCTTAGGAAGGGTGTGGTGAGAGAATTTTGGTTTAGGTTGAGGTAGAGGCAGTAGAGTAGGAGGTTGGGTTATCACAGGCCTCCACCCTTGTGAGGGGTTGCCTCATTGGGAATATTGGGGTGGATATGGCTAGAAAGGAGGATGAATATATTAAGGAGTATATTGAGGATTATAAGGTCAAGGAGGAGGTGTGGGCCATGGTGGATGAGTTTAAGGGTACCAACGCTGGAAAGGTTCAATTTGATTTGGATTGTAATGAGGATAGTGTGCACCTTGCATGCCTTGTTGATATGGACGAGGGCCTTGAGACCTTCTTTGGTTAACGAAATAGAGTTGCTCTGAACCATCTTCTACCCCTTGGTATACATCCTTCAGAACTTGAAGAGAGTTACATTTGTATGTTGCATGGTTCTATTCACATACAGAGCATAATTCTATGACATTCAGTGGGCACTCATTCTTAGGTTGTCTCTTAGTGCATCTAGGGCAGATTATAACTAGTTTCATTTCTCCTTCCTCTTGATTTATTTTAATTTGATTATGTTATGAATAAAATACTCATAACCCTCAATTAAAATAATACAATATTAAATAATTAAGATAATTAAATTAATTAATGTCTCATTCAATTATGAAGATACATGATGTCAATAGTCATGAATTTTTATCTTCGTGGCTAGTTAATTCCTATAAAGGCGCATTGCCATGAAGAATTATAAACCATCCATTCATATCTTATAATACAATTTACTTACTTACTTTACAAAATAAAAATATACTTACAAACCTAACGGTTGTGTAATATTCTTACATTCCAGTGGTATCAGAGCCACCTTGGTTCTCGGAATGCTCATGCACTGGATTTTCCGCTACATCCCTGTCCGCCCCTCGTACTCATGCTCTAGTTTCAATCCCCACCTTCTGCCATAAATCCCATCGACACCTCTATCCCGACCATGGAAGAAAACAGTTGCTATTCATGACTCCACCCCCATATTCCATCATCACCCTCATTTGGCACGTCACCCTCATTCAGCCCGACACTCTATTTTGTTATCCCAATAGTAGCGTTACCCCTGACCGAACACACCTCCACCGCGTCCCCTCCGACATCTGCTAGTCAACTTGGTGAATCTATTCGAGAGAAATCTTCCTTTCCGCTGCTCCAATTCTGCTACAACTCCACTCCTGTGTCACCCACCAAGCCTCTACCTCTGCTACGGTGCACCACCATTCAAAGCCCCCTTATGGCCACCTGAGCCACTACTGTGCCATGCTGCCTCATTCCATCCTTCCACTGTCGTGACCATTCCCTCCACAACCAGCGTCTGACCCTGCCGCGTTTCACGTCTCTATTCCATGGTCATGACCATGTTAAATTTAACAACCGGTAAACATCGTGTCATATGAACCATGTCCCTGTCAGCATTTGGGGCATAGTCGGCAGCGTTCCTGGCGTCCCTGACAGCATAGTCGGTGTTTGACGTTGAACATCATACGGTGGACAGATTCATATATGTTGGACGTTGAACATTATACCGTGGAAGAATTTGTATAATACATATATTTTATATGAATTAATAATTATATAATATATATAATTCATAATTATATATTTTATATAATTTATTATTATATAATTATTAGAAAAAAAAAAATTAAATAGTTTATAACTATTTAAATATATATATATATATATATATATAGGGTCAAATAAGAAAAATAAGAAGCACTAAATGGGGAGCAATAACAACGATGATATTAAAAAAATCCGAGAAGAGCTCAATAAGATTAATGACTACATCAACAATGTCGAAAAGTCAGTAAATGATCAAGACAAAATGGCCAAGGATATTGCATATTTTAAATACATCATGAGCCAACATTTCAGAAATAATCCACCTTCAGCCACGCAAAACCCTTAGACCCCAGAAGACGAAAATTCTCTAGATCACGACTTCCTAAAAAATATACAAACACAAATACCACAAGTGCACTTTGAAGGTACTCAATACTATATTAGGTCTCCAAAAAGGAAAATATTGAAAATTAAAAATTAATTACCTAAATATGATGGTAAGGATCATAAGGGCATCGTCGTTTAAGTAAACAAAATGGACGCCATTTTCTCAGCAAACCCACCATTAGGTTTGCAAAAAAAGTCATAACAGCATCCAACTACCTAAAAGGAGAAGCATACGATTGTTTTATGTAGTGGTCCTCTAAATGTATTTTTATTTCGTTAAACTGGGAAAATTTTAAGAATTATCTGTTGAAAAGGTTTCGTGACGAGGAAGAGGATGATGTATACGAAAGATTTCATCACCTCAAACAGAAAGGATCGGTGAGTGAATACACTTGTGAATGGAAAGTATTAGTAGTAAGGAAAAGAGGTTTTTCAGACGACGAATTATTAAAAAATGTATCGCTGTGGCCTCAAATATTACAATCAGTAAGAATTAAAATTATGTAAACCCCAAACCATCAAAGATGCTATACATGCAACAATATTTATTGAAATAAAACATAAGCTTAGAACTACCCCATTCAAATAAGACGGAGACCAACAAACACATTCAAGAAGAAAAGAAAATAAAAAATGTAGGTATTGTGGAAACAAATGGACAGCAGGACACATATTCCTTAACAAGAAATTATATAATTATGAAGTCGAGAGAGAATCATATGTTTCAAGTAACGAACCAAAAAATAAGATTAAAAGAAAAATAGTTGTCACAAATGCAGAGAACATTGGTCTCCATGACATAAATGTGAAGATGCATCCCTGTGCTACTATAAAATAGAAGGAGGGAGGCAAGTTGAAGTTCAAGCATGTGATGAACAAATCATTGTCACACACAGTGAAGAGTCGAATTCTAAAGAGCAGTCATTAGCAGCAATCTCAAGTGACTAGAAAATCTATGATGAAAAATCCCCTGAAAATAAAAAAGAAGCAATTACAAAATATGTTCCACCACATCTTCGAAAGAAGAGAGACCAATCTTTAAGAAGAAACATTAAACATATTATGCCAGAAACAAATACAAGGAACAAACCATGTCCTAAAACCCTAAAGCTAAAAGGGCTCATAAAAGGCAAAGATGTCAACATACTTATAGATTCTGGTAGTACTCACAATGGTATAAACATTGATCTTGTTAAACAACTTGACCTTTTTATATGCCCAGTCAAGGACCTCACCATATTTGTTGCTACTGGGAAAAATTTCAAATAAATAAGAGAATGTCATAATGTTTCAATCCCAATACAAGAATTACAAACAGATCTATTTTCCCTACCACTCACAAGAATGGATATAGCTATGGGTGCAGAATGGTTAACACAACTACAGAGCTATACTACAAAACTTGAAGAACAATTCATGGAGTTTAATTGGCAAGGAAGACATTATAAATTAAAAGGGGTTAACACTTCTAGTTCCAAGTAAGGTACAAGTACTCATGAATAAGGCACCATTCAACGAAAGAATGCCACTCCATCGCAACAATGTTCGATTAGAGAAAACATTTCTAGTTGTGCTTTGAGGACAATGCATCTCTAAAGGGGGTGGAAATGTTATGAATAAAATACTCATAACCCTCAATTAAAATAAATACAATGTTAAATAATTAAGATAATTAAATTAATTAATGTCTCATTCAATTATGAAGAGACATGAGGTAAATAGTCATGAATTTTTATATTCGTGGTCAGTCAATGCCTATAAATTCACACCGCCATGATTGCAAAATATAATACTTTACAAACTACAAATATACTTACAAACATAACAGTTGTGTAATATTCTTACGTTCCACATAAGTATCCATTTTAGGGCAAAGGTATGCAACATTTCACTCTTAAAATCCTCCAACATATTTCCTATCTCATGTTTTATGGATGTTGTAGAGGGAGATGACCTGGCCAAGCCTTGGCTAGACCTACCCATTTTCCTAGCAGCCCTAAAGTGATTCTTGAATATAGTTTTGATGTCATCATAAGGAAACTCGTATCAATCTCCTCCAAAAAACATGTTGAGGGTTTCTATTACATACTCCCTGTTCAAGGGTACAGTTATTCCTCCTATAATTGAGTTGGAATATTTGTTAATAGTCCTCTAAGGATTCATGAGGTCCAAGGATCATCCTAAATATTTCCTCCTTTGTTTCTTTGGACCTACAATAACCCTTGTATTTTTTATTCAAGGCTTGTTGCATTTGGTCCCAGATAGTGGTTCTACCTCTAGGTAAACTCATAAACCAGCGTAAGGTTGCATCTTTGAGGGTAGATGGAAACAACTTTAGCTTTTGTTCATCAAAGGCATAGTCATAGGTCCTACAGACAACATCAAACTCAAACATTAAGGTGTCAAGATCCTCAGAGGTTAATCCATGGAAATGTGGAAGGGAAAAAAGGCTTATATTTTTCATTTTGGCCTCTTCATTAGTTTCTATGATAGGGAATAGCTCATTTTTCCTATTCTCAACCATGATTTGGGTATGTGAGATAGGTTCTTCTTCCCTTATGGGTTCCTCAAAAAATTTAGGTTCCTCACCTATAGGTTCTTCTAACTCCCTTATAGTCAGAGAGGGAATTTCAAAATCACCAAAGAAGAATGAAGGTTCACTGCTTGAGGGAGTGGGGATTTTTGGTAATAATTTCCCTTGACTATCCCTACTCCTACAAGGCATGAAATAATCAAGCTCTTTTCTTTTTTTTCTCTTTTTCTATTTTTTTTTAATGTTAAAATCAATTATACTGATGTAAAATATAAAAAAAAAAAGTAACTCTTAAGTACAAATAATACCTACTTAGACACCTCCCTGAAAATGATGCCAAAAAGTGATGATCCCTGGTATTTCACCAAAGATGTTGCAACTCCCAAGTCTTCTCAACTTAAATTATCAACTTGGGGTTGATACAAACTTATAGGTGATAGTGCTATATGCATAATAGGTTAGGTTATACTCATGTCACCCTCAGTCATTAGATAAGATCAAGGTATTCAGATACCACTCCTTAAAATAACTACAAAGAGAATTTCTTATGAAACAATATCATGATTTTAAGGAGATGAACATGACTCTAACTACAGAAACGAAAATTCCATTCATTAAATATAAATGTTGATTGAAATTGCATGAAAGGAAGAGGATATTATAGTTGAAAAAGTAAACCATACTACTCTATTTTCACACTTAATCAAATCAATATCCTACTTGCATGAATCATTTATCTATTTGTAACTTGCTTAAAAATGAGGAATTCGATCTTCAACACAATTATGAAAAAAATGCTATGTGTAATTATACTTGTTGTCTTATGTTTGCAGTGAGGAAAGGATGGGATTGGAGTGGTATTATAGTATTCCTTAATCATGAAATAAAATATTGGGGGTCATTATTCAAATTTAAAATGAAAGGGTCAAATTCTGGAACGAATTTGGTTGAAGTAAGCAACGTTACTGGACTGCTAAAGGAAGCGCTACAAGAGGCCTTATTTTGCTACATGAGGGGGGTCTGAGAGATTTTTGAGGGTGATAATGGAATTTTTAAGGTGAAGGAAGGTGGATGAAGGTGAATGAAGGTGAATGAAGGGTTTGGGAGCCCCATATCCAAGCTTAGTACCCCTCGGAGGCCTACCTTGCACAAAATTTTATGTGCACAATGTCCTTCATTTTCCCTAGAAGAGTGATCTCGGTGGAAGAGTTTGGAAGAAATGTGAATTTTGCAGGAGAGAGATGGAATGGTTTAGGTGGATGTGGAGGAGTGTACTCACCGCTAGAATTAAACAGCAATCCTTGCATACTAATAAAGCACATGCTTCAAATGATCAATATTACAGCAAAATAAATTAACATGGAAAAGATGAGTTGAATTTTATTAAAATCTACTCTACCCTACAACAAAACTCTAATTTCAAAATCAATGCTAGTAACTTCTAAGTTGTCAAGCATGCATAAGGATTAAAAATCGACACTTAAAAATTTCCAAGAAATCATAAACACATGTTTTTGGTTTGTTGTTGTAGATCTTCCAACCTCTCTTCCCACAATAGAGGTGATAGGAAAACATGAAACTACAAATATTGCGATGTAATTCCTAATAACACAAGAAAATAATTGCAATGCCTTGAACAATAAAAAGGAAAGAATACAAGAGAGGGACTAAATACTTTAGGTTGGGTCCAAACCCAATGGTTTCATCCTTCCAAAACTAACACAGATGCAAGCCAACAGTGAACTTCTCATTGACAGAAAATAAGAGTCGCATACATCATATGAAAGATGAAAATAATAGTATCAAGCACAAGGCTCTCAGTAGCTACTCATATATTCAACAAAAATTTGAATCCTAATGAGCCTTTAGTCTATTTTATTTATACAAAATTAGTTGAGGTACAACTCCCTTGAAAGGAGGAATGTTCCCCTCCAAAATCTCGAAATTGGTGGATTCGGTTCCCTTCAATCTTCACATGCATTGGAGTTCCTCAACTACTAGTGAATTCAAGTTTCTTGTGAGGAATATTTGATCTCAAGCCGATTTGGCAAGTCAATGAAGTGGCCAAGCCCCCTATATTCTCTTTGGATGTCTCCACTAAGCCCCTGCATTGTAAATATCTCCAAAAATACTTCTTTTTCCTACTTATTAATCAAATTAGGCCATGCAATACGATAATCACGCTTTAGTATTCTTGCAAAGTATATTATAAATAAAATTTGAATTAATGTGAAAAAAGGAGAGTTTTAAGGGCTAAAGGATAGAAAAATGGACCTCAAAATATACCTATTTATGGGACCCAATAGACGTATCAAGTGTGGGAAGGAGGGGGGTCCATAATCATCCACATTCATTGATTAGGGAGGGGTGGTTTAGCTCTAATCCAAGTCGTTCCCCCCTCCCCCCTACTCATTAAAAATAAACCACAAGGTCCCCCTATCAATTGATATTGACCATGTATCTATCACCTAATGATCATTTCACGTTCCTAAGGACTTGTCATTGAGAGATGGCAAGGTTCCACAGTGAAACTATGGTCAAAATGGTCAGTTCTTGTTATATTTCCTGCAATGTTTAACAATACACCACAAAACATGGCAATGGGAAATGAGCAGTGGAAAATTTCCATAGTGGAACCACGGCTAGATCAATTGATCTATTTTTGGTGCACCGATATGGCTTAATATCACACCACGCACCTTGTCAATGTTCATTCATGTCATTTAACGGACAAGGAAAACATAACATATCTATGACAATTGCAATTTGTCTACCGCCACCACCTAATCAGGAAGGTTCCAAATAATTGTGAGTGCCAATGACCATGTGGCGATCCCATCAATTACTAAACCTGGTAGACAAAACATATTTACATCAACTGCTTCACATTTATCGCCACCACCCAACCGCGAACATTTTGAAGGGCTGTGAGCATCGGTGAGAGCGAGGAAACCATGTTATTTACTCGAATCAATAGAAAGAAATTTTCTATAGAAACTATAGTCTATCTACTACCTCTTCTCTACCGAGATAGTTTCAAAGGGTTGTGAGTGTTAGTGATCATTGGGAAGTCTCGTAAGGCTAATGAATTTTGGTTTTGCATTGTGGTTACGGGGTTTGTCTTATGGATCGTACCACTTAGCACCAGGCACTAGAAATTTGGTCACAAGTGGGACTATCAACATCAATGGTGCCTTTGGAGAGTCGAGAAAGTTCCAATAGCGTTGTATACAATTGAACATCATTTCATAGTCTTGATCTACTATAGGAATTGTGGGGTTCCCCTTCGAGGAAACACGAGGGTATTTTGAATATAGGGTAATAACAGGGATTTGGGAAATCATACACGAAGAACGTGGGTTGCATTAACACCATTGTTGAATAGGTTGAGCTATTGTTTATAAATCAATATTTTCATGTAAAGAAATGAAAGCATGGACACATATTTTGTCACTTCCATCATGAACATAAAAAACCAACGCAACCCAGAACTTCATTTCCACTATAAACAGACAAGATAACTGTGATTCAAAAATATGGAAGAAATATTCATAATTATAACTTTCAACACAATTAGAAACTTGTAAGGTATATTTTGTAATATACCAAATTATAAAGTTGCTTCAAAGGTTTACATTATGAAATTCATAAACAAATATTGCAGACTGAATCACAAATTTAACGACAAAATTGGAAATTGTATTCTACAATTGAAGAATAAAAAAGATAAACATGCAGAGAATGTTGGCCTTACTTTATTAATATAAAAATATGTTGGTACAAGAAACATGAATATGGTTGAGGTGATGGCCCCAAAAAAATCTATAATAATGTTGCATCGACCTCTATAACAACTAATCTGATGAATGCACCTCTGAACTATGGATGAATTCACTAAGGGAAGAGATGGGTTCTAGCCCACCCTCACTAAATAACCACATTCTTTCCGTCCTAGGGCTATGGAAGCAAAGAACTAGGTTCTCCAAACCACACCAAATACAAATACTCAAATCTAAGATGTCCCAAATGATCTTCTCCTCCTCCTTTTAAAGGATCGATACATAGATCTCCAATATTCTATTTTATTATTCTATTATTAATCTAGAATCTCATCCTTGACCTCATCTTAAGTGAACTTTTAATTTATTTAAGTCACTTTTGGCCTTTTCCCATTAATTAATATTTTCCCTTTTTAATAAAGTGACTAATTAAAGCCACTTTTAATATGGGAAAATGACGAATTTCCCAGCATATTTTCTTTGGCCACTGGAATCCACTTCTCAACATCTCATGCTATATATATTCTCATTTTGGTCCTGTTGTATCTTAAGATACAATCCCTCAATTGTAAAAGGAATCAGTGCTTAAGAAATTTTAAAAGTGTGTCATAGAAATTATTTTACCATGAGGTCTTTGTTCTATCCCTCTGGAGACTAGTTTTTTAAAACCCTTAATGATATGGAATAATAAAATATTTCATGATGTCATTCACTTCTGATATCTGAATGGAAAGAATAACTGTAGGGGAAACTCAAAGTAATATGTTGAAAACACATAACCTACCACTTCTAAGTTTCATAGGAAATTCATGGAGAGAGAGGAAACTTGAAATAATATGTTGTAAACATAGAATCTATTACTTTAAATTTTCATCAGGAGTTTTTGAAGAGAGGGGAAAATAAAAATAATATTTTGTAAACACGGAATCTATTACTTTTAAGTTTCAGAGAGAATTTCTGAAGGGAGAAGATATGGAGTGAAGGAGTGAAAATGAAGGTTATTTAACTCTCAAAAATGTAATTAAGAGACCGCCTGCTACATTAATTCACTTCATTCAAAGAAGAAAGGACAAAAAATGGCACAAGAAACACGAATCACCATCAATAGTTGCAGGAAACTTACTGCTTCTTTCATTTACCCATCAGAAAAATAAGTACAAAATGTAATCCCCAAGAGGTCCAGAACTCAGTCCCCCTGCTTCCCTCTTTCTCTCTTCCTTAAATTCAAACAAAAGCAGTTTGTAACTGCTCGAGCTTCTTGAAACTCCTAAACTACCTAAATTGTTAAACTACTTATTACATTGTAATCAAGGACACCATTGTAGCTTCGATATTAACAAAGAAAACAAAATACACTTAGAATATAATACTTTTTCTAAGTTGGATTTGTTGTTGATGTGTCTCCTTCCATTTCGGTTGTGATGTCCTAATAGTCTGCATAAATGCATCTCCACCCGACTCTGCCCATGCTTTTTTGTTTCAAATGTTGTCATCATGTCACCTGTTACCCGACTCTCCCTCTTCTGCATGTGCCTACTGTGTTTAGTCTTCTCTTCTCCTTTTCTTTGTGTCGGGTCACTTACTCGAGTCTCTCTGCCCACGTTCAGACTTTCTTCCATTATCAAGGAATTTCACCAGCTTTACATTATAATCCTCCTTTATTCCTCCGATGTAATTTAACAAAAGAAATGACTTACCTCTGGATTTCAAAACCTTTGGAGTTCACTTTTTAAACCACATTGCATCCGCCCCAAATCGCAAATCGAGGATTTTTTTTATGAAAGACGGGGGGTAAGTGTTAACCTTTGTGATGTGCGAATTGCAATAGGTGGAAGGTGATGTTGCAGGTGGAGGTGGGGCCAATTGCAAATTGAAAATCGGTAGATTTTTTATGAGAAATGGGAGGTAAGTGTTAAAAGTCGTGAATTGCAATGTGCGATGGGCGAAAGGTGACGTGGAAAGCAGAGGTGGGGCCAATCGCAAATCGCAAATAGGCGGATTTGTTATGAGAAATGGAAGGTAAGCTCTAAAACTTGCGAAGTGCGAAGTGAAGGGAGAGGGAGGTCACATGGCAGGGATGGGTCCCACAGATATCGCAAATTTCAAATCGGCGGATTTAGTTTATGAGTAGTGGAGGTAAAAATTAAAACTTGCGAAGTGCGAAATGCGGGGAGAGGGAGGTGACATGGCATGGATGGGTCCCATGGATATCGTAAATCACAAATAAATGGATTTAGTTTATGAGCATTGGAGGTGAGTGTTAAGTTTTGGGAAGTGTGAAGTGCGACAAGAAGATGGTGACGTGGCAAACAGAGGTGGGGCCAATCGCAAATCGAAAATCGGCAAATTTGTTATGAGAAATTGAAGGCAAGCTCTAAAACTTGCGAAGTGCAAAGTGTGGGGAGATGGAGGTGACGTGGAAAAGAGAGGCGGGCCCGCCTGCAGCCCGCAGATCACAACATTTAACACATTCCTTAATGATAACCCTTTAAACTGGCGGAGTGCGATATGCAATCGCGTCGCATCGCAATATCGCAAGTTTAACCATATTTTAAACCTGTAGCCTATACCAAATGCAATATGCGATACAATCTCCACCATCGACCTCTGTATTTCAGTTTTGTGCTTTGATCTTGACCGTCTGTTTTTCCCTTTGTGCCTCCCCCAAAAATCTTAAGTTCCTAAGGGAAATACACCATTTCTCTTCCTGTAGTAAATTAGTCTATTTTTCTCCGCGGTGTAACCCTCCTGAGCTTATCCAATTTTCTATCACACTGGTCTCTCCTAAGCTTGTAGATGAGCCTGACTTGACCCTTGCTGCATGCTTTTATTTTTTGCTACTCCTTTGGCTTAGATTGTGCTTCTAATGCTGTTGTTGCCTCCCTGACTTTGGTTTCAATGCACATGTGATGATGAATCCTTGTTGCGCTTGTGGTTATCCTTTTGAGTACATTGCAGGTCTTCTTAACATTCTAACAATTGTTCCTCAACAACCTTGAATTGCTCAAGACCTCTCTTGAATTTTAGCTTAGTCAAATTATGCTACAACAAGTCCCAAAAATCTATTACACTAAGGTGTTCCATCAAATATTCCTCCCGGAATTCCACCTTAAGAATAATTAATTAATTTTTGCTCAATAATAACCCCGTTTTATAGGAATTATCATAAATAAATGGAGCCAAAAATAATTTGTGGGTAACTTATCCTGATAATGAATATGCCAAGCGAATGCTGACTGATCCCATAAAAATTCCTCAAAGCCCCTCTAATGTAATCTTTCTCTTGTGGCCTAGCCATCACATACCCTTGAAATCCATCCTAGTTGTAATATAGAGTAAACTAAAAATGGGGATATTACAAGTCCTCCTACCCAAAGATTGCTTTCCCTCAAGCAATCCATATATGTCCACCACAAAGGCATATGCACACTAATAGCAGGATCCCATACAAACCATTGGGTCACATTATGCCTCTGTTCTAGACAAAAATGAATGGGTCCTTGATACTTGAATCCTAAACAAATTGTTGACTTAATTTGCCATCAATCGATCCACTCGGATCCCAAATCCAATCATCATCGCCCATACCTGATGACTCGATCCATTCTATGTCTCTAGCCATAGATTTTATTCCACTAATAGAATACCAACTCGTCACTTCTCTCCAATCCAACCCCTGACATAGACCAAGGTCAACCCCACTATGTTGATCATGGGCTAGCGCAATTGGAATGCTAATGAACTTTTGGCCTACCTCCCACTACCAACTGGAGCATGTAGTATCCCTCACATCTGAGGGACCTATTGTACTATGCCTCTGACTAAGAATGATGCCCCATCAATGGGATACCAACCCATGATCTCCTTCTAATCCATCCTATGGGAAGGATTAGATGCATGGGCACCTATATATGGAACAAGTCCATTATGTTGCACCCTACTTATTTGATGCATCTCTGCCTGGTAAACCAAAAAGATCCATCTAGGAAAGCCTATCCCTCTTTAAATAGTGGAAAAAAGTGGGAAAACAGTGTTGCAAGCGTTGTTTATGTACCCCTGGACAAGGTTGAGGTCTGAAATTAATGCAACTCCGATGTATTCTTGTGCATATATCTTATCCTCATCAATGGTTGGTCTAAAATATGGTTGCTCATCCTCCACCATGGGCTCAACATGAACCATTAACTGCCTCTCCTCAGATAGTTCAACATGCATAACATCCTCATCTAACTCACGTCCCTCTATGTGCTCTCCATGCAGAAACCACAGCGGTAGCTCATCCCCCTTAATTTCTCCTACTAGGTCTTCTTTATTCATGGAGAGTGTTGAATGCTCATCATACTTGTCCCTTAAAAATGAATGCACATCTGGGATATTGTCAATAAATCCACATGATTTCTCATGTTCCTTGGATGTATCCTTGTAAAAACCCATGGACTCAACTAAAAAATAGGAATCCTCATCCTAAAATTCAAAAGGAATATCCTCGTGATCTACCTCTGTCATCTCCCCTATGGCACTAAAACATGAGTTGCTAGGCCCCCAAGGCTTGTTTCAGATGAAGCAAAGACCCTTTCTCCTTAACTCATTCTTGTTGGATGGTCCACAAATCCTCAACAGCTCCTCCCTGGCCTATTACATTCTGAACATTTTTATGTTCTGCTCAACCAACCTTTTGACTAGTTCATAAAAAACGAGTGAGACCATCTATTCCTTCCTCTAAATGGCCAACAAATTAGATTAAAACTTCTTGCAGATGGCATCATGGCCTCCCATAAATTGAGAAAAAATGGATTGCATGTGTGTTTTGACCGTGTCAGGATGATGTTTCTTAATGTTGAAAAAGAATTATAACATTTGAAGAATTAGGTCATCACACTCTAGATCAAACATGATGTCATATGATCTAATCATGGCCATGATTTCTAAAATATATAGCTTTTTCTCAAAGGTAGGACCCACAATGTTATCCAAGTCCTAAAAGGTATCTACTATCAGTCTGAAAACTCCCCTAATAATATCATAAATGTGAGGGGATATAGGTGTGGCTAGACTCACAATGTTACTGAGACGGGATGCAACTCGAAGTTTGATCCCTTCACAAGGGTACTCCAAGAACCTGTGTTGTATTAGGGCAAGGATGCTTGGTTTTAGATCCCAACTTAGCTTCTTCCCCTCTAACTACTTCACCTTGGAAAGGACTGATTCATTAGAGAAATTTTTAGGTCTAAATTGGGCCTCCTAAGGAATATTATAAAATAATAGTGGAAATAATAAAATAAGAATAGATTAAAACATCAATTTTTATAGGAAAAAAAGGGAAAACGACTTTTTCAACTTGTATTTTCAACTTATCTCCTCAATATTTTACTCAAATTTTAGGTAGGAGCGCTCATTATATTTAAATTTTAATTCCTCATCCAAGGAGTACCCATGTTACACACTTTCGATGAACCCTGTTACACGAAAAAATGAGAAATACATGAAAATTGTGATTGCAGTCACGTTTTTCATGTATTTATCATTTTTTGTGTAGTAGGGTCCATCGAAAGTATGCAACACAGGTAATCCTTGGATGAGGAATTAAATTTTTCATCCAATGAGTGTTCTCACTCGAAATCTGAGTAAAATCGTAAGGAGATAAGTTGAAAATATGAGTTGAAATAGTTTTTTATTTTGTCATTTTTTAATCTTTTTACTTTGTAACTCCAAAAATGGTGAATCATCCCCCATGGTTGACATCATCATCTTGAATCCTATTGGTTCTTAAAAAAATTATTTTGGTTGTACATTTTTTTTTTAGGCCCATTTTAGACCTGAAAATTATATAATGCTAGTTCTTCTAGTTTGAGAAGGGATTTCACTTTAACCCTCATGTATTTCATATTTGTCCCAAGTGCAAAGATTTGGTGTATGATTTCCAACCCCTTCTGCAAATCCCTTGGATTCTCTTGTTTAACAGTGGCATGGACCCCTCTTGAGAAAGGTTTGTTTTTCTGCTTGGTTTTTTGGTCTAATGATGCATGGTGGTTCAAGAAACCAATGTTTGTATTATTCAATATTTTCAATTCATTCAAGAATTCCATAGTTTATCCCAATGATGACAAGTACATCAAATTGACTCATATAATACTTTTACTGACATCACAACAATAGTACATAATAATATCACACTAATATGACTATCTAACTCAACATTGACAGAGGACCTAGCACCCTAGCAGTGATGAAACTTCATACCTATACTATCAAATACTTATGATGGTGAGAACACTTCAACATTTCTCCCTCTTAAACAATACAAATATACATCAAATCCTAGAATTACACATCATTCAACCTAAAAGACTCAGCTCTTTGATCATATACCAAACTCTAGCAACATAAAAGTAACCAACTCTACTCTACTCTCACTAACAACATAGGCAACATTCAATATTTACATAGTGTTTCCCCTCAACACTAATATGGTCAACCCAGTTACATAGAGGTTTACACTTGGACACCTCATGTAGAATACATCATAAAATGATTGAAACACCTATGAAATCTTTGTATTACAAGACTCATAGGCCCTATATGTGATACAAGGCTCACAACAAATATTTTAATGCACTGTTGCAATCAAATTTCTTCAAATAATTTAAGGACGGAATTGATAAGAATAATAGCATAATTAGAATCTTGTTAATGCAAGAATGTGAAATAACTTAGGACTACTTCTCTACTGAATTTGAAAATATACCACTGGAACATTGCTTTTAGTTTGGATCCTAAGAATTTATTAGAAAAATAATTGGAATAAGGCATTGTATTTACTGATTTTGGTATAAGTTCCTGGTGAAGCCTTTTGTCAAATAGTTTTCCAATGATATTGTTGTAGGGTGAATTTCTAATATATATATATATATATATATATATATATATATATATATATATATATATATATATATATATATATATATATACACATACACACACACACACATACACTACCCAGAATTCAGTGAACTCTAGCTAGGTAGTTACAAGTGACCATAATCAACTACGAGAGGTACATCAGCCACTCATTCTCATGGAAATAATCAGCCATATGCATCGAATACGACCCCTTATAGAGACTGTTATGGCTCTCCAAATGATGCTTCTATGTGCTTGCTTAAAGATTTAATGTATGGAGGTATGTTGGGGAAATTATATGTTTATAGTTTCCAACATTAAATTATCAATCTGGGACTCGTAAGCTTCTAGTCGCAAGCGTGGGTAACACAGGATTAGAGTATCTACCCTAACTAGGGCATAAAATCAATTTAATTCCTAAGTACATAATCATTGTTTCTATGAAATAACAAACTGGTGAATCGCTATAAAAGAACACACCATTCATTTGCCAGAGGGAAACTCTAATCTACCACTCATTGTTGGAAAAAACACTCAACTAAGGGATTAAAAGAATCTCAAAAAACTTTTAATTTAAAGGCTCCTAATCTAGATGAAACATGAAATTCATAATGAAAGGAAAGCGAAACATGAAATTCCTAATTTTGAATGGAAGAAATTTAAACCAAATGAAATTAAATTAAGACCTCAGCTATGGAATTAAATTCACATTTCAAACTATTATACATTATACTTTAAAAGAAACTTAGTTTTGAATTTCAACAAGAAATTTCAGCACCCACGCTAGTATGGGACCAGGAGGTCCAAGCAGCACCTACACTAGTGTGGGACCACAAGCCTTAGCAGCACCTACATTGGGGTGGGCTAAATTTGGTGCATGACTATTTTAATTATCCCTTAATAAAATTAGACAACAAAATGTAATCTAATCTCAAAATAACTTGTAATAGTTAACTGAGTGTGATAAACTCATTTAACTCATGAATTTCAAGTTGAGGGTAGTTGGTGAGGCATGTAGAGTAATTCTAGTTGTAATAGAGTTTGAAGTGAAATGGTGCATTAGTTAATGCAGGTTGTAAATAGTTTAACTTAGTTAAGTGAGTTAAACCCAGTTGTGCTAGTTGTAACTATTAGATACACTAGTGAGAGATCAAGTGAATTAAATATTAATTAATTCACAATTAGTGGTCTAACATGCAACTGAGGATTTATTATTACTAGATGCATGCATGTCATTTCCAGTGGAGACCCATTTGAGATCTAGATGAAAGGGATGTTGACTATCAGTTGTAGGATTATTGGGTTGCACCCATGCAACCAAACACTAATTGGATTTCCCATTATCCTTGGGCAGTCAAGGAAGGCCAAAATTCCTAAAGAATAGGGATTTCATTCCACATGAATTTGCGCAAGCAAGGCAGGTTGTTTAGAGTCTGATAATTGGCTAAGTGTTGGCCAGTTTTGTCTATGACAGTGTGACACTATTATATGAGTACATGAGGCTCTTGTGAAAAGAGTTGTATTGTAATTGTTTCATGTATCCATGCTGAATATACAATAGAATATAGTGGGGTTTTGAGCAGCAAGATTTCCTCGCGAAATTATCTATGTTGTGGTTTTATTGATTCTTCTTTGCTTCATGTGATTGACGATTGTGTTTTAATTTCCGCAATTGATTTGTAGAAGTGATTAAGTATCTACCTTTAGTACATTGTTAGATATACATATTGTTTGTATAATTTCTACATGGTATCGGAGCACAGGAAATCACAATAGTGAAGGAGGAGTTGAGTTTATGACTAGATAAAATTCGAATTTGCAGAAAGACATTCTTGGTGCTACATTTGATTCAGGATCGAAATGGATTTCAATGGCTTGAGGTTGGAGTATGCACTCGAGAGGAGCTCAAACTATATTGCTTGGAAGGACAGGATGGAGGCAGTACTCGAAGACCATGGCTTGAAGGAATTCATTGAAAATGATGTTCCTAAACCTGTTGTGACATATGCTGCAAATCCTAATGCATGGAAAAAGAAAGTGGCAAAGGCTAGGAGGGTCCTATTGGAGGGAGTACGAGACCACATTGTCTCAAGCCTCCATGGGAAATCTACACCATATGCAATGTGGAAGGCTTTGACAAATCTATTTCAGAGTAACAGTGACCATAGGAAATTGGCACTGAAATATAAACTCAGGAAGATCAAGATGGAGAAAGGAAACTCCATGCCAAAATATCTAACAAAGTTTGTCCAATGTAGGGATGAGCTGGGGAGCATTGGCATAATTTTCATTGATGATGATTTGGTGAGTTTAGCTCTCCTAGGACTTCCCAAGAGTTGGCACAATTATCAATACTCTGTCAATGGAAGGGAAAAGCTTCCAAATTGGGAATGATTGTGGTCAGATTTGGTGCAGGAGGATTTTAGAAGGAATACCAAAGATGGATCTACATCTAAGAATGAAGATGAATAAGATTGTGTTTTGTCTGCCAAGGAAAAGAAAGGAAAGGGGAAACAATTCCATTCCAAATCCGAGTCCAAGTATTGCAAGAAGCGGGACATGTCTAGGGTGAAGTGTTTTCACTGTCACGAGCATGGGAATTATGCTACTAACTGTCCAAAAAAGAAGAAGAAAATGAAGGCTAGAGGATCTGCTACTAATGAGGCTTTGGCCTCTCAATTTGAGCTTGATTTCTCATTGATCGCATGCATGGTATCAAGTGAATTGGGATCTATGTGGTATTTAGATAGTGGTGATTCCTTTCACATGACGGTAGACAAGGAAATTTTCAGTAGCTTGGAGGAGATGGACCTCCAGATGCATATTGAAATGGGTGATGACGGGTGGTAAAGTGCTGCCAAGATTGGTACCATTACCTTCCAGAGATATTCAGGTAAAACCTTTCAATTAAGAGATGTAATTCATGTACTAGGTTTGAAGAAAAATTTATTCATAGTTGCAATGTTGGAGGATAGAAGCTATAATGTTGTTTTTAGTGTAGGAAAATCTTTCCTGTGACACAAAACATCAAGAAAAGCCAAGAAGATAGGGATTCAAATTAAGAATCTCTACAAGCTAGATGCAGATGGTTGCGCAGCATTTATGGGCAAGGCAGCCAAAGTGGTGAGCCGGGATGAGGGCGAATTATGGCACAGGATATTGGGCCATCTTCACCATGGAGCCTTGAAAGTCATGCAGCATATTTCTACTAATCTTCCCAAGGGTACTCTTGTGCAGTTAGACACATGCAAGTGATGTACTATGGGAAAACATGTAAAGGCTACCTTTCATGAGAAGTATAACTGAGCTTCAAGGATCCTTGATAGATTTCACACAGACTCTGTGTGGACTATTCTTTGTTGCTTCGACAGAAAAGCATAAGTACTTATGTGATATTTGTTGATGAATTTTCTCGTAATTGTTGGATCTAATTCATGTAGAATAAAGATCATACATTCTCAAATTTTCTTGAGTTTAAAGCACTGGTGGAGAAAGACACGGGGAAGCAAGTGAAGGCTCTTAGGAGCGATAATGGTGGTGAGTACATCTCTAACGAATTCAAGAAATTCTGCAGCAAATAAGGAATTCAAAGAGAACTGATAGCGCCTCATAACCCACAACCGAATGGGGTCGTTGAAAGAAAGAAAAGAACGATTATGTGTGTAGCAAGAGCAATGTTTCATGATCAAGGCCTACTGATGCATCTGTGGGCGGAAGCATGCAACACTGTGGTATTTGTGCAGAACCATTTTCTTCATAGGATACTTGGCATGAGTACACCAGAACATGCTTTCACTGCTAAGAAACTTGATGTTTCACATTTAAGATTTTTGGCTCATTTGTTTATGTGCATGTGACCAAAGGCGCCGAGAAGAAGCTAGAACCAACAGCTGAGATTGGGATTTTTTTGGGGTACATTGAAACTCCCCACAACTATCGAGTTTATTTTTCAAACAGAATAATGACTATTATGCGACGGGATATAAAATTTGATGAGGAGAAAGCCATGTGATTGTCCCTTGAGAGGGATTTGGTCTTGCATGCAGAGGAGAAACTCTTGGTTTCCAAGGATGAGCCTCAAGATGTGGAGCAACCACATGCAAAGGATCATGGAGTGGTGGAAAACACTCATGCAGAGCCATCCATTAGAAATGAAATAATTCGCACCATGGAATTTGATAGATTGAGACTGGATGTTGCAGAGAATCTAGGAGCCCCTATTTTACAGTGCAGATAGAGACAGTCTCCAGATAGGTTTACTGGATACATGGCTCTTATGA
Organism: Pinus albicaulis; assembly: GCA_034641835.2. Taxonomy (NCBI): domain Eukaryota; kingdom Viridiplantae; phylum Streptophyta; class Pinopsida; order Pinales; family Pinaceae; genus Pinus; species Pinus albicaulis. The sequence continues at coordinate 1,535,027,704 of CM076581.1, forward strand.
GAAAATGTATTGTGACTAAACCATATTCCTTTCAAGAGGCAATGCAACAACCAATTTGGGTTGATGTAATGGTGGAGGAGTATGACTCCATTATCAATAACAGTGCATGGGAGATTGTCCCAAGACCGGTCGGAAAATCAATGATTGGATCTAGATGGATCTACAAGGTAAATCAAGTTGTTGATTGGAGTGTGGAGAAATACAAGGCCATATTTGTGGCCGAGGGATTCTCATAGATTGAGAAGATCAATTATATGATACCTTTGCACCTGTTGCAGGGTACTCTTCCATTAGATCCCTCCTTGAACTCTTAGCATAGATGGGCTGGCGCATTCATCCGATGGATGTGAAAACTAAATTTCTCAATGGAGTCATTGAGGAAGAAGTTTACATAGAGTAGCCAGAAGGTTTTGATATCTTCGATAGTGAGTCGCATGTATGTAGACTCAAGAGAGCATTGTATGGGCTGAAGCAAGCACCTTGTGCTTGGTACACTCAGATAGATAGCTATTTCACTGGACTAGGCTTCACCAAAAGTGAAGTTGATGCAAACTTATACTAGATTGTGGTTGAGGGTAAGCTATTTATTGTTATTCTTTATGTTGATGATCTAATTTTGACCGGTGATGAGAAAATGATACACTCATGCAAGGAGGATCTTGCAAGGGAGTTCAAAATGAAGGACATGGGACTCCTTCATTATTTCCTTGGTTTGGAAATATGGCAACGAGATGGTGAAATTTTTGTTTCTCAAGGCAAGTACGCCAAAGAGATATTGGGAAAGTTTCACATGGAGAGCTGCAAACCCATGGATGCTCCTCTTTGAGGAAATTGGAGGAAAGAGGATGCTACTTCTTGAGAGGTAGTGGATGTTACTGTCTAAATGCAGTTAGTTGGTTCACTGATGTATCTAGTGAACACGAGACTAGACATTTGCTACCCAATTAACCAGTTGAGTCAAGTTATGGTTAAGCCTACCAAGCTCTTTTGGAATGCAGGGAAGCATGTCTTGAGATACCTTAGGGGCACATTAGAGTATGGTTTATGGTACAGATGGACAGAGGGAGTGAACCTTCAAGGATTCACGGATGCAGATTGGGCAGGCAGACCATCAGACAAAAAGAGCACATCAGGAGGGATCTTCAGCATAGGATCGACAGTAGTTTCTTGGTACAGCAGGAAGCAGTGATCTGTGGCACTCATTTTCGCGGAAGCAGAGTACATGGCAGAAATTCAAGCTGCATGTGAGGCTATCTGGATGACAAATATCTTGGATGGTTTGTTTGGTTCTCAGATGGATCTAACATTGATACATTGTGATCATCACAGTTGCATTAAACTCTTGATTAATATTGTGTTTCGTGATAGGACCAAGCACATAGATATTCGGTACCACCATCTCAGAGATTGTGTGCAGAGGTGGATAATGTTACTTCAGTACATTCCCACAGAAGATCAAGATGCAGATATTCTGACGAAGGTGCTCACCATGAGAAAATTCGAATACCATAGAGGCAGGATCGGCTGAAGGATAATCCCTTTCTTGTTGAGAGGGAGTGTTGACGTTCAACAAGAAATTTCAGCACCCATGCTATAATGGGACCATGGGGTCCAAGCAGCACCTACACTAGTGTGGGACCATGGGTCTTAGCAACACCTACACTGGTGTGGGCTAGATTTGGTGCATGTCTATTTCAATTATCCCTTAATTAAATTGGACAATAAAATGTAATCTAATCTAAAAATAACTTGTAATAGCTAACTAAGTGTGATAAAACTCAGTTAACTCATGAATGTCGAGTTGAGGGTAGTTGGTGAGGCATGCAGAGTAATTCTAGTTGTAACAAAGTTCGAAGTGCAATGGTGCATTAGTTAATTCAGGTTGTAAACAGTTTAACTCAATTGTGCTAGTTGTAACTGTTAGATACACTAGTGAGAGATCAATTGAATTAAATATTAATTAATTCACAATCAGTGATCTAACATGCAACTGAGGATTTACTATTATTAGATGCATGCATGTCAGTTTCAGTGGAGACCCAGTTAAGATCTAGGTGAAAGGGATGTTGACTATCAGTTGTAGGATTATTGTTTGCACCGATGTAAAAAAACATTCATTGTATTTCTCATGATCCTTGTGCATTCAAGGAAGGCCAAAATTCATAAAGAATATGGATTGTATTCCACATGAATTGTGCAAGCAAGGAAGGTTGTTTAGAGGTTGAGAATTGGCTAATTGTTGGTCAGTTTTTTCCAGGACAGTGTTACATTATTAGCTATGTAGAGGAGGCTCTTGTGAGAAAAGTTGTTTTGTAATTGTTTCATGTATCCATGTTGAATATACTATAGAAGTTATTTGGGTTTTTAGCAGCAAGCTTTTCCTAGGAAAATATTTGTGTTATGGTTTGATTGATTCTTCTTTGCTTCATGTGATTGGCGATTGTGTTTTAATTTCCGCAATTGATTTGTAGAATTGATTCAGTATCTATCTTTAGTACATTTTTAGATTAGATTGAATCCATGATATACATATTGTTTGTATAATTTATACACTTAAACCCCAGGTATGAACATTATTTGCGCTTATAAACAAAATCAAATTACTGCTATGAAATCAACTTAAGTACTTAAAATAGAAATTCAAATTTAAACACACCACTTGTAAAATCAAAGCTAATGCTATTGTTTGAGTTAATTTACCTTATGCTACCAAACCAAATTAATCCTATCTTGGAGGAAACTAAACCAAAGGAAATCACACTATTCTTAATATTGTACTTAACTTGATTCAATTACCTCATACCAAATTTAAAACAAAATAAATCTTTACTATCAATGTCCTCAAATTAAATAGCACCACATTTTAATCTTAAATCAATTCAAAATGTTCTTCGGGAATTTAAACACTCTAAACCAAATCATTGAAATGAAACCTTACTGTTCAATTCTCACACATTGTTAAACAATAAAATTCTCACCACTAAACTCTCATTTCAATCATGAAAATTTCTCCACAACTTACACTACTTAAAAAATCAAAATTTATGATATTCACACTCAAACTCACACTCTTAATCAATAAAAATGAACTTGCATTGTTGACAAACAATGAAGCTCGCCCTATGGAATAGTAAAGTCACACCTAAGAAGTTTGATTCCAAATGCAAACACTACTTCTCTACAAATGAAACTACACTACCTCAGAAATGAAATTACCAATTCTATTTCACACTCATAATTCTAAGGTCAACTTCAAAACACACCTACGATACTCAGATTATTTGGGTTCAAACACACTTACACTACTTGTTCATCTAACTTTCAAAAACACACTCACTTTTCAACAACCTCGAAAGACTCAAATGCAATCTCTAACATCAAGGTAACTTCCACATCTGAATTCTATTCAAGGGAATCAAACACTATGTATAGATATTTGTATGCAGGTTGTAATCTATTGTCACACACGCACATGACTCAGCATACAACCCTTTGAATTCACACTTTACATGAAAGTCAAACTCAATATTATAAATCTTAAATATGCACATAAAACCATTAATTTAATGCATGCACATATCATTCATTATAAGTCTTCTTGCAAGCACTTCAGCATAACATTTTCTTTTTAAGAAAACAAATTAATGCTTTGTAAAATGGGATGAAGCACGCAATTTTAACAATTGTCACAAATTCTCAAAACGGAAAGCAATACGATACCAAGTCTGATCGAAATATTAATTAAACTAAACCAGTGTAATTATGAAATCACAAGCTTTGTAAATTAAAATAACACAAACTAATCTTAATCTACCTTCATTGAAACTAATTCCTAGACTGTGGTGGGCTCTTGCCACACCTGGGAAGGTTAAAACTTACATAAAAAGATCTTTAACTTACTCAATCTATAAATGTATCGCAATGGTACTCATGCAAGTTCAAATCAACACACACCCATTATATTGCTCGAACAAGTCTTAAATTAAGATAACAAAGGTATGCAAAAACACAAGGTTCTGTTGTAATATTCCCAATTTTTCCACAAGATAATTAGAATATTAGAGTTCTTAATAAACTTAATTAATTAAGTAAATAAGAGGGTGGAGGGACCCACAAACCCCAAAGATAAATAAAATCCACTTTTGATGTCTGTATGTGGATATTTCATATCTATATATACATTATGGAGTAGTGGAGTAGCTTCTTAATGTGAAAGGAGTGGAGATCATGTCTCATTAATGAGATAGATCATGGAGGTTAAAGCAATCAACTAAGACCATGGAAGGAATCAAATGTAAGATAATAGAGAATTCATGATGAGATGATGGAGGAAGTGGTGCATTAATGCACACACGATGGAGAGGGTGATCATTACATGCACACGTGATGGAGATCACGGAGAGACAGTGCAGTCAACATGGAGACCTATGTCCACATGTACGGTGCAGTTATGAGGTGGGACAAGCCATGGGAAGGTTCACAAACTATATAATGAAGATGAAGGAAACATTGGAGGCAGGCTTTATATTATTGATTTGTGATATGTTTAGATCTGTATTTTTCATTTGACATTCCAAGCATGCTTGAGTTGTTTAGCTAAGTCTGCAGTGATGTTTAGCACAGGGTGTTTCCGAGTGGAAATCCCACCCTTAACCACTGGAGTATTTGAGTGCCTGCTCTGGGAAGGTTTCCTATTGATCTTATTCATCATCAGGCATGGATGCCATATTTTTCCTACTTTGTGCAGCCCATTTATCTTCAAAAATAACGCATTTTTGCATCAGGTTTTGAGAGGAGGAGGTTGTCCTTCAATATTTCAGTTGAGGAACTGGTAAAGGATTCATCCTATCACCTTGAGCTTAAATATCAGCCTTCCATTTCTTTAGATATATATTATTCATCAGGACATTCATCATTCATCTCCCAGCAACAGAATTTCCATCAGGAATTGCACAGTCCATTCCTATAGATCCAAGGGAGAAGGGAAGTTGCTAGCATTTCAGCTAGTAATCTAGTGGAGGACCATTCCTTCACATCATATTTATTGTTTCCATCATTTATGAGCTACATTTCATATCTTAGCAGCAGGCTAGAGAGCCTCCATCCTTGATAGTGCAGTTTTTGTGAGAATTTATGTAGCAATAGCTGCAATCTTTAGAGGAGGATTGAGGAGCCAGATCTTGAGCTTATAGATTAAGGATATAGTAAAGGGATCATCCCTTCAAGCTTAGATCTGGTTTTCAATCAAATTGCAGCCATCATATGATCAGATCTAGCTTTAGATTTGCATAACCCAGTAGACCAGGGATCAAACCCCAAGAGGGTAAATTTCCAATCTCATAGATCTGGAATTTCCTTTCTGGGTTATCTTGGCTTGCCTTCATAGAGCCTAGATCTAGAATCTTGGCATCATCAGAGCTCCATATTTCCATAGATATGCATTTCCTATTCAGCCGGCAGTCATATGTACATCATCTTCTGAAGGGACAGTGCAGTATTTTCTTCCAACATCTCTCCAGCTACACAGTGAATGCTTTGGCATGTTTTCAAGGTCATTCTAGCCCATATCTTTGGCTAGATTACGTTATATTTTGAGCATTGTTGTACTATTTATGCATCTCCAATAATAATAAAAGGGCTCATCTATTATGTACATTCTATGATTGCTCAATATTTACATGTACATTCTCTGCGTTACAAATATTGTGTTTGTGTATGAATGCATTATTCCATTTTGGGATATTACAGTGGTATCAGAGCATGATCTTTGGCTCAGCTTGTGGACATTATTAACAACATAATAAAAGTAGATAGTAGAGATATACTATAATGGAGGGATTAATTTTTTCCTCATATTTATTTAGAGCTATGAAGGATATCTACAAGGAGATCAATGAAACAAGAAGATAAAGGCAAAGAGAAACCTCAAGAAGGTTTCAAGATGAAGAAGGTCCCAGTACTTATTTTCAATAGCAAAGGAGACCAGAGAAGCAAAGAGCTTCACATTATTCCACTAGATCCACTTTCTTTGAGAAAGAGGACTAGTCTGAATATGATGAGGGCTTGGGGCATGAGACCCTAAGTAAATATCTATCTGAATATAGGTCATAGACAAGAGCATTGAAGGAGAATCTTTCTCTCCAACATTTTTTGCAACTCAAAGAAGAGAGGATATCCAGAAGCAGCAATAGGAGAAAGAGGAATAGATTATTCTTGCCTACATTTGATAGATCTTCCACAAACACATTTAGGCCTTGGAGGGAATAATTGGATACCTTCTTTCTAAAATATCCTATATCAGAAAGAGAGGTTGTGGAGTTTGCAACGCTGCACCTAGAAGATGAAGCAAGAGATTGGTGGTTCAGTCACTTGTTCCATATGAAAGTGTCTGCTTATGCATATTTTATTCAAATACTGAAGAAGGGGTATGGTATAAAGAAACCAAAGACATCTCACATAGTGATATCTCCCATCATTAAGGAGGCAGTGCATGAAGAGCCCAAGGAAGAAGTCCTCATTATCACTTAGGAGGAGGAACCTCTACCACCACCAGCTACAAATGTACTTACATTAGGAGGAGGATCACTTGCATGTTTTCAAGATGGTCTTGAATTCTTGACATTTGGGAGGAGGATCACTTGCTTTTTTTCAATATGGTCTTGAATTATTGACATTTGGAGCCCTATGCATTACTGATGATATGCATGATGAGGAGGAGACAAATACCAGCGTCGGTACACTTGTAGAAGTGCAGCCATCACTCTTACCAGTAGTTGGAGGGACTATTGTGCCGATTGAAGGAACTCTTGTGGTCTTGCAGGAGGTTCCCACACATCAGTTGATCCAATTTATGCAACCACTTTCATCTCATATTATTTCAGTACCCATTTATTGAAACTTATGGGGACATGCCATCAGGGCTATTGCATGACCAAGGGTTAGAACAACATGTTGATTTGGAGCAACATCATATCACTGCGCAGAGGACCCTTGATCTAATCAAGGAATAGATGAAGAAACATCCTAGTTTTTCATTGATGAACTACATTCAACCCTTTGAGTTGAAATATATAGTGTCAGAAGATGGGATGAGTATGATCCTATGTAAAATGGTTGGCTATGAGTTCAGAATTGTGCCTTGCTTTGAAACAACACATGTTTTACCTTGCAGATCTATAGCATTGTTAATGAGTAGTAGTGAGAAGAAGAAGACCCATTTCTTATGGGGGAAATCAAATGGAAGCTTCATTCATGAAGCAATGGAGAAGAAGATGATAGATGGTAGACATCTGGAGATGGGAAATCTTTTCCCCTTTCAAGATGAAACTTTCTCAATGAACATCCCACAGCTCAAAGAGAAAATTCTACCTGTAGCAGATCCAGAACCTCATTGGTTTTGGAGGGCTATTGATGAGAAGAAAACTCATGGAGAGGTCTCACTAGAGGTGCACTTCAACATTTCATGGAGTGTAAAGTTCTTCATCAGTTTGAGGTGGATGGTATTCTACAAAGGGAGGATACCATGTTTATGCATAACATCATTCATCATCCACATTGGGATGGGTGGGTGAGGATGATAAGAAAGGGGTTGCATGACCACTTCCAGATATATGACATGGGCCATCAAGAATCTTGGTTGCACTGTTTTCTCTTGGGTGAGTATGGTTACCACCCAATGGGTCATATTTTTATGATTCATGCCTTTCACATCACTGAAGAATGTAGAAGAAAAAGGCATGGTTACTTTGGTTCTTGATGAGAGATTTTGGACATCACATGATATATCTTATGTCCTTGTATTTACTCTTGCTTGGGATATGTCTCATGTCTTTACATATATTTTTGTTTGGTATGTATCTCATGTTCATGTATGTACTTGTGTTTGAGAGAAAGTATAACTCTCATGTGATGTGGCATAAGGGATCTTGTTTGTATTATGTTGATGAAACATTTCACATGTCCATTACTATATTGTTGCTCCATGACTTGCATCATGATGATGTAAGGAGACAGCAAGAATCCTTGTTTCCATGGTTACTATTGGGAGAGTATGGAATGAATTCTTTCGATAAAATGCATGACATTGTTGGAGGGCGGCAATAGGAGGCCTTACAGTGTTGGCTTCTGTTGAGGGATTATGGCCATTGTACATGGTATGATGATGATGTGATGAGGCAGCAAGATGCCATATTAAGGTGGCTTCTCTTGAGATAATATGGCCACTACATTTGGCACAATGATGATGTGGTATGGCAGCAAGAGGCATTGTTACGGTGGCTTCTTTTGAGAGAGTATGGCTCTCTTACTTGTTGTAATGTTCCCAAATGGGAAGGCAGAAATATATGAACACAATAATGGAAAGATCAGTAATAAATCAACACATAAAATGTAAGAAGATCATATAGCCATCATATTAAGAGCATAGTAGCAAAATGTATACAAGTTCTTGAGGAAATAGTCACTCAAGTTAAGCAAAACAAGCCTCAAGAGAACATGTACATGAAACATGAAGAACACTGCTACACAATAATACCCAAGGCTATGACAGCGCAGTTTTATTAGATATCACTGCTGCTAAAGAATGTAAATACATAGATCTAAATTTATATGGCTCAAATAATGTCGGGAACATATATCTAAGCTCCCAATCACATTTCCAAGATATCCCGGGAAGGGTTTCCTAAAATACACAAAATGCAGAAAATACAAATATGGCCCTAGGGCTGAATAATCTCTACAACTAGATAGATGATAGGAGGTGGCTGATATGATCTGGAAATTTATGGAAACTCCTCCTATAGATTCTCCAAATGAGAGGTTGATCCCCTTACTCAAAAATCTATCTCCCCCAACTAGGGCTCCAAACCCCCTACTGCAACTACACACTAAAATAATGTAGTTCCTTCATAAAACTACGTTGTAACTGATATCAGTACCTTAGCCTGATGTTGAATCATGAAATGAGGCTCAAGAATCTCCCTTAAAAGCCTCTGAATGAAGGGATGCTCCCTCCACTGTGTAGAAATTATATGCACTAAGCATGCATATTTCCTATATTCACTTGATCTCACACTATTTAACTTTATGTAAGATACTGAATCAATTCCACTTGTTAATATTTTTCGGAAAAATTAATTGCACATACATGTAAAGCATAAATGAAATTAATCGCACATAACACAATTTTTAACTGGGAAAGCTTGAAGCTGAAAACCCCAACTATATATTATGTATCATGAATTCATATGAAAATCCTCATAAAAATCTTATCAAGCTCTCAGTACAGTACAATCGTCATACACTAATCAGGAACAATCTTGCAAATCCACGCACCGATCTCTGCCTCCTACTAGCCTGCCTCCACTGCGCAATCCCTGCTGAAGAATAGCTCAGAATGAATTCAAATTACTCTTGCCTTGACTGCGCAATCCTCATTGGCAACTCCAATGTATGTGTGATGCAATCAATGCATCACTATAGTCACAACAAATAGTCCATCTTTCCCTTTCACCTATCTCTCCACTGGATCTCCACTGAAACTGCCATGCATTATAGTTAACTGTTGCATTGTTCAGTTGATTAATGAGTTATTATTTGTGAATTAATAAACTAATTAATTCACTCCACTCTCACTAGTGTATCATTCCGTTAGACTAGATAAAACTAGCTCAACTGAGTCTAACTGAGTTAATCTAAATACAACTCCATAACTACTTCTTCCAATTGTGTCATAACTCTTCCACTTGAGTTCTAACTGAGTCCTTCATGCATTAGCTCCAGTAAACCCTTGGGAATTGCGTAATTCCCTCAGTCCACCGATGTGCCACATCTGTACAATGAAACAAAGTGCTCCAAGAGAATAAGTTGTTGTTTAGTGTCTGATTATTATTAAGAGCTAATAATAATCAACATGCATCTATTTTTAGATCAGCGATCTATAAATAGACTTCGCCCAATATTCTAAAAATAGAATTTCATCTATTTTTTCAACTTGATCAACCATCCACAAATAGCATCCTGCAACTTCTAAAATATGATCATCATGTCTAAAATGACTTGCACAAATAGCCTCAAGGGCCCACTTATGGTAGGGCACACTCTTTCACTAAATTCATAATCTTGCTGAATCTCAATTTTCTCAAAATATAGGGATTATCTTTCACCCCGATTTTTGTGTAACCAACTCCAAAAAGAGAATAAAAGAGATATAAACGCCTTAGAAATGAGCCACTTCGAGGGGGCAACCTCCAATACATTACATAAATGAACAATTCTTTGATGATACAATTCACAAAACCTCCTTTCTATATATATAGGAGTCCATGGGGACATAATGTAATCCTAGTGGGCCACAATTTGCATCCAGGAAGCGATCTAACAATAATAATTTAAGGGCACAATAATAACCAAAATGGGGGTTACAAGGGTACAATAATAACAATAAGGGGGCTACACTAACATAATAAGGGGGGCTACACTATTAATATAGGGACTTAACATGCCCCTCTCCTTCAAACAAGTGTTGTCCTCAACGCTTGATTATTTCTTGATGCTTCTGTATAAAATTCTCATCCTCCCATGTGAAATATTCTACAGGAAAGTTCTTCCACTTGATGAGATACTCTAAAATTGATCGTACTTTTCGAGTTCTTGTTTCTACGACTGCTTCATAACTTCTTTCGATGTCATGTTGATCTTCCTGTCGTTTCATTAGATTCTACACCAAAGTTGGGTTATCCTTTGAGAGTTGGAGAACTTGTTGTTGATGCTCAATGTGATCTTCCATTAATTTATCATCCATATTTGCTATTATTTAATCCTTCAAACCATCCAACTTAGCCTCCATTTCTTCTTTTAAACCATCTATTCCATCTTCAATTTCTCTTCGTAAGATTGAAACTTGTTGCACTTGGTATCGTAATTTTGATATCTCATACTGCAACTCTTCCTCTTCATGCGTCATAGTATAGTTTTTTGAGGGATTAATGGGTATGGAATTATTTTTTGGAGGCATTATAGAGCCCAATACTGATAAAAATTCTAAAATATTCCCTTGGAATCAATTCAAATTGATTCTTTAAACGAGACTTATGCAATTCAGAAAAATATTACACACCTTTTACTAACTTTTAGGGGATCGATATTGAAATTGAATTATCTTTGTAATTGAAAATCTTCGATATCTGAAATTCAGCCCTGTAGTAGCCCTCTGAAGCTTCTTTCAAATGCCACAGGTCTGACCTGATTTTGATTCTCCAAGACAAAGTTGTGTCCAATCTCTCACAATGACCTAATTCTGGACTGGTTCAGTAGAGCGAACTTGTACGACTTGCCACGTGTCACTGTTTTGTCCTTTGTCTCTGAAATTGATAGCGAAGAAACTACAGGCTGTGTAATTGTGACCACTTTTTACGGCACTCCAATCCAATCTTCAGAGAGAGAGTTATTGAACTTTTCCCACGATCACCTCTTTGAGATGAAATTCAGGAGCCTGAAAAAGCACTACCTTCCACAGATCATATCTCCAAAAATATTGCGAACCAAGCTCTGAAATTTTTTGATGAATTTCCTCAGGATTTCATCTTCGCACCATATGAATTTCAGATTCTGAACCTTCATAGAAAAAAATTTATAGCGCAAATGCCACGATGACCTGTTTAGGAGCCTGAAAAAATACCTGACTTCCACAGATCATATCTCCGAAATTATTGCGAACCAAACTCTGAAATTTTTATACAAGCTTCCTCAGGATTTTTTCTTCACACCCTAAAAATTTCAGCTTCTGAAACTTCGTAGAAAAAAAGTTATAGCGAAAATTCCACGATGACCTGTTTGGAGCAGCGAAACCCTAGAATCCAAACCTCTGATACCAAATGTTGTGTAACCAGCTCCAAAAAGAGAAGAAAAAAGATATCAACGCCTTAGAAATGAGCCACTTCGAGGGGGCAACCTCCAATACATTACATAAATGAACAATTCTTGGATGATACAATTTACAAAACCTCCTTTCTATATATAGGAGTCCATGGGGACATAATGTAATCCTAGTGGGCCACAATGTAATCCTAGCCGACCTAACAATAATAATTTAAGGGCACAATAATAACCAAATGGGGGTTACAAGGGTACAATAATAACAATAAGGGGGGCTACACTAACATAATAAGGGGCTACACTATTAATATAGGGACTTAACACCGATCCTGCCTCTATGGTATTCAAATTTGCTCCTGGTGAGCGCCTTCGTCAGAATATCTGCATCCTGATCCTCTGTAGGAATGTACTGAAACAACATGATCTTCCGCTGCACACAGTCTCTGATATGATGATACTGGATATCAATATGTTTAGATCTATCATGAAACACACGATTAACTGAGATTTTAATGCAACTTTTATTATCACAATGTATCACTGTGGGATCTAAATGTGAACCAAACAAACCAACCAGAATCTTCCTCATCCAGATAGCCTCACATGCAGCTTGACTTGCTGCCATGTATTCCGCTTCTGCTGAACTGAGTGCCACGGATCTTTGTTTCCTGTTGTACCAAGAAACTGTCGTAGATTCAATTCTAAAAATCCCTCCTGATGTGCTCTTTCTATCTGTTGGGCTTCCTGCCCAATCTGCATCGGTGAAGCCATGCAACTTCACCTCATCCGTCTGTCTGTACCATAAACCATACTCAGATGTGCCCCTGAGATATCTCAGGACATGCTTGTCTACCTTCCAAAAGAGCTTGGTAGGCTTAACCATCGCTTGTGAAAGCTAGTTCACCACATAGCATATGTTCGGTCTTGTACTGACTAAATACATGAGCGAACCCACCAACTGTTGATAAACAGTGGCATCCACTACCTCTGCCAATGTAGCATGCTCTTTCCTCCAATTTCCTAGAAGAGGAGTATCGATAGGCTTGCAGCCTTGCATGTGAAACTTCTCCAGTATCTCCCAGGCATACTTGCCTTGAGACACAAACATTTCACCTTCCTGCTACCATATTTCCAATCCAATGAAATAATGAAGGAGGCCCAATTCCTTCATCTCAAACTCCTTTGCAAGATTTTCCTTGCATGAGTGTATCAACTTCTCCTCACCTGTTAGTATTAAATCATCAACATAAAGTACAATGATTAAAATCTTACCCTCCACCATAATCTGGTACAGTTTTGCATCCGCCTCACTCTTGGTGAAGCCAAGTCCAGTGAAATAGTTGTCGATCCGAGTGTACCAGGCACGATGTGCTTGTTTCAACCCATACAGTGCTCTTTTGAGCCTGCACACATGCGACTCACTGCTGAAGATCTCAAATCCTTCAGGATGCTCAATGTACACGTCTTCCTCAATGATCCCATTAAGGAATGCAGTCTTCACATCCATCTGATGAATGTGCCAACCCATCTGTGCTGAGAGAGAAAGGATGATCCATATGGAAAAATATTGTGCAACAGGTGCAAAGGTTTCTTCATAGGCAATCCCCTTGATCTATGAGAAGCCCCAGGAAACAAATCTTTCCTTATACTTCTTGACGCTCCCATCAGTAGCTTTCTTTACCTTGTAGATCCATCTTGATCCTAAAACTGATTTTCCCACCGGCCTTGGAACAATCCGCCAAGCACTGTTTCTGACAATGGAGTCATACTCCTCCACCATGGCATCTACCCATGTGGGCTGCTGCACTTCTTCTTCGAAATAATATGGCTCTGTCATGATACACTTGCTCATAAGAGCCATGTATCCAGTAAATCGGTCAGGTGACTGTCTCTCTCTGCGTTGTGATGTAGGGACTCCTACATTCTGTGCCGCATCAAGCTTCAGTCTCTCAACTTCTATGGTACGCTTTCTGCCTTGTCGGATGTTTGTTTTTCATGAGTGGACTCCTCCACTCCATGAATCTCCTCCTGTGGCTGATCCACATCTAGAGGCTCATCTTTGGGAACAAGAAGTTCCTCTTCCGCATGCAAGTGTAGCTCCCTCTCAAGCAACAACTTCATGGCTTTCACCTCATTGAATTTTATATCCTGTCGCACAACAGTCATCCGACTGTCTGGAAAATACACACGATAATTATGGGATGTTTATGTGTACCCCAAAAATATCCCAACTTTTGCAGTCAGCGCCAGCTTCTTCCTGGCATCCTTTGTCACATGAATGTAAACAGGTGAGCCAAAAATCTTCAAATGAGAAATATCAGGCTTCTTACCAGTAAAAGCTTCTTTGGGTGTACTCATGCCAAGTACTCTATGAGGACAACAGTTTTGCACATAAACCATAGTGTTGCATGCTTCCGCCCACAAGTGCATCGGTAGGCCCTGGTCATGTAGCATCGCTCGTGCAGCACCCATGATCGTTCTGTTCTTTCTCTCCATGACCCCATTCTACTATGGGTTATGAAGCGCTATGAGTTCTCTTTGAATTCCTTCTTTGCTACAGAAGTCTTTGAATTCGCACGAGATGTATCCACCACCATTATCGCTCCGTAGATCTTTCACTTGCTTCCCCGACTCCTTCTCCACCAGTGCCTTGAACTCACAGAAATTTGAGAACGTTTCACTCTTCTTTTGCATGAAGAATATCCAGCATCTACGACAATATTCATCAACAAATATAACATAATACCTGTGTTTTGTTGTTGAAGAAACCGAGAAAGGTCCACACATGTCTGTGTGAATTCTCTCTAGGATCACTGAAGCACGGTTCTCCTTCTCATGAAAGGTGGTCTTCACAAACTTACCCATAGTACATCCCTTGCACTAATCTGACTGCGCAAGAGTACCCTTGGGAAGTCCAGTAGAAATTTGCTGCAAAATCTTCGAAGCACCATGGTGAAGATGGCCCAATCTCCTGTGCCATAATTCGCCCTCATCTCAGCTCACCACTTCTTATGCTTTGCCCACCATTGCAGTGCAGCCATCTACCTCCAGCTTGTAGAGATTCTTAATTTGAACCCCTATATTCTTGGTTTGACCCATTGTTTTATGTCAAAGGAAGGCTTTTCCCTCACTGAAAACAACATCATAACCTTTGTCTTCCAACATTACGACTGAGACCAAGTTCTTCTTGAGACATGGAACATGCATAACATTCTTCAACAAGAATGGATTACCGGGCTCCCTCTCAAAGGTAATGGTCCCAATGCCATTCGCACTATATTGAACATCGTCACCCATCTCTATATGCATCTGTAGGTCCCTCCTCCAAGTCACTAAACAACTCCTTGTCTCCCGTCATATGGAAAGACGCACCACTATCAAGATACCACACCGATCCCATATAGCTTGAAACAAAGCATGTGATCAAAGAGAAATCAAGTTAAAATTTTGAGGCTAAGACATCTCCAGCTGCAGATCCAGCAACCTTCTTTTTCTTCTTCTTCTATGGACAATTAGTGGCGAAATGTCCATGTTCGTGACAGTGAAAACACTTCACTTAGGACAAATCCTGCTTCTTTCCTTTAGCTTCATATTTTGAAGGATGTTTCTTCCCCTTCCCTTTCCTTACTTTGGAAGCCAAAGCACAATTCTCTTCATCTTCATTCTTTGATGAAGATCCATCCCTGGTACCCCGCCTTATCTCCTCCTGCACAAGATCCGACCAAAGTCGCTCCCATCCCGGCAGTTTCTCCCATCAATTAACAGAGTATTTGTAGCTATGCCAACTCTTCGGAAGCCCAAGGAAAGCCAATATCACCAAGTATTCTTCATCAACAGTAACCCCCACACTTCCCAGTTCATCCTTGCAGTGGACAAACTTCGTGAGGTATTTTGGAATACTGTCGCCCTTCTCCATTTTTATTTTTCTGAGCTTGTCCTTAAGCGCCAACTTCCTCTGGTCACTTCTGCTTTGGAACAAGTCTGTCAAAGCCTTCCACATTAATAATGGAGTGTCTTTCCCATGAATTTTGGACACAATATTGTCCTTCACACCTTCCAACAGAATTCTCCTCGTCTTTGCTATCTTCTTTTGCCATGCGTCAAGTAATGCAGCATTGCTAGATCCCGGCTTAGGAACATCGTTATCGATGAACTCCTTCAGTCCATTATCCTCCAGCACTACCTCCATCCTGTCCTTCCAGGCTATGTAATTTGAACTCCCATCAAGGGCATACTCCAATCGCAACCCATTGAAAGCCATTTCAATGTATACTCAACTTCTACACCAAGAATCTTCTGTAGCAAATTTGAATTGTCCACTAGAAAAAAATCACTTTACAATTGCAATATTCAATTAACAATGATTTGATACCATGTATAAATTATATGCACTAAGCATGCATATTTCCTAGATTCACCTGATCTCACACTATTTAACTTTATGCAAGATACTGAATCAATTCCACTTGTTAATCTTTTGTGGAAAAATTAATTGCACACACATGTAAAGCATAAATAAAATTAATCGCACATAACACAGTTTTTAACCGGGAAAGCCTAAAGCTGAAAACCCCAACTATATATTATGTATCATGAAGTCATATGCCAATCCTCATACAAATATTATCAAGCTCTCAGTACAGTACAATTTTCATACACTAATCAGGAACAATCTTGCAAATCCATGCATCGATATTTGCCTTCAGTGCGCAATCCCTGTTGAAGAATATATCAGAATGAATTTGAATTACTCTTGCCTTGACTGCGCAATCCTCATTGGCAACTCCAATGTGTGTGTGATGCAATCAATGCATCACTATAGTCACAACAGATAGTCCATCTTGCCCTTTCACCTATCTCTCCACTGGATCTCCACTGAAACTACCATGCACTGTATTTAACTGTTGTATTGTTCAGTTGATTAATGAGTTATTATTTGTGAATTAATTTAATAATTAATTCACTCCACTCTCACTAGTGTATCATTCAGTTAGAATATATACAACTAGCTCAACTGAGTCTAACTGAGTTAAACTAAATACAACTCCATAACTACTTCTTCCAACTATGTCGTAACTCTTCCACTTGAGTTTTAACTGAGTCCTTCATGCATTAGCTCCAGTAAACCCTTGGGAATTGCGTAATTCCCTCATTCCACTAATGTTCCACATCTGTGCACTGAAACAAAGTGCTCCAAGAGAATAAGTTGTTGTTTAGTGTCTAATTATTATCAAGAGCTAATATTAATTGACATGCATCTATTTTTAGATCAGTGATCTACAAATAGACTTCGCCCAATATTCTAAAAACAGAATTTCATCTATTTTTCCAACTTGATAAACCATCCACAAATATCATCATACAACTTCTGAAATATGATCATCATGTCTAAAAATAGACTTGCGCCAAAAATAACCTGTGGGCCTATTGTATTGTACAACAACCCTCCCCATTTCTAAATTTTTAGAATAAATTTCATTTAGAAATAGGTCCCTCTTTTTATATTTCTTTTTAGATAGAAATAAAAGATTTAGAAGCAATCCGATCATTTTTGAATTAGAAATAAGAGTTCATATTGCATATATTTATTAACAAATGTGTATAAACAAATGCAACATTGAAATAATTTCCAATCCGATGTAATATAAATACTTTATCACATCAAAGTATTTAAATGGAAAAAAGTCTGATGTACAGTAATCGCAATCGGAAATCGGAGAGAAATTTAAGTTTTCATATTTGTTTTGCATACTTCCAATGCAATGTGATTCATCGCAATCGCATTTTGGAGAATGATCTTTCATGGACTTGTTATAATAAAACTCTGATGTGATGAGTCATATCGCAATTGCGAATCGGAAAAGTGTTAAGTGATCATATCTGCTTTGAAATACTCCGATGCGATGCAGTTCATCGCAATTTCATTTCACAAAACTTTAAACAAATTCTTTTTGGTCAATTGCAAAATCCCGATGTGATGTGCTTCATTGCAATCGCATTGCGGAGAAACAAACGTTATATTTGTTTGATTAAAAGACTCTGACACGGCGGACCACACCTCATCGTAATCGGAAATCGGAGAAACTCGTTGACAATTTTCTCCATTTAAAAATCCCCGATGCGATCATCACAATCGGAAATCGGCAGAAAACATATTATGTTATGTATCTTTGAAAATTCCTGATGCGATTATTACTTAATGCTCATACACTATTTATTGATCGCATTGCAAGAATTCAAAAGGTAATTTTATATTCTTATTTCAAAATATGCTGATCTCCGATTGTACGTTTACCATTAATTGAAAATCAAACGAATAATGACAATTTATTCTATTATGAATGCGTGAGTGTGACTCTTTATAGGGCATTTAAGTTTTAAACATGGAGATAGTAAATAAAAATCAATGAATAGATTGTTTATACGGTTGTTCTTCTCATTTTTGTTTTCACCACGATTGAGCTATTTCTCCTTTGCAGAACCAAAAAACACCCAATCCTTTCATTCGCAGAGCGAGGGAAACATTACCGGATACCGAAATTTCAAAGAGATCCAGGAAAGAAAAAGTTGTTGTCGCAGCAAAAGCCCATGTTTTCACCATGGCACCTAAAGAGAAACCAGCTAATATTAAGTTGGTTACAGACACGTCGTGCCAATATCTTGGTAAATTATCCTGGGAAGAGGTATATAACCTCATTGAAAGGGAAAATCCTAAGGTCACTATGGCGAAAGAAATAGTTCCTGATGAGGATGATTCAAAGTCTGATTCAGAAACTTCCCTTCAAGCACTTGCGATTTCATTTCTGCACCGAATTGCAGCTCGTGCGAACATTTTTCCATATTATGATGTGATTCAGTGGGTGATTGACAATGTGGCCATCCAAAATAGAATGTTTGTTTCAGCTTCTGGAGCAACATTCAGGTCATTCAAAGCAGAGGACATTAAAGCAATGTACCACCTTCCGGACCCGTAGAAAATCTATAACAAATATTTCATCAAGGAATTTGCTGTGAATAATTAAAATCAGTCAGAGTCGATTAGAGAATAGATAAGAGCTCCCGAAAAGCACAAAAACGAGGCATCAGGTATGTACTTTGTGGAGTCTCTTTCACCTCCATACCATTACGCCACAGCAATGATGTGCAGATTGTTTGGGAATGATAATTCAGCTAGGTTTTCTATACAAATGGTGCCATTAATACACTCTGTTGTAAATTCTGAAATTATGGATTGGGTTTTCATTCTTTCTGATAAGATAACCAATAGGATTCTTGAGTATAGGAAGGTCAAAAACACAGGAAATACTACTCCTTTTTACTTTTGTGCTTATATTCTAGATTCCCTTTGTTTCAATTATGAGTTTCCCATGTTAGGATGGAAATGAACCCCTAAAGATCCTAATCCTATTCATATATATCACAATTTCTTATGGAATGGGCATTTTAAAATCCATGATTACAGAGTTTGTCACAGTTTCCTCATCCTGGTTTATCAAACTATTTTTGGTCGATTCCCTCCTAGGCTTTCTGAGAAGGCTAAAGTTGATTTATCCTAAATTGGAGATTGGTTTGGAGAAGAAAAATTCACATATATCAGAGTTTTCGAGAGTATTATAGAACCACACATTCTTGCTTTGTATGTTCTAGATAAACTGTTAGCACAGGAAATTTCATATCAGCTAACAGTAGAAGGCATGTCCAGGACTTTGAAGAATAGCAAGAAGCTAATGTGGCCTACTTTTCCTTTTAAATGTGGAGATTACACTCTCAATAATTTTGTTCATGCTGAGAAAGAAGTTAGCAAGATAACCAATATCAAGATTTCAATAGTCCAAGGTAGGCAATATGACCCAAGGAAGGTGGCATTTGATTTTACCACTTTAGTTTTAATTGATCAATTTGAACACGAACCAGATGAGTTTGATGATTTATTTGTTTCTGTAGATAATTTGTCTCAAGTTTATGATTTGGCCAAGTCCAAATTCCATACTGAAGAGTTGAATAATTTTATGTTATTTAGAAGCCAGAGATTACTCAAAGTTCCTCTGGATCAATTAAGAGTTCCTATGCAGGAGAATGAGTCACAACAAAAGGAAAAAGAGGATACATCTAGAAAAATAGTAATAGAAACATCTGCCAGCAAGTTCATCATACAGATACAGAAAAAAGTAATAGGAACTAATCCTGTTATACAGAAAGAAGACATTAATAGCAAAGTTAATACTGAGAAGAAAGAAACAGATGCTAAACTTGATGTACATATTGATCAGCAGTCTTCAGCTCAAACAGGAAATGAAAGCACAGGTACTGATGCCAATGTGAATATTAAGAAAGGAGGCACAAACAGTAAGGCTATTGAACAAGCACCAAAAGGAGATATAAGCAATAATCCAGATTCTCAACTTGGAAGAGAGGAAGTTACTGAAAAATTAGTTGAATCTGATGAAATTATAGTTTCTCCTCATTTGCTGAGCCAATATGAACAATTTTCCTAGAAAATATGACAACAGAATAATCCCCAAGTTAATGTTCTGGAAGACCAAGATATGGAATTTATTCCTGAACACCCCACAAGTGAAATTATGTTTAAAATAGAAGAAATCCCTCCTCTTGATGTATTTTACAGTCCCAAACATAGGGTTGTTGTGAGAAAGAAGAGAAAGAGGAGGAGAATTGATCAGGATGCAGTTTCAACTTCACAGGTGGAGTTTATGATTATTTTTTATAAATATGCAGAGGTGAATCCATCTCGGGATCTCACTAAATTATCCCAATACACAGGTGCTTATAGTTCTGCAACTATAGAAAAAGCTTTTGAAGTCTCTCAGTTGATGAAACAAAAAGACTTACAGATAGCTATGCTGGAAGAACAGGCCACAGAGAACCAACAAAAGATTGTTCAGCTGGAAATACAATTGCAAGATCAAGAGCTCACATCTAAACAGCTAGAAGAGCATCTCAGCCTTGAAAAGAAGAATATTGATGAACAAGCCTTGCAAAAACAGTAGTAGTTAAATCAAGAGTAGATAAGCTACAAAATATTTTGCAAAGTGAGAGAAATTCAAAGATTGAACAAGAAAAAAATGTTCCAATCAGCATTGGACAATTTCAAGGATTATCCTAAGTTAGCTCAATTCAAAACCAAAGCTCTTGAAACAAACAAACTGCTATCTCAGCAATTAAATGAATTTTGTCTAAAGTTGGCACAAATTGAGCCTTTGTGCGAAATAACATCATCTTTGATAGATGAATCAGTCACTCTCAGGCAAGAAATTGATGATGCTGATGATAAAATTTTTGAGTTCCTTTCATGGCAAGATACAAAGCAGGGAAGAAAAGCTATTCTTCCTAGAATTGAAGAGAGACACAAGGAAATTTTATTTATGGAATGGGAACAGCAGTTGATGAAATCAGAAAGAGCCATATCAAGGGCTAAAGGTTTAATGAATAATACAACACAATTGATTAATGACAGCTTGTACGCTACCAATTTGATCTTAGATTGTACCCCAGGCAATTTACCTAAAGTAAAAGAAGCTGATTACAGGTGGAAGGAAGAGATAATCACTAAAAATCAACAGATTAGCAAACTCCAAGGAATTTCATGGGATATTATGTGGACTTATCTGATCAAGCCACACAGCCAACAGATGGCCATCAAATTCCTTTCTAATGTTATTCATTGTATCATTCCTAAATTTTCCGATGCTACGTACACTGGGCAGTTACATTCAAAAATGAGTCGGCCAACAGAAGTCCAAGATATGCTCAAGATCTATCGTCTGGGCACAATAAACACAAGAGACAATCAATGAATCCAGTTCACTTTAAGATCACAATTCTGTTTCTAAATTTCTGATTAGATAGATTGTAGGAATAGTTTTAGTTATTTTGTTTTATTAAGTACCTATTTAAACCCCTTTCATGCATTTAGAAAGGGATCCTGAATTTGTAATATTTTGACTTGGAGATTACATTTATGTACTCCATTGACTCTTATATTTTTATAAAGGATCACATATGGTAGTTCTATGAAAAATCGCCTTTAAGAATTGCATTTATGTATCTTGGAGTCTGTTTTACATTGAAGTTGTTGGATTTGGATATCGAATTGCATCGAAAGGTATCAAGATGGATATGGTATTTCTATCTATTCACTGTTAATTTCTTATGTTGTGAGATATTCTCTTTTAAATTTCTATCGTTTATGTGTACTTGTTTTATAATATTTATTTATACATATCATTTCTGAGTGTGTAGAAATATTTATCTTTTTCAGTATATATGAATGGTATATAAAATGATGAATGAAATGTGTTATTATAACTCTGTTTAATTTCTTAAACAGAGTTATCATTATTTGATACTGCATATTTCAGTTAAATTATAATACATTTTACTCTGTTTAATTTCTTAAACAGAGTTATCATTATTTGATACTGCATATTTCAGTTAAATTATAATACATTTTCATGGTTATATATTTGATTGAAATAATCTTTAAGTTGTATTCATATTTGATGCCCGGGTTAGTTTTAGAATTATTTATCATATATAGATTAGATTAGATAGTTTTATTTCATTCATTTAGTCCCATTTTCCATTCATCCAATCATTCCATCACCAACCCATTTAAATTATTAGGAAACTGGTCCTATCAATCCAGTCAGAGCCACCACACCAAATGGAAAAGAAGTTATCCTAAGGTCCCAACCGTGTGTTTATCCCCCAATGTTTGAAGTAGCGATTTTCGAGGCTTCAATAGGGCCCACTTACTGAAGGCGACTCTTTTCACTAAGCTCATCATCTTTTTGAATCTCAACACACTGGAAAACAAGCTTAGAAGCTGGGTTTCTCAACCCTCCACTGTTGAACCCTGCAACACAACACAACCTCCTATAGAAACTGCATTGTAGAAAAAAGATGGCACTTGGCCTGATGCTGGATAGTGGAAAGTGTACTTGTTTTATAATATTTATTTATACATATCATTTCTAAGTGTGTAGAAATATTTATCTTTTTCAGTATATATGAATGGTATATAAAATGATGAATGAAATGTGTTATTATAACTCTGTTTAATTTCTTAAACAGAGTTATCATTATTTGATACTGCATATTTCAGTTAAATTATAATACATTTTACTCTGTTTAATTTCTTAAACAGAGTTATCATTATTTGATACTGCATATTTCAGTTAAATTATAATACATTTTCATGGTTATATATTTGATTGAAATAATCTTTAAGTTGTATTCATATTTGATGCCCGGGTTAGTTTTAGAATTATTTATCATATATAGATTAGATTAGATAGTTTTATTTCATTCATTTAGTCCCATTTTCCATTCATCCAATCATTCCATCACCAACCCATTTAAATTATTAGGAAACTGGTCCTATCAATCCAGTCAGAGCCACCACACCAAATGGAAAAGAAGTTATCCTAAGGTCCCAACCGGTGTTTATCCCCCAATGTTTGAAGTAGCGATTTTCGAGGCTTCAATAGGGCCCACTTACTGAAGGTGACTCTTTTCACTAAGCTCATCCTCTTGTTGAATCTCAACACACTGGAAAACAAGCTTAGAAGCTGGGTTTCTCAACCCTCCACTGTTGAACCCTGCAACACAACACAACCTCCTATAGAAACTGCATTGTAGAAAAAAGATGGCACTTGGCCTGATGCTGGATAGTGGAAAATGTAGTGCAATACTCTTCCAAGAGGCCTCTAAAGGAAATAAGTGGGATTCTTGATTAGGAACACCCAATGCTAAACAGCACTTGCAATCTTAGCTAAACCGCTGAAGAGAGAAACAATTCTAAACAGATCATATATAAATAATAATCTAAAACATGAATGAATATGGCTGCCATCATATTCCTTATATAAGTAATGAGCTTACTCACCCTTGGCCGCACTCATTTAAGTCACTACTTCCATGCAAAGAGTCTCCAACCAAAACTGTGTTTTCCCTCAATGAATGCCACTCCTCCATAACAGTGATGTTGATTTGGTCAAAGTTGACCCAATCTTCATGCTCCAGCCCCTTTTCACACATAAGGGTCTTCAAGCAAAATTTATATATGACCTCCATTCTCACTAGGGGTGTCTTTATTCCTACTAAGGAGATTTATGGGTCTCCATACCCTCTTATTCCTCTATCTAAGAGAAAAATAAAAATTTAATATTCCAATTATTTGTGTGCTAATTTAGGAATATTACAGTCCTCCCCTCCCAAATGTTGCTTGTCCTCGAGAAACTACAAGAATAGAACTGAAGAGCCTCTCCTCTTCCTCCTATAGCATCCTCATATGATAAGTTCCTCCAATGAACAAGATTCCCTCTCATCATTATGTCCCCTAGTTGCTCCTCCCAAGTCTATAAGTAAGCCTTTGGTGACAATTCCAAATGGCTCTTATCATGAAGTAGTGGGATATTCATAGGGGAAACTATATGTGATCTAGAGGCCTGTTTGAGGCATGGGATAATAAAATCATTGGGAACCTTCATTCCCATGTGAATCTCCAAATCCCAAGCTATCATCCATACAAAGTGAGTCACCCTCCAAAATGGTAACTCATGAAAAAATTCTTCCACCTTTGGCTCCTGCAATGTAGGTGGGATGCATAAATGAACATGGTAGACCAAATGGCCTACACTATGTTGTCTCTCTCTCCACTTATGGAAGGTGTAGAGATGTTGCTGACATTGGGCTACAATAATGTTGCCCTCAAGATACAAAAGGACAACGGGATCTCCAAACACCCCTTCTCTAATTCATGATCCCAAACCATTCCATACAAAGTGAATGGTACATCATCACCATATGGTATCCAAATCAGAAAGGCACTGAATATTATGTGAAATTTTGGATGATACCAATGGTTTCTCCAATGGATATAGCGCAGTTTTACCAATTGTTCTTTTATAACATCATGTGGCAAGTTGTCTCCCAACGAGTTGCTAGTTGTGCATGTTTGATCATCTACTAGGAGGTAGTAAATGGCATTATATATTAGTTGTGCATAACAAGAATAACACCACTTGTGCCCAAATTCATGCAAAGAAGGGCTACCTCCATCATAAATGTTGGTCCTAGAATGACCATGAAACCCAAATATAATCTTGCCCTCTTGTGGAGAAATGCATTGTACATATATGGTGAGAGAATGCAAATACTTTGTGAAATGATCAATAATTACAGAAATACATGTCTTACCATGCATTTTGATTAGGCTGAAAGTGAGGTCCATGGGTGAGCCCTCTTGTGAGAATCTCCTCATAGTGGTTGGCAAAATGAAGGGATGCCTACCCCCCTTGGAACACTCCATCAATAGATACATACTCCCAAGTGACAGCGTTGCTGGCCTTGGTGATAAGGCTCTTGCCACTCCATGACTCCATTATTTGACATGCCATATGCCAAAGTCATCCACCATCATGCTTCTATATGTGGGAGACTTATTCCTAGGTGGAAGTACCTCCTGATCCTTCAATGCTTAAGGTTAGCCCTGTTTCACTTTTATTGTGCCATCCCTTTCTCCTGAAATATCATGCAAAGTATGGGAGAAATTCAACCCATACTCTTCCAAGAGTAGCCGAAGCAACAATGCCTCTCGATCCCTCCTCACACCTCCATCATACAGATCATGAAGTGAAAACATGATAATTGACCTGGAGAATGCCATATCATCACAATTCACCCAAACTACTTGTTGACATATGATGCAAGTGCCATGCCAAGTCCCAAACACCAACATACCCCTTGAAGTAGGATTTTCACATGTTGACCAAAATCTTTCAAGAGTAGCCAACAGAGCCTTTCCTCTTGCTGCCCTATGTCATAGATCTGTAAGTGGCTTTCTAGCCTCTTGCTTATCAACATCACCCATCCAACCAATGGTGAGTGTCTATCATCATGCTCAAAATAGGTATCCCTCCAATGGAGAATACCACCCTCCCAAATCAAATCAATATCTCCACACTTCATGGGATGTTGAAGTGCAACCTCCTGGAGATCTCCATATGAAGACCACTCATCAATGACCATGTTGAATCCATAAGGATCCAAGTATTTTGAAGGAAAATTCATTTCATTTAGCTAGGCAGTTCTCAATAAGAAGGATCCATCATAGTAATGGGAGATAAGATGTATCTCATCACCCATATGCCTATCCTCTGCTACACATGTAGAATGGTCATTGGAATGCTCCAATAATGGTTCGACCCCCAACTCATCACTGCTGCTCCAGACAGTGCTTTTGATATCCATAATGGTACATCATTTGTCTCAGGATCATGTTCAATGCTGAACATAGAGTTTTGAATTGCATTTTTTAGGACAATACTCATCCTATCCTCCAAAAATATACACTTCAACCCCAAGAGTTGTGTGCAGTTCAAAAATGAATAACTAGGATGTCTGTATATCTCCTCCTTGAACAAATAAAGGGTCTTCTGCAGAGTGATATTCTATCTCTCCACATCAGCAATGTGCTTTGACCCTAGGTCATGTATTTTCCCTGATGGCATGTCCCCACAATCCTCCATATGATATGCTGAAATAATAGGAAGTGGAAATATGTGCATAACTTGGTAAAGTTGGGGAACATATTGTACTGCTACAAGGGTTCATTCCTCCGGTGTGATGACTTCCATAACTACTGGTGATGATGGCTACTCCTCTATGGCTGCACCAACGCTGGTATAAGTCTCCTCCTCCTCATGCATCTCCTAAATAATGCATGGGACTCCAAGTGTCAAGAGATCAATACCACTTTACAAAGTTGCAAGTGTTCTTTCTCCTGATGCAAGTGCTCCTCCAGCAAGTGGTGGTGGAAGCTTCATCTCCTCTGATTTCTTCTTGTAAAACTTCTTGATCAACCTTTCAATAAAATATACATATGTGGTCACTTTTGCATGACTCAAATGGTTGAACCACAAAATTTTTTATTCACCCTCAAGGTGCAGCGCTGAAATCTCAACAGATTCTCTTTCTATTACTGGATGTAGCAATAATAATGCATCCAACTCCATTCCCCAAGCCCTGGTTGTGCATGTGGATAACCCATCAAATGTATACAATAGAAATCTATTGTCCCTTGGCCTTCCATAGCTGCAAGGTCTCCTCTCTTCTTTGAGATGAATGAAATGTGGGAGAGTTATATTCTCCTTGAAAGCCCTTGATTGAGACTTGTACTCTACAAGATAATCACTTAGAATCTCATGATCTAATTTTCCTCCATCTCCATGCCTTTCATCTCTTTCTTCAAAAGAAAATGGCATAATGTATTTCTTTGGAGATCTATGCAATACCGGTTCTTTCTTCTGTTGATAGGAAGTGCATGGACCTTCCTCATCTTGAAACCCTAATGAGGTCTCATTCCATCTCTCCTCTCTCATCTTCTTGACCTCCTTGGGGAGGCTCTTCATAGATCTAAAAAGTGATGAAACAAAGCTCGTTCCTTCCATCATTTGTATCTCTTCTTCTTCTTATAGCATATTGGGTGAAACTCATAGGCTGAGCCAAGATTATGCTCTAATACCACTGTAATGTTCCCAAATGGGAAGGCAGCAATATATGAACACAATAATGGAAAGAGCAGTGATAAATTAACATATAAAATGTAATAATATCATATAGCCATCATATTAAGATCATAGCAGCAAAATGTATACAAGTTCTTGAGGAAATAGCCACTCAAGTTAGGAAAAACAAGCCTCAAGAGAACATCTACATGAAACATGAAGAACACTGCTACACAATAATACCCAAGGCTATGACAATGCATCTTTATTATATATCACTACTTTTGAAGAATTTCAATACATATATCTGAAGTTATATGGCTCAAATAATTTCAAGAACAAATATCTAAGCTCCCAAGAACATTTCCAAGATAACCCGGGAAGGGTTTCCTGAAATACAAAAAATGCAGAAAATACAAATATGGCCCTAGGGCTAAATAATCTCTGTAACTAGATATATGATAGGAGGTGGCTGATTTGATCTATAAATTTATGGAAACTCCTCCTATATATTCTCCAAATGAGAGACTGGCCCCCTCACTGAAGGTCTATCTCCCCCAACTAGGGCTCCAAACCCCCTACTGCAAATGCACACTAAAATAATGCAGTTCCTTCATAAAACTGTGTTGTAACTGACAGCAGTTCCTTAGCCTAATGTTGAATCATGAAATTAGGCTCAATAATCTCCCTTAAAAGCCTCTATATGAAGGGTTTATCCCTCCACTGGAAAACAAGCTCAGAAGTTGGGTTTCTCAACCCTCCACTGCTGCACCCTGCAGCACAACACAACCTCCTGTAGAAAATGCGCTATAGAAAAAAGATGGTGCTTGGCCTGATACCGGATAGTGAAAATTTTAGTGCAATATCTTCCAAGAGGCCTCTCAAGGAAAGAGGTGGGATTCCCGATCAGGAACACTCAGTGCTAAACAGCACTTGCAATCTTAGTTAAACAGCTGAAGAGAGAAACAAGTCTAAACAGACCATATACAAATAATAATCTAGAAAATGAATGAATATGGTTGCCATCCTCTTCCTTATATAAGTGATGAGCTTCCTCACCCTTTGCCCCACTCATTTAAGTCACTACTTGCATGCAAAGAGTCTCCAACCAAAACTGTTTTTTCCCTCATTGAATACCACTCATCCATAATAGTGATGTTGATTTGGTCAAAGTTGACCCAGTCTTCATGCTCCAGCCCCTTTTCACACCTAAGGGTCTTCAATCCAACTTTTTAGATGACCTCCATTCATACTAGGAGTATCTTTATTCCTACTAAGGAGATTTATGGGTCTCCATGCCCTCTTATTCCTCTATCTAAGAGAAAAATAAAAATTTAATATTCCAATTAGCTGTGTTAATTTAGGAATATAACACTTGTTTTCATGATGATATAGCATGGTAGCAGAAGGATTTGTTGTGTTGGTTTTTATTGGGAGAATATGGTTTGACATTAGTCATTTTCATCCATATGTCTCTACTTCTTGTTTTTCACTATGTTGATATTATGTTTGATTCCTACATGGCCCAAAAAGGCTAATGATGTGAGCATCGATAGATGCAATCTAATCTATGTATCATGGGTTGGAGAGATAGTTCATTAGTTGGGACTTTCCACTGGGAATGAACCACTTAATATTATGCATCTCATGTGTAGAGGATATCTTTTTTCATCATATGGTTTCCACTTGGAGATTCATTGATAAGGATGGGTATCTAAATTTTCATTTGGAGGCCATTCTAGACATTCTAGAGAGGCAGCTTTGGAGCTGGACATGCATGACACATTGTGATAGATGGGAAGGCCTTCCATATGAGGATGCTATTTGGAGGGAGGATTTTTGTTGCAACATCCACTTTTTCAGTTGCTTGAGGACAAGCAACATTTTTCCTGGGAGGACTATAATATTCCCAATTTTTCCAGAAGATAATTGGAATATTAGAGTTCTTAATAAACTTAATTAATTAAGTAAATAAGAGGGTGGAGGGACCCACAAACCCCAAAGATAAATAAATTCACTTTTTATATGTGTATGTGGATACTTTAGATCTAGATCCACATTATGGAGTAGTGGAGCAACTTCTTAATGTGAAGGTAGTGGAGATCATGTCTCATTAATGAGATAGATCATGGAGGTTGAATCAGTCAACTAAGATCATGGAAGGAATCAAATGTAAGATCATAGAGCATTCATGATGAGATGATGGAGGAAGTGGTGCATTACTACACACATGATGGCGAGGATGATCATTACATGCACACATGATGGAGATCATGGAGAGACAACGCAGTCAACATGGAGACCTATGTCCACATGTACAGCGCAGTTATGAGGTGGGCCAAGGCATGGGAAGGTTCACAAACTATATAATGAAGATGAAGGCAATATTGGAGGCAGGATTTAGATTATTGATTTTTGATCTGTTTAGATCTGGATTTTTCATTTGACATTCCAATAATTCTTGGGCTATTTAGCTAAGTCTACAATGTTGTTTAGCACAGGGTGTTTCCAAGCAGAAATCCCACCCTTACCCACAGGGTACTTTGAGTGCTTACTCTGGGAAGGTTTCCTATTGAGCTTAGTCATCATCAAGTATTGGTGCCATATTGTTCCTACTTTTTGCAGCCCATTTGTCTTCAGAAATAACACATTTATGCATCAGGGTTTGAGAGGAGGAGGTTGTCCTTCAATATTTCAGTTGAGGAACCGGTGAAGGATTCATCCTATCACCTTGATCTTCAAGATCAGCCTTCTAGTGCTTTATATCTATATCAGGCATCATTCCATTCATCATTCATCTCCCAGCAGCAGCATTTCCATCAGGAATTGCGCATTCCATTCCTGTAGATCCAAGGGAGAAGGGAAGTTGCTAGTAATCCAGTGGAGGACCATTCATTCACATTGTATTCATTGTTTATATCATTTCTGAGCAACATTGCATATCTTAGTAGCAGACTAGAGAGCCTCCATCCTTGACAGTGCAGTTTTTGTGAGCATTTTTGTAGCAGTAGCTGCAATCTTCAGAGGAGGATTGAGGAGCTAGATCTTGAGCTTCTAGCTTAAGGATCTAGTGAAGGGATCATCCCTTCAAGCTTATATATGGTTGTACATAATATTGCAGCCATCATATGATCAGATCTAGCTTCAGATCTGCATAACTCAACAGACTAGGGATCAAACCCCAAGAGGGTAAATTTCCAATCTCATAGATTTGTAATTTCCTTTCTAGGTTATCTTTGGTTGCCATCATAGAGCCCAGATCTAGAATCTTGGCAGCATCAGAGCTCTGGATTTCCATAGATATACATTTCCTATTCATCCAATAGTCATATGTACATCATCTGCTGAAGGGACAGCGCAGTATTTTCTTCCAGCAACTCTCCAGTTACTCAATGCCTACTTTGGCATGTTTTCAAGGTCATTCTAAGCCATCTCTTTAGATAGATTACCTTATATTTTGAGCAATGTTGTATTTTTTATCCATATCCAATAATAATAAAAGGGCTCATCTATTTTGTACATTCTATGATTGCTCAATCTTTACATGTACATTCTCTATGTTACAAATATTATGTTTTTGTATCAATGCATTATTCCATTTTGGGATATTACATTTGTGTACACACACTGACAACTTCAATCTCTTTCTCTCTAGCTAACTTACTTATATCCTCTATTAGCCTTTATGGGCAATACAATTATACATAAAATAGAAAAATATTTCATTACATTGAAAATCATATGATCTCTACTAATATTAGTCTTTCACAAATCCAATCATAAATAAAAATTTAGTTTATTTCTAACTGCTTCCAAACTACATTCTATCCTTAGGCTGCGTGAATGATATGTTGATCTGGAGGTTGATCTAGAAGCTTCTTACATAGAGATAATCCAGCTTAGGGATCATCAGAGCCTTTCTGACTGCATTTGACCCCTTTAAATCCATGAGTACGAATCTGGAACTTGACTGTTAAGTACAAAAATGAAAAACGGGGTTGTTTTACAAATTTGGATTTTCTGGATTTTTATATCAATTGGCCTCGAAGACCTTCACGTATCTCCCAAACAGTAATGAATTTTAGAAAATTTTTTGATAATTAATCAATTTTATATACTGGGACCAAAACCCATGTGCCAAAATTTATTCATTGCCCATCACCTGCACGAAAATTGAGGAAGTTGGTAGTTTGAAATTTTTTACAGATTCGGGAAAATTTATTAATTTCCTTCTAGAGTCCCATATGTGTGACCTGGGTGCAATCCAAGCTATGGGAATGTATTATAACACTATTTTTGACAATACCCTCCCTCAGTTTCTTCGGAAGCATGTAGAAACTGTCAAAGCCCCAAATTAGACATTTATGTACTCTATTGAGTTGTGAATAATTTTGGCGATGGAACCCTACATCAATTGAAAATAATGAAACCATCATTATAAAATCATGGAATAATCATATTTAATCATATAAATCTAAGAAAACTAACGATAACCAACCATGGAGTGTATTTTATGGCAAGTTATAGAATTAGGGTACAGAACGGGTTAAAAAACTAGGGTTTTAGGGTATGAATGGTGATATTGAAAGATGAAAAAATGGGCATATTTGAGGCCCAACATCCCCCCATGCATTATTTTTTGCATTTCTTCATGAAAAAAAAATACTTTTCTCATATACAGGTTTTATGGCAGCATGGCTTTGAGAAGGGTTGTTTCTTGTGGAACATTCACTGCATGAATATTTGAGGGTGTTGGCTCTTGTGGAGCAACACCATTCTTATTTGGCTGCCATAGATTTGATTTTGAGAGCGATACAAATTGATGAATAAGATGATAGGGGACAATGGAAATGGTGGATGAGAGGAGGTGGTGATGGAGATAGTAAGATATGTCCTAGCATGCTCTATTTTTGCGAAGCCAATGCTTATGGATGGTTCCTTTATGAAAGGCAGCAATGAATTCACCCTTTGACAATATGTATGAATGTAGGATTGGAATTTACTATAGTTACTACTTTTTTTTTACATGAACGAATATGATTATGACCTTATTATAGTAGCATGTGAATGGAGGGTATATGGAAAACCAAATGTATGGAATATGTGTTGGTTAATCATCAAAGCTTTCTTAAATTTCTAATGAAATAAAGAATCTTAAGCCAACTTTACCTCAAGTTTTACCCTTGTTGTTGATTCCCTCAATGCTGCAAGATGAAGTGAACGATGGAATCGTTGGATTTGATGTGACTATTGATATGAACTACTAAAGAAGATGAAGGATAAACTGAAGATGTTAAAAGGTCTCAACATCCACATTATCTCGAAAATGTTGATGCATGTGTATTTTTTATCATGGCTTCTTGAGACAACACAAGCACCATCATCAATAACCCTCTTTATTGAAATAAAGGAAATAGGTTAAATAAAGAACAATTACCTGATCATGCTCCAAGTTTAAGATACTATCCCAACAATTGTGATAATAAAACCATGAGTAATCATAAGGTGGAAATGTGAATGAAACATAAAAATTACGACCATATCTCTCCTACCATCTCTCTCCCCCCATGCAAGATACCTTGCATGTACTCATGCAAGAAAAACCTCTGATAGAGACCAAAGTTAATTAATATAGTATGGCTTAGGGTTTCTCTATTAGAGTCATTCCTTAAACTACATGGCTAATTAAGTGAGAGCATGTCAGTAAGTTTCATGTGATGTCAACTTCCTTTGCATCAATAAGATAAGAAAAATTTGTGACCAAGGATTCACTGATGTTAAGACTTACCTTTATTATTCCAAAATAATAACTAATGCTAGGGCTACTAAAGGAATGCTAACAATTTTGTTAGTGCAGGGATAGTGTCATCCTAAAATGGTTAACCATAAAAATTTCCACAAAGCATCTCAAGAGTAGTCCAAAGAAGTAGGTCTTCACTTTCAATAACCTCATTATTATAAATAGGACTGACTTTATTTTAAAAACCAAGGCATTAAAATGGATAGAAATAGGGAAAAATAAATATGACAAAATGATACCTTCTGAGGATGATTGTCTTACTGTTACCCAAGCATATAGTTGAAGCTCCTCTTATTTAAGAAAAGTGAATCACTTGCACTAAGGATCTCACATCCATGAAAACCAAATTATTTCTTAAATACAAAACTCTAAAGGACATTACTGAAATGATCTTAAATCCATTCTCAGGGATATATGATAATGATTTCAGGAAAATACAAAAACAACCAAGTAAATCATAGTGTAAAATTAACTTTAATACCATAGGCATGGCCTTGCTGCTAGCAAGCATTTATAGCCTCGACAGGGATGCCTCCAAACCCAATGAAATGCATGTGTCCCACCTATTAGATATAGATTCAGAGTCATTCAAAATCATTTACTTTGATTTTGGAATTACCTGAATACCATTGTCCTAGCTTGATAACCAGTGAACGACAGTGTCATTCACAAGAGATAACAAGAATGAACAATTCGGCTCGTGAAGAGACCTCTTGTATTCCAGTTTTTCAACTTGAAAGCCATTACCCTGGATTCATGACCAGTAGCGGTAATTTTATTCTCATTAAGACCCATGATCATAGTAGTTCGGCTCGTAATGAGACCTCCTATCCCTCAATTAATCTTTTTATGTTAAAAAAATTTATGATTATGATTAACCTCGGATAGATTACTTAATAGGCGAGGAGGAAAATATACTCCTTAAGAGCGTTGAATGGCATGAAAATTTTTTAATTACTAATGTTTACTGGTTGGTCTTGCTACCCTAAAGACTCATTTTTTTTTTAAACATCTCAGATAATGACTGAAAGATTCCTTGAGTTGGTCATGCTAGGGTTCTTATGAGAGCTCATTATGATTTTATAGGAGTGGTTCACCATAGGAGACTTTTAATCAATACCTTCAAAGAGAAAATTGAAAAGGCTTCTTAGATGACAGTATGTCAAGATTATGAATGGAAAGTATAATAATAACAATTTCGCTAACTGTTCCAGTGAATAATCTTGGCCAATAATAAAAGTCACTATATAAAATATGAGGCATTAAGAGTGAGTTACTTCTGACAAGTCTTACCACAAGAGTGTATAATGACAGAAATTTCAATGTTTGTGCCTTAGGAATTGAAATTTTAAGAATGTTGTTGTAATAATTTTATTTCAAATGAAAATACTACCCTACCCTACTTTAGAGAGAGGAAGATATCCTTCAAGTGTAGGAGTACTTCCAATGTAACCATGTGCGCGAAATGCTAAATATAATCATACTCAATTTTAAAGAATAAAATTCAACACATACCAGAGTATGAGAAACTAGTTTCTTTAATTGATATGGTACCAAGAGTTGTTGAGTGATGAGGGAATGGGGTGTATTAACGACTACTTCAAACTAGTATTCAATGAGATCAACATATTTATGACTCTCCAACTTATGCTCGTATTCCACTGTTTGATAATTTCTCTCTTGGAGGCATAAGGGATCTGGTGAAATACAAAAGATAAATCCCTCAAGTTCAGGCTCAAATATCTTCTTTTTAGATTGACAAGAATGGTCAAGGGGAATTCTAGGGTTTTGAGCTTCAACAATAGTTTTAGAACAGGTTCCTTATAGATTTATCCTTTAATTTTCTTTGAGTTATATCTTCTTGGGGTAAATGTTTTGTAGTGATAGGAGATGTTTGCAATGTCACCCATTCCCCCAACCTTGAAGATATATCATTTTGTTCAGTGGGAGAATCAACAGGAAGAACAAGTGTTTTAAATTGTTGTGCAACCTCCTTGTTTGGATTAGGGTCTAAGCTATGGTTTGGATTAGTGTTTGAACTAGGGTTTGGGTTAAGGCTTGTACTAGGCTTTGGATTTGGATTAGAGTTAGGTTTAGGGTTTAAGTTAAGGTTAGGGTTTCAATTAGGTCTAGGGTATGGATAAGGGTTAGGGTATGGATTAGGGTTAGGGTTAGGATAAGGGCTAGGGTATGGATTAGGTCTAGGGTATGGATAAGGGCTAGGGTATGGACTAGGTTTAGGGTTAGGATAATTTTTAGGGTATGGATTAGGGTTAGGGTTAAATAAAGGTTGCACAGGTACTTTAGACCATGAAGGATGATAACTTGATGGCACATTGAATGGAAATTGTGATTTTTGTTGATTATGCAAGCATGTCTGCCCCAAAGAAAAGGTTCCAAACCATGGGGATATATGGCTTAAGGAGGAGGGCCACTGTGGCCATGAAGTATGGTATTCAATTGTAGGTGGATTAAAAGTTTTCCATGGAACTGTAGGATTATAAATCTGTTGAGGAACCTGCTCAAGAGAATAAAAATTATTCCAAGTATAAAATGGTGATGGGTTTTGAGTTATACATGGCAGTTGATTTGATTCCTTACTTGATTTCCCAAGTACCTTTCATAATCGTGTAAGTGATGGGAAATGTTCAGTTGCATGATCATTGTCGCAGATTTTTCAAACTTTTAAACCACTAAATGGGAACTTTCCAAGGAAGTGCTTGTTTCTACAGTTGGCACAAATGATAAGAAATGGTTCTTCGTCCTTATCTTGTTCCTGTAAATCATCCAATTTGGAAATCAAATATTTAATAATATTAAATTTATGTTCAAGAAAAATATTAAATTCTACACTTGTGAATTCTTCATTGGATGACTTATACGTCTCTGTAGCAACATCAAAAATGCTCATTAAAAGATTCCTCAAAATACTATTTTATTTTTCTCAACAAGCCAACTGCTATATTCTGTCATCACATGGATTAGTACTCAAGGGTTCTTATCACACCCCAAAAATGTTTTATCTTTAAAGAGTTCGAAATTTTAATATAAATGATTCAAAACTACTAATTGAAATAAAAGTCACCAAACTTGCTTACTTGGATAACCAAACTTTGGAGAAACCCCACCATAGTGGATGCATGGCTCCTCACTCACGCCTTACAATACACTCTCCACCCTTCAGTTTTCCTGCAACTAAGATCACACAAAAAAACTTGTGAAATAAACTAGGCTCTGATCCCTATAGCACCTCCCCGGCAATGGCGCCAAAAATATTAGGGAAATTATATGTTTATAGCTTCCAACATTACATTGTCAATCTAGGACTCACAAGCTTCGAGGCGCAAGCGCATGTAACTCAGGATCAGAGCATCTAAACTAAACTAGGGAATACAATCAATTTAATTCCTAAGTACAGAATTGTTGTTTCTATGAGATAACACATTGGTGACTCGTTGAAAAAGAACACACCATTCATTTTCCGGAAGGAAACTCTAATCTACCACTCATTGCTGGAAAGAACACTCATCTAAGGGATTAAAAGAATCTCAAAAAACTATTAAATTAAAGGCTCATAATATAGATGAAACATGAAATTCATAATGAAAGGAAAACAAAACATGAAATTCCTAATTTTGAATGGAAGAAAGCGACACCAAACAAAATTAAATTAATACCTCAGCTATGGAATTAAATTCACATTTAAAACTATTCTAGATTAGACTTTAAAGGAACCTTAAACCCCGGGTATGAACACTCTTTGCGCTTATAAACAAAATCAAATTACTGATATGAAATAAACTTATGTACTTAAAATAGAAATTCAAATTAAAACACACTACTTGTAAAATCAAATCTAATTCTATTGTATGAGCTAATTTACCTTATGCTACCAAACCGAATTAATCCTATCTTGGAGGAAAATAAACCAAAGGAAATCACACTATTCCTAATACTGTACTTAACTTGATTCAATTAACTCGGACCAAATTTAAAACAAAATAAATCTTTACAATCACTGTCCTCAAATTAAATATCACCACATTTTAATCTTAAATCAATCTGAAATGTTCTTTGGGAATTTAAACACTCTAAACGAAATCACTAAAATGAAACCTTACTGTTCAATTCTCACACATTGTTAAACAATCTAATTCTCACCACTAAACTCTCATTTCAATCATAAAACTTGCTCCACAACTTACACTAATTGAACAATCAAAGTTAATGAGATTCACACTCAAACTCACACTCTTAATCAATAAAAATGAACTTGCATTGTTGACAAACAATAAAGGCCACCCAATGAAACAATAAACTCACGCCTAAGAAATTAGATTCCAAATTCAAATACTATTTCTCTAGAAATGAAACTACACTACCTCAGAAATGAAATTACCAATGCTATTTCACACTCAAAATTCTAAGGTCGGCTTCTAAACAAACCTACAATACTCAAATGATTTGGATTCAAACACACTTACACTACTTGTTTATTTAAATTTCAAAAATGCACTCACTGTTAAATGACCTCAAAAGACTCAAATGAAATCTCTAACACCAAGGTAACTTCCACATCCGAATGCTATTCAAGGGAATCAAACACTATGTATAGATCTATGTATGCAGGTTGTAATCTACAGTCACACACGCACATGACTCAACATACAACTCTTTGAATTCACACTTTACATGACAGTCAAACTCAATGTTAGAAATCTGAAATACGCACAGAAAACCATTGATTTAACGCATGCACATATCATTCATAATAATTATGCCTACAATCACTTCAGCATAACATTTTTTTTTTAAGAAAACAGAGTAATTCTCTGTGAAATGGGATCAAGCACACAATTTTAACAATTATCATGAATTCTCAAAACAGAAAGCAATATGATACCAAGTCTGGTCAAAATCTTAATGAAACTAAAACATAGTGTAATTATGAAATAACAAGCCCTGTAAATGAAAATGACACAAACTAATCTTAATCTACCTTCAATGAAACTAATTCCAAAACTATGGTGGGCCCTTGCCACACCTGGGAAGGTTAAAACTTACAGAAAATATATATATAACTTACTCAAGCTAGAAATGCATCGCAATGGTACTCACGCAAATTAAAATCAACAAATGCCCATTATATTATTGGAACAATTCTTAAATTAAGATAATGAAGGTTTTCAATAACACAAGGTTCTATGTACACACATTGACAACTTTAATCTCTTTCTCTCTAGCTAACTTGCTTAACTCCTCTACTGGCCTTTATGGGAAATACAGTTATATATAAAATATCAAAATATTTCATTACATGGAAAATCGTAGGATCTAGACTAATCTTATTCTTTCACAAATTTGATCCTAAATACAAATTTAGTTTATTGCTAACTGCTTCCAAACTACATTCCATCCTTAGGCTGCGTGAATGATATGTTGATCTGGAGGCTGATCTAGAAGTTGCTTGCATAGAGATAATTGATATTAGGGATCATTGGACCCTTTTTTATTTCATTTTACCCCTTCAAAGCCATGATTATGAATCTGGAACTGGACTGTTAAGTACAAAAATGAAAAACATGGTTTTTTTACAAATCTGGATTTTCTAGATTTTTATATAAATTGGCCTCGAAGACCTTCGCATATCTCCCAAACCGTAATGAATTTTAGAAAATTGTTTGAAAATTAATCAATTTTCTATACTGGGACCAAAATCCATGTGCCAAAATTTCTTCATTGTCCTTAACCTGCACAAAAATCAAGGAAGTTGGAAGTTTGAAATTTTTTGCAGATTCAATTTGTTAATTTCATTCTAGAGACCCATATGTGTGACTTGGGTTCAATCCAAGCTATGGAAAGGTATTAGAACACTATTTTTGACAATAACCTCCCTCAGTTTCTTTAGAAGCATGTCGAAAGTGTCAAAGCCCCAAATTAGACATTTTCATACTCTACTGACTTGTGAAAAATTCAAGCGATGGAACCCTGCGACAGTTGAATTTAATGAAACAATCATTAGAAAATCATGGCATAATCATATTTAATCATATAAAATCTAATAAAAATAATGATAATCAACCATGGAGTGTATTTTATGGTAAGTTATGGAATTATGGTATGGAACGAGTTAAAAACCTAGGGTTTTAGGGTATGAATGGTGATATCGAAAGATGAAAATATGGCCATATTCGAGGTCCAACAAGGTAATATATGTTGTCCCAATGCACTGAACACGTCCATATTAGAGATAAAACCCATAGCCAACAATATAAATCATGCTCGACTAAGAATGAAGGAGAACTTGGTCCCAAATACACAATGAATTCAACGAGCCTAGGGAATGAGGAATTTGGCCCCTTTTTTTGTCTGCAATATCAAACAGTGAACAACCATGTAAATTTTCCCAAGGATTTGACTTCATATTTGGAACTAAAGGTGAATATATCATCTTTCTTCCTTTATTCATCTCAAGATGGAAGAGAATCTAGCCCCTTTCTTTGAAATTTGCAACATTATCTAAATGCAAAACTGACTCCCTAAATCACTTAGCCTTTGGAGAATTATTCTTCTATTAAATAATTTCTTCAGAACTTTTACTTAATAATTGTTTAGCCTATATTTTGAAAGATATGAGCTCGGCTTCCTTGTCAAAATATTTCATCCTTAGTTGCTACAACACTTACTATACCACGAAATTTATGGCACTTCCAGTCCCTATGCAAAATTAATTTTAGAAAATATACTACTATTGAAGTATGTATACTCAACCTTGCTAGGAGGATGAAAAATTATTGGAAATTACAAGCAGACTTAATAGGACTTGAAGAATAAATTTTACCTCCTGAAGGATTGAACTCAACCCTTGATAATTGATCATAAAACCCTACTCAAATACAAACCACAAATGTGCAATTTGTCCCTTCTTCAAGTTTCATATTTGGTATAATATATTTGGAATGTGATCGAATGAGAAACCTAAGCTACTCAACCCTATTTTAGGGTTTACAATAAATAAAATTTGGCCCTTCAGTGGGATCCTCAATCCCTCTAATAAAGTGTGCAAATCGGTCCTCTGTTCAAAGAGATTTTGGCCTCCTTTACACGATCTAACTCGGATTCTTAATAAATTCAACAACTTGACATTGGCACTGAAATTTATTTGCACAAATAAACTGTAATGCAACATAACCTCCTTCTTTGTTGTGAATAATTTGGCCTCTAAACTGATGTGGAAAATAATTTGATCATGGAATTGGAAGAGAATTTTTCCTTGATTATTACTTCAAAAATCGATTTTCTAATTTCGGCCTTCCTAAATGAAATAAACTCGGCCTCTCAAATTATTAACCTTGGCTTCCTTCAAAATAATAGTTCATGGCAATCACAAAATAAAAATAAAATAAAATAACCCCTTTAATAAATTGACCAAGCAGAATATATGTTTGGCTTTTAGAATTGAGTTCTCATCCCTTTTAAATTATTTTGGCCAAGCAATAAACTTGGGCTAAATATTTTGCCTCTCCAAAAAAAAAAAAAAAAAAAATTTGAAACAAATGGTTGTAACAATGGATTCTTCAATGATTACCTACATAACAATAAACTCTAGATTTTTTTTACAATGATAAGCTAATTAGGGTGACTACATAGAACCACTGAAATTGTCGAGATTCTAGTTAGGGTGATTATGGAGGATCACCGATTACTAGTTTCTCCTAAACCCTCGATCTTCCCCAAAGTTGATCTACCATAAACCCTCAGGCTAGAAATATGCACAACTCCGATACCATTGTAATATACCAAATTATAAATTTACTTCAAAAAATTACATTGTGAACTTGATAAACAAATTTAGCGGCATAACCAGAAACTATATGTTGAAACTGAAGAATAAGCAAGATAAACATGCAGAGAATATCAACCTTATTTTATGAATATGGAAATATGTTGGTACAAGAAACATGAATATGGCTGAGGTGATGGCCCCAAAGAGATCCACAACAATGTCACACCGACCTCTATAACAACTGATCTGATGAATGAACCTATGAATTCTAGATGAATTCACCAAGGGAATAGATGTGTTCTTACCCACCCCAACTAAATCACCCGATGTTTTTCATCCTGGGGCTACAGAAGTAGAGAAATAGGTTCTCTGAATCACACCAAAGAAAAATACTAAAATCCAAGATGTCCCAAATTTTCATCCTCCTCCTTTTAAAGCCCGATAGATGGATCTGCAATCTTCTACAAGTATTTTATTTTATTATTTTATTATTATTCTGGAAGTTCCTCCTTGACTTCATCTTACTATGAATTTTTAATTTATTTAAGTCACTTTTGGAATTTTCCCCTTAATTAATATTTTCCATTTTAATTAACTGACTAATTTAAAATTTCACTTTTAATCTGGGAAAATGGTAAATTTCCCACCATATTTTCTCTAGCCACCGGAATTCACTTCTCAACATCTCATCCTGTATATCTTCTCATTTTGGTTCCAACGAGTTGTTACACTATTTTTTTCCATCAAATATTCCTCCCATAATACCACCTTAAGCGTAAGTAATTAAGTTATGCTCAATAATAACCCCATTTTACGATAATTGTTAGAAATCAACATAACCAAAAACAAGTTGTGCACACTACAAAATTTCTCCTGCTATTGAATATGCCAAATGAATGTTTTTGGATCTCGTAAAAATCCCTCAAAACCCCTCTGGAACCCCTGATGATGCAATCCTGCTCCTATGGCCTGGCCATCACATACCTTGAAAATCCATCCTAGATGTACTATAGAGGAAAATTAAAATGCAGGCATTACAGCTTGTCAATCTCAAATTTAACAATGAAATTTAGGAAAAAAATTATAAGCATTTAAGTTATCCTTCAATCATGCATCTAGTAGTTAACTACCTAATTCAAGCATACATTCTATAGTCATAAACACATAAGACAATTGATGAACCATTAGCATAACAATGAGTTTCAAGCATTCACTCATGAATACACAGAACTATACATTAGTCCTTAACCTAAGAAGGATTTTCATCTCCCATAATCTAGATATGCATAACATTTACACTTTAATATATTATAATGGATCATGGCAATTGAAGAAGGTACTTCCACTCTCCACCCAACCATAGGCCAACTACATTGTTACCTTTCTTACAACTAATTACCCCCGAGTCGGATCTAAATTCTGAGGGGGTGCTTGCTCAAGGGAAATTTTACTCCATTGACTTAAGTAGGCACTCAAAGATGGAGTTCACTATCCAGGTGGTTTATCAACTATCCTCTAAACATAAGCACTACAGTAACTTAATCTCTTGATTCCATTCACAGGGCTTCACCTAGTGTCCAAATGGGGTGTTGCCTTGTCTAGAAGATTGAATCCATTTTCTAGGTGGTTTATCAATTTCCTTTTCATAACAATCACCATATGGATATGAAATCCATTTTCTAGGTGATTTATTAGCTCTAGCAAGAACCATAGTGACTTAAATTACCGTTTCTGGGTGGTTTATCAACTATATAACAAGCACCACAATGATTTGGTCATCCATTAAGTCTCCCATTGACCACTCAAACATGGAAACATAGTCTAGTAGCCTCAAAATCACAGGGATTGGCCATTTAGTCCATAATTTCCTCGTCTTCCTTCTATTGTTCTCCCCATCTCCACGTTATTCTCTCCAGTCTCGAATTATCCCCCAAAAACGACCATCCAAATAAGAATTATAAGGATAAATTGATTCATATGAACCCCTATCACTTCTTTGTTGTGTGTACATATACTCTCATTTTTAGTAT
This sequence comes from Pinus albicaulis, assembly GCA_034641835.2. Taxonomy (NCBI): domain Eukaryota; kingdom Viridiplantae; phylum Streptophyta; class Pinopsida; order Pinales; family Pinaceae; genus Pinus; species Pinus albicaulis. The sequence continues at coordinate 1,535,070,724 of CM076581.1, forward strand.
GAATCTTTATTCGAAGTGTACGAAAAAATACTACTTTAGCTACGCATAACTTATAGCCCTAACAGTAGAAATGACTGCTAATATCTTCATATCTGCAATTAGATGATCAAGACGAATGCTACAAAAATATAGATCTATGCATTAGAAGACATTAAACAGTAGAAAAATAAGATTTACTCCATAGATCCAATAGACAAGACAAGAATTTATCCAATGAATAATTTTATTAATGGCACATGCGAGGAAAACACAAGAGGGTGTTCCCTGTTCTCCTCAATGGGATGGGTTCTTGTGAGTCCTCAACACTTTAGATTTAGAACTTCTCTCTCTTGATGGTGTAGAAAACCCAGAAAAAAAATGGAAAAGTATGGCTATGATAATGGATCAATAGCCAGACCAAATGTTGAGATCCAGAGTGATCTTTAGGCAACAAAAGGTGACAAATGAATGGGAAAACCCTTCTATTTATAACAAAATATTGAGTTAGTCTAGAGATTGGTGCATAGTTAAAATATTATTAACCAAATCTAGATCCAACTTTTATGGAATTTTTATTATATTTGTTGGAGGGAAAAGGAATTTGACTTGAGTCAAATCCCCTTATTTGTAAATAATAAATAAATAAATGATTTATTTATCATTTTAAGGATGTGATTAAGTAATAATAAATAAATAAATGATTTATTTATCATTTTTTAAGAATATGGTTGAGTAATAATCAAATAAATAATTATTTATTTAATTATTTAAGGGTGAATTAGTTATATTTAACAAAGAATATTATTTAAACAAGATTTAAACAATTATTCTTTAGAAAATAATAAGATAAATAATGATTTATCTAATTAATTTCCTTGTTTTGGGTTAAATATAACCAGAAATATTAATTAACTTTTTTTTAACTAATTATTTTGTGAGGAAAATCAAACAAATGTATATTTATTTAATATTTCCTTATGGGGTTTCCTATTTAGACCATAAACAACTTAATAAAGGTGATTTACTAAGTTATTTTCATAGTGAAAGAAATTTTACTTGGAGTAAAATTGGTCTTACATGGTGTACTTGGGTCCATCTAATGATAATAGGTTAGATTACCAAAAAATGGTGTAACAGATTGCCCCCCAGCGTGCGAGTGTTAGGAGCTAATCGTATGACGGAAGTATGTTATAATAAATCAATCACTAGACATCGAAGGGGAAGTCAAAGAGAGAGAAGTATAAGGTAAACCAAACTGTTGAAAGAACGAGACCCTAAGGTGGCAACTTGCAGGTGCGACAAGTCTTTTGGAGTGACTACCTACTATAGGTGGTGGGGGAGGCATACCTATGCCCGCCGAGGCAATAGTACAAACAATAAGGTGGCCGGAAAACCACAGAATGCAATAATAAAGCATATGTTGGCCTGAACATGAGCCAGATAAATAACACGATAATGAATCCCACATACATATTTTTCCTGGGATAACAGCCAGGACTTTGTACAATAATATCTAAGTACATGAGATATAAATGCAACCCAGATGCCCCTGAAAACAGGAAAGGGCTCTAAAAATCTGACTGATACATGCAAACAAAACAGCACTGCAAGCAGATGAGGCCGACATCATCAAATGTACGGAGCTGCATTGAAGGATGTGATGAGGAGGTCATCCGAGTGTGTGGGGGGCTACCTGTAGGGCCACCCCCTCATGAGGGCTGAGACATCTCACACACGCTCAGGAATCATCGATTTCATCTGCTACATCATTGAACCATCAAGTATACGGATCTCGATCATGTTGAAAGGAGCTGGAGTTGAGAAAAAATCAAGTCAAAGGGTAGTAAGGAGTCCCTTTGCCTGATTTGAGGCGCTAAGCTAGAGTGGAAGCTAGAACCAAGGTACACCGCCCTCTAGACCTGTCTTCTAGAATGAATGAGTTGATGTCGATAGAAGGAGGTCCGCCATAGGTGAGGCAACAAGGGATCCTCAACTAAGGCACAAGAGAAAATCGTAGAGTGACTGACAGACTGACACCAATGATGATGATGAAATGGAGGAGAGTGAGTAGCAAACAAATGACTTCTCTTGTTAGAGCATAAAGGGCACAGATGACCTGGCAGCAACTGACACAACATCATGAGGGATAGGGGAAAGCCATACTGAAGGCCATAATGTGTGACACGAGAGAGGGACGAAGCAATGAATTATGGGGGACTGTGGCGAGATGTAAAGGGACTCGGGATAGACTCCATGAAAGCAATGATGACTCAACTCGGATGCTCTAAACAAGGGTGACTCGATGGTGCTGCCACATATGAAGAGGGGCTGAAGGGGACCATAAAAGCATGAGTACCAAATGGTGACTCATGACGAAAGTCGACACGAGCATGGACAAGTATGGAGGTAACATGGTGCCCCCAGTACAAGTGTTTCAAGTGAAGAAATTTGATTTTTGTGGAAGGTTGAAGTGGCGCTTCATGGGAAAAATGTGTCTGGATGAAGTATCAAATCACTAAAAACTAACAGATACCCATTTGAGGGCTCAGTGAGAGTTTTCCAATGGTGTGGACGGTTTGGTAAACAGAGCTACGGTTGGATTGCAGTGAGCGAAAGAAGAAACAGGGGTTTCTCTTTAAAGAAGGAATTTTCCCCTCCAAATTCATTCATTTTCATGTGGAGCTATGGTGAATGTGGAGAGGAGAGAAGGCCCTAAATCTTGCAGCGATCGTAGTGGACAAACTGACCATTGGAATCGGGTGCTGTCAGTTGCAGGTAAGAGGCCTAACCCTACTCTTTATTTTCAGTGGATTAAAAGTTTAGATTAGGTCCTTAATGCCCAGGAAAAGCCTTCTACTCCTCCTCACGGCCGGGTCGCAGTTTTTGGGGCAAAAATTGCGACCTGGGTAGTAGGTTTTGGCCAGATAACTGCGACCTGTCCCAAGTTTGGGCCTAAAAAGTGCGACCTAGCTAGGAGGTGTGTTTCGGTGTTGTTTTTTGGCTGAGCACTAGGGTTTTTTTTATTAGAAACAGTCTTTCCTATCTGTATACTGATTGATATGATGTTTTTTTGCAGGTATGGTAGAATTACAGATCAACTGGAGAGAAAGGGACCTGGGCACATTGCATTCGGAGATCCAGGAGGATCAGGTTGTTTGCAGTACTTTGGCCAGGTTTGGGGTTCAGAAGTTTGTGGAGAAGCATTTGATGAGAGCTGGGGAGCCCTTATTGGCCTGGATTGTCAGCTACTGGGACCCGGACCATGAGGTCTTTATAGTGCAGGGGAGCCAGATCGAGTTGACAGTCCAGGATATATATTTCCTGACTAGTCTCCCACCACTTGGGATGGTAGAGAATACTCAGCCAATATTACCATGTGGGCAGAATATCATAGATTTTGCAGAGTGCCATTTTCATCTAGGTCTCCAATTCAAGGGGACTCGGATACCCATCGAGGATTTGGAGAGGTTAGAGACCCGTGTTGTGGCCACAGCGGTGCTGCGGATCCTGGGCAACCAGGCACTCCATCACATTATGGGGGGGATAGATGATGCTAGTGGAGAGTGTTTTGGGTGCGACCTACTATGGGTGGGCCCAGATGATGCTGTCATCGTTGAAACGACAATTGTCACTATGTAAGCAACAAGTGAACCATGATTATGTGTATGGTATAGTTTTGTGCTCTTTCTTCTTTAAGAATATCCCGACACTTCAACCTCACATACAGCTCCCAGATGGGGGCCCAAGAGAGCCTAGGATGCACTGATGGGGGCGACTACTATGCAGAGGAGGAGGTGGAGAAGTTGGACAAGTGTTTCATCCTGATTTCTTTGTTAATTGGGATCATATGCCGCTGTATATAGATGACTATCCCTATAGTGGGATGATTTATTATGGGGACCCGAATCTACCACTTCCACCTGGTCGTATATGGGGACTAGACGGTAAGTGCCACATTACTGATCTTTTACGTGCATGTAAAGTTTTTAGAATATTGTATGTAGTACTGATTCGTTTACTTTTTGTATGCAGATACAGCACCGGTAAAATCGGCCAGGTACATGGGGCGTCCTACAGTATCAGGGGCCGTAGGATCTAGTGGACCAAGGGCGCAGCAAAATGAGGATGCAGCAGCCCTTCTGGAGGACATCCGTCATATATGTGAGAGGCTTCTGACCGGTGTGATGGAGCGCGGATGGAAATACTTAGATGACCATCACATAGAGCCATGTATTGGTTTACCCTCAGAATGGAAAGGGGTCATGCGATGCATGGCGATGGCCGGACAGAGTGTTCGTGATCTACAAGCTGTGGGGGTAGAGCCATTGGCTCGGGATCCTCCAGATAGTGATTAGTGTGTAGGGGCGTGTGGTGCCCCCATTTTTGAGTTTTTTGGTAACATGCTATGGGCATGTCATATATATCAGAGTTGATGAACTCTAAAACATTTTATACCACACATACTATGGATATGCATCGTTTTGATATTTTATGTTATTGTCTTGTGTTAAATTCCAATCCAGAATATGGTTTGCAATGCTATCTACGTAGTGGTTTTTTTCTCTAGGTACATGACTGAAAGTAATGATTTCAAATTCACGCATCAAAATATTCACTCGTAAATATCTTCTGAAAGGGATAGGATTATGCACACGATATACACCATTCAATTGCATGACAAGAAGCATGGAATCTAAATGAACATGAAGGTGGACGATGCGATGTGAAAGGGCATCAGCTAATAAACCTTGCACATCATCATATTCGGCCTGATTATTGGTACCAGTACCAATGCATACATCGTTTGAAAGAACAAGTGCCTGCAAAGGGGTAAAAATGGCCCAACCTGCCAAGGCTAAATTCCAGGAGTAGCGACTTGCACCATCGACAAAACTGATATAAGGTGTTGACGGGGGGTCCCTCTGAGAGGTGCCACAAGAAAATAAATGGGAGGGTGAGGAAAAATGCTGGCAACCTGAGCGCATAATAGAAATCGAATGCACTCTATGGAAGGAAGTGATCTGGGTAGGATGTCTACTTCCCACATGATGTCGATGAGGGGAAATGTGGGAGCTACGAGAGACGTAGCTTGAGCTCAGGCTGCATAATTCACCAACGGTATGGATGATGGCATCTTGTTTATGAGTAGGAAATATGAATTTAGGGGTGGACGTAGCTTCCATGATGTCGTTGTCACAACAAGAAGTGGAAAAATAGGAGGAAGGGAGACCACATGACGCGGCGGGGCTACCTGACTCATCATTATGAGAAGAAAGACTCACATGTGCATCATCGCGGGGGATGACGTAAGAACAAGTAGATAAAGGATCTACTGATGTTGAGCCTGGGGTGTTTGCTGAAAGGGGGTCAAGCGAAACAACAGGAGAAGATTCAGAGGAAGCTTCTGTCGAGGGTCTCAAAGATGAAGAAAGGTAGAGGACGGTGGCTGCATTCTCCGTCATGTCAACATTGAGGGGGAATGTCAATGGGACCGGGTAAATCCTCGGTTTGGCCCGCAGCATACTGTGCAAGTACGGGAGAAGCGGATTGGTTCTGTTCAATCTCGTATTCCCGAACTACCTCTAAAGAGGCACGGTAATGCGTAAGGCGGGGACAATGATGAGAGTAATGGCCATGGAGACCACACAAAGCACAAGGGTGTTTGGTGTGAACATTCTTTTTATTCTTGGTAACATTCGATGAAGAAGCGAAGGTTTCGGGGACCATCAACTCAGGGAACGTGACATTAACCATGGGCTTGATGCGGGGCAACTCGGGATAAGTATGGGTGGCATGACCGATGACATCACACAAAGCACATGGCTTTGCAGGCGGAGGACGTGTAGGGTCAGTCGGGGCCGCTTTGTCCTTTGAGGCCCTTTTGCGAGCTTTGCCCTTCTTACCCAAAGTGGTCGCAACTGGAGGCGGTTCCTATTGAGGTGGTTGAGGCACTGTGACAACGGGAGAAGTCAGGGGGACCAGTTGAACCGGGGTCAAATCAAGATAAGCTTTAGGTTGACCTAGCGGCGTGACGGTTGGAGGATCAAGGTACCAAACCGGAAGCCCAGTGGTCAAGATAGGAAGAGAGAGGGTGGCCATGACAGGTGCCGTATAGATGCCTGGTTGAGGGACTAGGAACGGTATCTGACCGGAGGGGTAATGGCCAGGTGGGACGGCTCCTAAATGGTTAAGGCCTGGAGGAACCTACCTAGGAGGATAAATAGGCTCATGAGCACCAGATGAAGGGCCAGGAGGAGGAGGTCCAAGAGGCTGCATCGAAGGGCTAGGAGAAGGTTGCGGAGGGCGAGAGGGCTGCTGACTAGCCGAGGCGGGCCTCTTGAGAGAAGCCCAAGACGATTGCATCATGCAAACATTCGATGAGCTAGGATCAAAGATAGGAGGAGGAAGACCAGGGAATGTACCAAGCAAGGAAGAGTCCTTGTAAATGCCGGGTGAGACACTGGTCAAAGGGTCGATGTTTTGCTTGTTGGCTACCGAAGAGATAGTGGACTCAGGGGAGGTCTGAGACTTTGGCTCGTAATACGTAAACTGGTCAATGGTGACTATCTTTCCATTATGGGGGAAGGACAACTTGCGGTGAACCATGGAAGGGATAGCAGACATCACATAAGTGTAGCTACAACCCAAAAGAATGTTGTAATCCAAGGGAGCATCTATGACTTCTACGTCAACATAAACTGTCTTGCCCGCAAGAGTGATAGGACAATTGCGGAATAAGCCAATGGGCTTGGAGGCGTGGTCATCCCATGCTCGGAGAGTGATCTTGGACGGGGCCAACTCAGGAGATCCAAGTTCTTTCCAAACCGAAGTAGACATCACACAAGTGGATGCCCCCTCATCAATAATGCACCGAGAAATGTTGGCATTTCGGATCTTGACTGGGATTTGGAAAGTGACGGAAGCAGGGAGGGGAGGATGTTCTTACCAGTCAACATCAAAGACAATCAATCAATCGTCGGAAGGGTCTACAAAACCTATGGCAGACAGAAGAGCTTTCTGTTGTGAAGGGCATGACTAGAGGAGTTCCAGCATTGAAATGGCAGCAGGAGATTGTGCCAAATCATCAACTATGTTATACGAATGGGTGGCTTTTCCAGAAGCAGCATTTTGGCATAGTGGACCCTTAGGGATCTTGGTATGAACCTCCACCCTAGGTGGAGGGATATTCAAGGGGCCATTAGGTGTCAAAAGAGGCTCTGTAGAGACCGAGGGAGGCAGCTCGGGGATAGACATGGCTAGAGGCGTGTTGTACTGACGGGACCGAGTCTGGAGATTGATTTCTACGGTTGAAGTTTGATCATATTTCATCATGAGAATCTGGTCAGCAGGGATACCAGACCAACAAGGTTTGGTAACAGTGTGGTAAACAGGAGGTTGGGCAAAGAGAGGAGGCATGTTGTACCCTGAATACGTGCTACCAAGAGGGGAAGATATGCAGGAAGTGTTGGCCCCCCTGAGGAAAATCAGAGCCCATGGGAGGTTGAGAAATGATGACACACACACGGAACTAATGAAAAAGATACTGACAAGGGCAGCGAGATGCAGAATCAAGTGATTACAATTTCTAAACAAGGGCAAAGAGGTGCAGGATCAAATGATTTCAATGTTTTAGAGTCTCTGCTTGGCGTTGTTAACAAAGCCCTTTTTCTCTTAGGGTGTGTGTGTAAAAGTGTGTAAATTTTAATTTTTAAACCCAAACATTTGTAGAGAAAAGAAAATTTGTGTTGTAGAGCTATGAATAAACCTGCAAATGACAGTATCTAGGTCTGTAAAACATAAAATAAACAGTTAACAATGCAATAATCTAAACCCAAGGAGACGGGTCTCTCAACAATTAGTCTATAGGTGAGAAAAAAAATAATTTAAACACACTACAAAAGGCTAATAGATCTTGGGTCAAGAGGGACAGAGATCTAAAAGAAAAAATCTACTGGAAAGTGGTGCAGAAAACAACAACAAATCATAGGAAAATTGTTGTAAAAAGAGGTGGAGAAAGGCTATCTCCAGGAGGAAAGCGGAGTTCCCCCTAATGGAAAACCAAAACAAAGCTAAATGAGAAGATTTTGATGGATAACAAGCCGATCTAAAGATGAGGTATCAGATCTGAAAAAAATGGATGAACACACTGAAATTTCAAACAACCTGCAACAGCAAACACTCTTCCACAAAAACTGGAGGGTACTGAAGCCCTAGGGGGCTAGGTTCCCACTTATTTGAGTGAAACAGAACAAGTATAGGTCCAAAACGGGTAGAGACAGAGGTCAGACAACCCTGAACAGAGGCTCAGCAGAACCTAGAAAACTTTCAAAAAAATCCCTGCGGAAAGTCCAGGTCGCAGTTTTTGGCCTGTTTTTAGTAGAGGTCGCACTTTTTGGGCTGTAAAGTGTGCACTAGAGGTCCGGGTCACAGGTTTGGGGTAGAAAAGTGTGACCTACACTTCCGGCACTTTTGGCGGCAGGTTTTAGAAAAAAATTTCATCTCAGTTGCGGTTGATGTCGTTCACCTGCGCAATGGGTCCGAAAACACACATAAGTTAGAATTTTTATTGTTTTAGGGTTTTATGGATTAAAAAAAACATCAAGAATAAGAAAAACAAGGGGCTGAAGAGAAATCCTAGGGTTTGAAGTAGCTAGATATGCAAGGATCAGAAAAATGACAGCGGTCGTAAAGGTAAACCTGTGTGGAGTCGCCAGTTGTTAGTATGAATATTTATTCGAAGTGTACGAAAAAATACCACTTTCGCCATGCATAACTTATAGCCCTAACAGCAGAAATGACTGCTAATATCTTCAAATCTGCAATTAGATGATCAAGAAAAATGTTGCAAAAATCTAGATCTATGCATTAGAGGACATTAAACAGTAGAAAAATAAGATTTACTCCATAGATCCAATAGACAAGACAAGAATATATCCAATGAATAATTTTATTAATCGCACCTAGGAGGAAAACACAAGATGGTGTTCCCTGTTCTCCTCAATGGGACAGGTTCTTGTGAGTCCTCGGCACTTCAGATTTAGAACTTCTCTCTCTTGATGGTGTAGAAAACCCAGAAAAAAATGGAAAAGTATGGCTATGATTATGGATCAATAGTCAGACCAAGTGTTGAGATCTAGAGTGATCTTTAGGCAACAAAAGGTGACAAATGAATGGGAAAACCCTTCTATTTATAACAAAATATTGAGTTAGTCTAGAGATTGGTGCATAATTAAAATATTATTAACCAAATCTAGATCCAACTTTTATGGAATATTTTATTATATTTGTTGGAGGAAAAAGGAATTTGACTTGAGTCAAATCCCCTTATTTGTAAATAATAAATAAATAAATGATTTATTTATCATTTTAAGGATGTGATTAAGTAATAATAAATAAATAAATGATTTATTTATCATTTTTTAAGAATATGGTTGAGTAATAATCAAATAAATAATGATTTATTTAATTATTTAAGGGTGAATTAGTTATATTTAACAAAGACTATAATTTAAATAAGATTTAAACAATTATTCTTTAGAAAATAATAAGATAAATAATGATTTATCTAATTAATTTCCTTGTTTTGGGTTAAATATAACCAGAAATATTAATTAAACTTTTGTTTAACTAATTATTTCGTAAGGAAAATCAAACAAATGTAAATTTGTTTAATATTCCCTTATGGGGTTTCCTGTTTAGACCATAAACAACTTAATAAAGGTGATTTACGAAGTTATTTTCATAGTGAAAGCAATTTTACTTGGAGTAAAATTGGTCTTACATGGTGTACTTGGCTCCATCTAATGATAATAGGTTAGATGACCAAAAAATGGTGTAACACTCATCTTCATCCCTTCACTTTCAGAAAGAGTGCAGTAACTTGTTTTTCAATTATATTTCTACTCTCCTATTTTGAACAACTATTCTCTTCTTAAAGAGTCGTCCCTGCCCAATTTATCCTCAATATTTGAGAGGAATGGGCCCCATCCTCTTCACTTCTTCACTCTAGATATAATAACTTCTGTCAAGTGATTTTTGTTCAATTGGGTCAGAACCAAATTCCTTAGTAACTCTCAGGTTGTATTGTTTCTTTTCAAACAAGTAAGTTTGCCTCCTCCCTCAAACAATGGATCTATTTTTTCCACTCCACTATTACAAGATTTAAAGTTACATTTAATTTTATGAGATTGAAATTCATTTTCCTTAGCCAATCGTGCCTCAATGTTGGCATTTCAATCATGGTTTTAAAATTACAAAAACAAGGTAAAGGCGGGATTGTTACAAGCCCCACCCCCTTAGAGGAACATTGTCCTTAGTGTTCTATATGTATAATGCAAGAAAACACAAAAACTAAGCTTTGTAATTGTAGCTCTTTCATTTCTTATTCATTAAACAAAAATACTTAAAGTACCCTCATTTGATCTACCATCTCGTAGGTTGCTTCATTTGGTCCAAATTCATTCCATTGCACCTTGATCTACTCGATTACTTGATTCAAGATTTTGGTTTGTCTTTGATCCAAGATGCATAGTGATTCTAGTTGGAATTCTCCATAGATTTCCACTTGTATCATAAACACATCAATGACATGATTAGAGTCACTTAAGTAATTATTAAACAAGGAAATGTGAAAAACATCATGTGCTTTATGTTGAGAAATCTAAAGCATAGATCTATTACGACTTTGTTAAATTATTTCTCTTTGAAGAAGACAATTTATTATGATGATTATTGTATTATGTCTTCATCACTAATTATTTTGGTTTATATTTAATAAAATTCCAATAACATTATCACAATACAAACAAAAGAGACACCAAAAATATGATCCAAGCCAGGGGAAAACCCAAAGAACCCTTCTTATAGAATCTTTATCAATGAAGAATTACATAATCAAAACCTATACCATCCACAAGGAGACTAGGCTAGCAGCCCAAAGAGAGAAAAAATCAACCTCCCTTCATAAGTTTATACCTATGAGAATCTATCATTCCACATAAAAGATCATTGTCCAAGAGAGGAAAAACTAGACCAAAATTACTCCCAAGAAATTTCGCTACCTTTCTGCTCTCTTTTTTTTCACTCCTTCCATTGTTTCCTCAGAACTTCTCAATTCAAACATGCATGTTTCAAATGGAGGATGAATTCCTCTATTTATATCATTTTTCAAGTGGGTACTTCAACCTCTTTTAGGCCGACATCATGGGGTTGGCCGACTTGGTCTCTTAGGTGATCTCTAGACTTTTCCATGACACAAAATATTTTTCTTTATATATATATACATTGTTTTAGTTACTTTATATCATGGCTTTGACTTAAATCAATATAAAAATACATAGAGCACTCAATGGGTGCTTTGACCTATTAACTATTGACCCAAGCATAGAAACCATGATTTAATAGGTTAATTTATTTTACATAAAAAATATTTATTTTTCTTTCTTTCTAACAAGTAAAATAATAATTACATCAAGTCGTGATCCAAATAAAATTATGAATACCAACACTAGTTACAGTTTCACACTCCTTAATTAGGGAGGTATTCATAATTGACCATAGGTACAAGGGCAGTACTTCCATTGAAAATTTCTCGTAAGAAGAGTCTGATTGGTAAGCCATATCATAAGATATATATTCAACTTATGTCATAGAATATCAACATATTGACCAACATTTTCTTATAGCAATGCCTTGACTAACATCTCTATCTCTCCACTAGATTAGAGCACAATTTTGGGGAGCCAATTATTTATAGACACCTTCATCACTGTCTCTCAAGGCACATACACCATCCGTATTTTCACAAGGTATGTCCTTTAAATACCATTCCCCTCTTGTAATTTCACAACCTCAAGGAATATCCTCTTTGAATACTCTTACTTTTGGATGCCCTACCTCATCCTCAGAGAGTATCATCTCCTGAAACTACTTATATCCCCTAGAAGTATTAGTCTCAGATGCTCACCCAATCCTCCATTATTTTTTCATTTATGTGAAGACAAGAATGTTCTATTTATCTCTTCCTCTCAATCAGGGAGGATATACTCATTCCTTTACACTTTAAAGGAATATATCCAAGCTCCCTCTCAACTAGGGACTTGCTTCAAATATCATTTGTTTATTCTTTCATGGAGATCATGGTACTATGAACTGCTTGTAGGCCTTTTTTTTCTTCATCGTCAACTTATATGCACATCATGAATCCATATTATTTCAAAACTTCTCATAGGGAAAATCCATCACTTTCCATATCATCAACTTGTTGCATATTCCTAAACCAATAACTATGGAGCTTGAACATAGCTCCCTCTGATCATTGGGAAAGTGATCTACCAAGACATGATCATCGAATCATATACAACCTGCTACCTTTCCTTTCAGTGATATATATATATATATATATAGACACACACACGCGCACACTTTGGACTTATACTGTCAAAGTCATCCACTCAATTTCTACAGTTGAATCTCAATTATAGTATATTTTTCTGTCACTAAATCTTCCTACAAAGCATCTTCTTTCAGTGGAAGAACTATGTCGAACCAAAAAATTCATAGGATTATAATAACTTCTTTAAAACATGTCATTCCTTTTCTTCATCAACATCCTTCATCATACATCCAATCATCAGGAAGAGTCATCCTCGCATCAGTTCATCTTGTCAAGGATTATGTAGCTTCATCTGAAGTCAGTAGTCTTTCATATCATATCGGATGTTGATCACTACCAACATGTCGGCAACCGATAGAGCCCAAACAAATTCAAAAGAGGATGATGCAACCAGGAATATTTTTGTATCTTTCCCTTTCCTACATAATGAAAATATAAGGTAACTAAATAAAATAATAATTTCAAAAACATTCATACCTCTTATGTCGACTGATCATCTAGATTTCTTTAAACTGCTTCCCATATTGAAGATTGGACTTCATAATGTTGCAATTATACTAGAAAACTTCCAAGAAGCTTGCTCCATACCAGAGTAATGGTGATACAATCATGGTCATTCTTCCCAAGAAGAAGAAGTCACTCCATGACATCATTAAGGAGGATCCTTGAATTATCCTTTCATATCATTAAATAGTTGTTGCATGATCACTATATCTGCTACAAGATTTCCATTAATGCATACATGTACAATGAATTCATCAACTATTAAAATATTCTAACCATGATGCCATGCACTCTATTAATGCAACTACATGCGCTACTCTAACTATACAAATATCATCGTGATGGAGTTATTTCAAAATTAGAGATCCATGGGATATTCTTATTTCGAATTGCTCGAGCTCCTTGATTTATTCAACAACATGGGCTCCATCCTTCCTCTTTGTACCTTTATTTTGATTATATTCCTTTGAAAGTTTCGAGAAATCCCTCCTATAGTGACCAATCTCATTACATTCAAATCATCTTATATTTGACACATCATGCTTCTTCCTAAAATGAGACCTCACCATCTTTCCTTTATTCAAAGTCCTCATCCATGGTACATATGCTTGATATTTATCATGAGTTGTCTCATTTTTGGCTTTCCATCGAGTTTCTCCCATCACATAGTGAGACCATAACTTGTCAAAGTTGGGATTCTCCTTCCTCGAATAAATTTCAGTCATGAATGAATTATGTTCTAGTGGCTAAGCATTGAGGACACAAGTCATGATCTTTGCATGATCCGGATTTATGTAGGAACACAATAGAATACATAAATAACCATAAGAAAAGAAATACAGTGGAAATAAGGCTTCATTTCATCAATATCAAATCACAGAAATATGCTTACAAACATGATGAAAATAAAATAGCTAGGGTGCTGGTAGCGAATCTCTGAGAAGATATGTGGCGGCTACAGACCTCTGAACTGTGTTACAATGAGGCTTGAGGGCCTATTTATTATGGAGAAACAATGGAGAACTCTAAACGTCCAAAAACCTAACCCTAGGAGATGAAGTGCCAAAACTATGGGCCCTGTTTAGGTAAATTGGTGTTTCAACTTCCCGGGGACGTAACTTCGGCATAATATCTCCATTCGGGGCCTCAAAACTAAAAGAGACAAAGGTGGGGCCCCAAGTGGAATAGGCGGGTGGCCACCAATATCCACTTGGATCATTCCTCCCCCTTTGGGAAGCAATGGTCCCCATCGTGTTGAGTTCCTCCATGAGATGAGGAAACTTCTGTTGAACTTGGTCCTTGGTGAACGACTTTCCTTGGTGCAGGAATTGGCCAGCTTTGACAACTCGATACAGTTGGATCTTCTGTTGGAGAGTGTTCTTGATTTGCATGTCCATGATATATTCTGTGGTGGCCTATTCCATGCAGTCTAGGTTTAACTCTTTTGGTGTGAGTTCTTCTACAATTTCATAGGTGTCCAATAGAGATGGGAAGTAGGGACGAAGGCGGTCTACATTTAATATTGGGTGTAGACCAAGTAATGGTGGAATATTGAGCTCGAAGGCATTGTTCCCTACAACCTTGGTGATGGTGTACGGCCCATATCGGAGCAGGCGAATCTTGCAGTGGGGTCCAGTGAGGTGCTCCTTCTACAAATGTAGCCACACTTTTTTGCCCACCTGGAAGTTGTGTGGCACCCGATGTTAATCATGTCGTTGCTTGTACTTAGCATTGGGTCTGTCCAATATGTCATGAACCTATTGGCAGATGTGTGGAATGTGATCAATGAAGTTTTTTTCTTTGTCAGCTTCAGACTGGACATGAGCCAAATCGGCCTAAGTAGTTGCAAATGGCATGGCTACGTCAATGGGACATAGTGGCTAGAATCCCAAGCCCACCTGAAAGGGGTTGTGGCTAGTTGAGTTGTGGAGAGCCTGGTTATCACTATGTTGTACATAGGGAAGGCTCTCATCCCATGTGTGTGGATGCTTTGAATTGTACATGCGTAGAATGTGTAAAATCATCCTATTGACGACCTCTATTTCGCCATCAGTTTGGGGATGGAAAGTTGTGGACTTGGTGAGCTTGGTGTCCAACATTGACCAGAGGCTGGACCAAAATGTGCTGAGGAACCTGTTGTCATGATCTAATATGATAGGTTGTGGGATCCCAAAGTGCACCCACACTCGTTCAAAGAAGATTTTAGCAGTGGCTTCTGCTGTGATATTCTTCTTGCAAGCTTCCATAATGGCCATCTTTGAGAATCTGTAGATGACCACAAAAACACAGTCGTTTCCATGCTTAGTAGAAGGAAGGCCTGGCATGTAATCCATGGATATGGATTCCCAAGGTCGGCTAGGGGTAGGTAGTGGAGTATAGAGCCCTTGATTCTTGATGGTCGGTTTGGAAATGGCGCAAGCAGTGCAGGATCTGATGTACTTCTTGTTGTACCTCAAGAAACAATTCCTTGCTGTGTAAAGGAATTTGTGCTCAAGACATTATTAAATTATGTCACAAAAAGATGTATAGCTGTTTCGTTTTATAACCTTCAAACATTAATTATTATAATCTTCAAATATCAAACTCATGTCATGTTCTGCAATGCCATATTCTTCCTATATCTGCAGAATGAATGGGTGAAACAGAAAGAAAAGGATTAAATTTGATATGTTGTTTTAAATAATCTAATAATATAGGTCCAGGAAATAAGCATGGATAATGAAATAGAGGAGCCTGCTTCATATTTATTAACTTTATTATTAATTCTTCAGATAGCATTCCGCAGCTCAATTACTTCTATTTGTCACGTACATGAAAACATACTGAAATCGAAACTATTCAAAAGATAGACAAATAATGATAGAAACTTGAAAAACTCCTTCATTGGGATTCAAAGACTCTTACATTAAAATTTTTCAAGGTTCAAAACTCAAACTCTCTTTTCTGGAACGTTTTAAATGGTATCACAAGACAATTTCAGTAATGAACCAATTTAACTGCCTCAACTAATCTTAAACTTTCACTTTTAAACCTGAGATTGCTATGGAGGAAATATCCTTCTAAAAAAGGTTCTATTACATTTACATGATTTTGAGAAATAATATAATGAGAATTTGAAAACTTATAATCAATGAGAACAGCTTCTCCTGAAGTGGTTGTTGAATCAACGACTACTTTTGGTTGAGCCGTTGAGACCTCCTTTATTGAGTCCATTGAAAATTTCTTGCACTTCTTCCACAGCTCATTTTGAGTCGTTGAGGAATTTTTGAAACTTTGATATTCTATCCTGAATGCCACAATTTGACTGTGTGTAGGCCTTCCTGTAAAGAGATTCTTCACCATCCATAGTAAATTGAAATGCCTATGTAAGAAGTTAAACACAGTTTCTCCTTTTAAGATCTATGTCTTTTCGTGCCTATTATCTGCCTTACTTTTTGCTAATGTCAACTGATCTTCATAAAACTTCCATGACATGATATTTCCTTTCTCAGTCCAGCATGAAGGTAAACCTATTCTGGTTAATTTTTCAAATGATATATCAAACTTCTTTACAGACTCCTTGATTCCCAGTAACCTTTTCTCTGCAACCTTTCGAAGATCATTCTTAACTATCATCTTATTAACTTCCTCGGCATAAAAATATCTATCTTGTATTCCAATATCTTCTAATTCTTGATCTGATTTGGAATTGATAAAATTTATAAAATTCCTATCCCAATTTTCTCTTTTCATGGCAGTCTGTTTTTCAGATAATATCTCCTCTTCATGTTCTAAGATGAGGCTTTTCTCTTTAGCAACTATATTCAAGGAATTCCAGTTTGACTTCATTTTTGAAATAATCTCACTCCAAATGATATCTTTAGCTTTTATGAGTGAGATATTACCCTTTAACTTCTCCTTGAGATCTTTAATTTCATCCTCAGCCTTCTGTAATTTCTGCTTATTGTCATCCGCTTTATCTTTTAGTGCCCGCATGATCTTGGTGGTTGTTTCTAGCTCTGATTGAGCCTGATTTCAATCTAGTTCCGCCATATTCAATTATGTACTGAGCTGCACAATTTGTGCTTGAGGATCTACATCACCTGTAGGGAAAACAAAAGTACAAGTGTGATTTTCAATATGGTTTTGTAACGAAATAGCAGTCTGCTTCAGTTTAATCAATTCTTCCTCCTTCCGCAACAATTGCTGATGCAATTCTTCTTTCTCTTTTTCTACCTCTTCTACTTCTGCAGCCATTGAATGCTCTGCAGCTGGTAACTTTAGCTTTATTCTCAATGAGGATATCTCTATTTCTGCACTTTTCATGAGCTTTTGAATCGCAGCTTTATCATTAAGATCTACACCAATTTTCATAATGATCTTCTTCAATTCTTCATTTTGAATTGACAAGGCCCTTGAATTAGCCTTCTCCATCTTGAACTGTTTAATAACTTTTGCAACCATGTTCTCAGCCTTAACTGTTGTGGCATTAGTCTTGGTTAAATCATTTACAATTAACTGCCCATTTTGCATATGAAGATTCATTTTATCCCATAGTGGGATCTTTTTAACATCCATAGTTATGTTTACCTCATTAAAACTGCTCGAAGATCCAAGGGACATCCCAGTTGGATGTGTGAGATCCATCCTAAATTGATCCTTTTCAAGGTCCATTACAGTCAATAACCTGGTCTGATCAGCAGCTATGTGATGCTCTGCCTGAGCTCCTACATTAGCTTTTATCCTCTGATTTCTTTCTTCAATCTGTGTAAATATTTGTTTGACTGAAGGCATCTTCTCTGAGTAAAGTTCATGTCCTCTAGGAGAAGAAGGGACATTTTGTTCTTCATTGATATGAAAGGTAAAACCAGGCGAGTTGGAAGAATGATCTTCAGCCAATTTGGTTCTCTTTTCTTCCCTGGGCTCTTCATCATCTACTTCAACAACATCTTCCCTACCTCTTTTGTTTGCCCTTTCAGTAATAACAAGTGTTTGAATGCTCGTTTTTTATGCATTTATTTCGCCTGGGTTTGCCAGCTTCTCCTGATCAAGTCTGCTTACATGAGAAAACGCAGAATATCCATTCTCAATTCTTCTCTAGGAAATTACTCCATGCGGATCGTAAGACCATTTTTCTCCTAGTAGCAAATGTGTCTCTTCCAACATTTTAGAAACTTCATCAAAAGCTTGCCTCATATTGACCACGAAAGGTCCCACACTCATAGGAAATTTATACATAAAACCTTTCTTCATGGGAAGAAAGTGCACCTGATCCACATTAAGGCTCTGTCTTATGAATTCCAAGGCGAAAAGCCGCATGGGTACAAAAGTTGGGAGCCTATAGGGCTCGATGCTAGCTCCATACAACCTTATCTCTGAATACTCTTCAAACACAAACCAATCTCCGAATCTGCAACTGGGTCCTAGCTGTAGGAACTCCCGGACTTTTGGTAAAAAACATGGAGGAGGAACTCCATTCAAAATTTTATAAGCAATAGACATATAATGACTAGCAAACTCAAATAGCCCTGCTTCATTTCCTTATTTTCTAGTCATGTCAGTCCAAAATAAAACTGATTGCTTTTGTTTGTTGACATCAACTATATTCAATCCCAAACTCATAAATTCTTCGACATTCTGATATAAAAATAAATAAACAATCAAAGACGGGAATCTAAAGAAACCTGTAAGAGGAAAGGCCATCAACTGAGAATTTACAATCTCCTGTCAGAAAGATGGAATGTCGAGAACAACCCCTGGTTTCATCATCAGCGCATACATTCCCAATACTGATTTATCAACTGTCTGGTCATTGTCTTTGCCTAAAATCTCCGCAATGCAACTCAGAATCGGCCTATACTCAGCATCGAACACTTCCAAACTAAATTCTTCTCCTTCTAGTTGAGCTTCCTTTGAATTTGCCCTCAAGTATGACATGCATTGACCAAATTCTTCATTTGAAAGGTCCTCAAAATAACAGCCAATGAATCTTCAGAGAATTGTAGAGGTGACTCATTTTCGGGAAAGCACAAAGCTTGGCGAATTAATTGCATCGATACCTGCAGAACGTTTTCTCCCTGCGAGTTCATTATGAAACACTTACCAGGGTACATTGAAGAGACCAGCCATGAGATGAACTCGGGAAAAAAGTGGGCTTTTGGGATACAAGTGGACAAGACACCGGAATTATTCATGGCAGAAAATACTGGGGATTTCTCAGCGTTTAGGGTCACTTGGTGATATAATAAGGGATGGTTGATAGAAGACAAGGTATCCTAAATGTCTTTTTCACTATCCATGAGGGAATTGAGTTTTGACACACCAGACAGAGAAAATCGCTTTGCCATGGTGTAACAGACAATAGAAGGCGAACGGAAAGGCGGCGGTGAAATAGCTCAAGAGGGGAAAATGACAGCAAGTGATTTTGAAAATGGGATAAAACATTTTAACAGCGGCTTAACCACACATTAAATGACTGAGTTGATGTGTAAAGCAGCTGATGTGGAGTACAGTTGTTTTCCACCTCACTTTATGACATCACTGCGGGGGCGCCAGGAGTACGGCAGTGAACTTCGACTTGCACCCCCCACAATGAATCCCAGTCGTCGATCACGGCTCACCCGCAGTCAAACCAGTCAACTGCGAGGGCTTAGCATACAGTAATTTACGATCTTGTTGCATCCCCGCATTGACTCGTCTGGTTTCACTCTTCACCGATCACTACTTCCGCTCGGGAAGTTGTTCGAACTTTAAACATGACGCATACATACCATACATTCAAAAAGAGCTTAGTAATAAACTTTAATTTGTAGCGAGCTCGTCAACACATTTCATTTTTTATGATATAGTATAAAAACATTATACTATAGCATATACTTTTTGAAATTTTCATATTTTTTTGCTATTTTTTTATTTTCAAAATAAAACACAAAAAGGATATGCAGATGATCCACAACATCTGGCTCCACCTGGGGATAGTATTTTTGCCACGAAACACTAAGAACCTGCAGATCAGTGCCTTCACTTCGAGCATGGAGTCAAACCTTGCTTGGTGGAAAATGTACAATGATCACACTGGATATATACAATGATAATGTAACAGCTCTTAATGTCGGAAATAATGCTTTAGATATTGCCCATTCATAGGCATATCTAGTACTTCTCCTTCAATATTTTCCAGCATGAAAGTATTATTCATTCTGACTTCATTGATTTTGAATGGACCATACCACAAGGGATCAAATTTGTCGTGTTTCCCTTTGTCTTCTCTTCGGGTATCCCACCTCAATACCAGGTCTCCCTTCTGAAACATGATCTCCTTTGATTTCCTGTCAAATATGGTCTTCAGTTTCTGCTGATAAGCAAGCAAATTCTCCTGAAATTTATCTCTGTTTTCACTTAGCTGCATTACATTATTCATTCTCCTAATCATGGCACTAGGTTCTGCTTGAGCATCTTGAAGGAAGGAAATCACAGGTTTCACCAACTGGGTTGGAAACAATGTCTGAGTCCCATATACGAGCTCATAAGGAGATTTTCCAGTGGACCTCCTAGTGGTCATCCTCGTTGCCCATAGCGCAAAAATTAGCTTTGAATCCCAGTCCTTTTGGTTTTCATTTATTGTCTTCTTCAGAATTCTTACCAATGTTTTGTTAGAAGATTCTGCCAATCCATTCCCTTGTGGATGATAAGCTGTAGAATGAGACAATATCACATTGTAAGTCTGACAAAAATTAATAAACCTGATTGAGTTGAAAACTTGTGCATTATCTGTCACAATCTTTACTGGACATCCAAATATGCTAAAGATATTTTCTTCTAGAAAATTCATAACAACCAAATCATTTTCCTTTCTGGTGGGGATTGCATCCACCCACTTTGTAAAATAATCTGTAGCAGTAAGGATCCACTTAAATTTCCCACTAGATGGTGGATTGATTTCTCCAATAAAATCCAATCCCCATTGTCTGAAATGTTCTTCGACAAAAATAGGGAGAAGAGGTAAAGGAGCTAACTTTTTCTTTTCTGCAAACACCTGGCATTTTTGAAAAATTTTGACTACTTTATAAACATCAGCAAAAACAGATGGCCAATAGAAACCTGATTTAAAAACTTTATGAGCAGTTACCTTCCAACTGTAGTGACCCCCGCACAAGCATTCATGATATTCTTTGATTACTTCTGGAACTTCCTCCTCTATCAAACTTAACAATAACACACCAGTAGGATCTTTCCAATATAGCTTTGCTTCAATTATGACATAAGATTGAGCCTTAAGTTTTAAAGCTCTATATTTAGTTCTGTCTATTGAAGGAGGACAAGAAAGAAAGCATAAATAATGAACAATATCTTTGTACCAATCTGAGCAGAGGAATTTATATTTAATTGCTGGCTTTGGCTGATTATCACTTGTTGCTCCATTGACTTCTTCTACAGGGGCCAACAAATTAATTCTCAATGCTTGGAAATTTAACTCTGTTAATAATTTGGCCAATCCCAGTCCTCTGACCAATTTGGTTGGTTTGACATCCAGGTCGTATTCTTAGATTTTAGCAATCCATTTTCCCCTTTTTCCTTCCACATCGCTCTGTACTAAGACATGCTTTACAGCAGAATTAGGAACGTATGCCAAGATTTGAGAATGAAGGATATAGGTTCTGAATGCTTTCAATGCTTTCACCAGAGCATATACTTGTTTCTCCAGTATATTATATTTCAATTCTGCATCTCGGAGCACTTTACTGAAATATGCTACAGGTTGTTCATACTTTTCTTCATTTCTCTGTAATAACACAGCAGCAATTGTTGAAGGAGACGCAAATGAGAAAATCTGAAAAGGCTTCAAATAATCTAGACTAATTAGAACAGGCACTTCCTTTAAAGCTTCTTTAATTCTTTGAAAAGACTCCCTCGCTTCTTTGTTCCACTTCACTTCGGCATCCTTTTTCAACATGTCTGTTATCTTCTTGACAATCTCTGCGTAATTGGGAACAAATATTCTTAGAAAATTAATTTTTCCAAGAAATCTATGAATATCTTTCTTACTTCGGGGCAGTGGAATTGACTGTATTGCTTCGACCCTTTCTGGATCAATCTTCACTCCTTGTTTGGAAACAATATGGCCCAGCATTTTACCCTCCTCCAGAGCAAACAAAGATTTTTTAGGATTCAGCGATGAACCATATCTCCTACACTTCAAGAAGGCTTTCTTCAAATGTTGTAGATGTTCTTCATCAAAGTTTGAAAAAATGGTGACATCATCCAGATAAACAATCACAAAATTATCCCCTACAAACGCAATATCCATTGCTCTTTGGAATGTAGCCCCTACATTCATTAAGCCAAATGGCATTCTGGCATACATGAATGTTCCCCAGGGCGTAGTGAAAGCAGTTTTCTTTTGATCTTCCTTCTCCACAGCAACCTGATTATATCCTGAAAAACCATCTACCATAGATAATCAGTATGCTCCAGTCACTCTTTGTAAGACATAATCCATTTTCGGCAACGGATAATTATCCTTCAATGAAGCCCTATTTAAGTTCCTGAAATCTACACACAGCCTTATCTCTCCATTTTTCTTTCTGACTGGTACAAGATTGAAAACCCAATCTGAATATCTGAGAGGAACAATTATTTTGGACTGCAGCAATTTCTTTACCTCCTTTTCGATCGGGGCCAACAGTAATGGATTGATTTGCCGAAGTTTCTGTTTATGTGGTTTGACTCCATCTTTCAATGGAATTTTATGCTGAATAATACTCTTATCATAAGTCTTCAGGTCATCATATGACCAGGCAAATACATCCTCAAATTGTTTGAACAGATCTATGTACCTTTCTTTATATTCCTTCGAGGCTCCTTTGAACAATTTGATCATTTTAGGCTCATGTTGAGTTCCTAAATTACAATCTTCCACATTCTCATCTTGGTTTTCTTTCTTCTAATTCACTTCCACGTCATTTGCATCAAAAATTCTTTCGAGAGGCACCAAACCCCTTGGCAAAACATTGTCTTTCAGCTGAATAATCTCCTGACCACCAATCTTCCTTTTCAGAGTCTTACTAGCCAACTCATCTTCATCAGTTTCCAAATCAATCTGATGATCTTCAAAATCTTCAACCATCAACAAAAATTGCTTAATCTATTCATCATCCTCAAAGACCTGCCAATGTTTGACATTTTTAGGAATTGAAGGTCTATATCTCATCTCAATTTCATATCTTAGTCTCGGATTGATCGGAGGTTTGAATGTACTGGATGCAACTGCTAAAGAATTAGCCATTCTATTTTCTTCCCTTGGAACAAATTGTAAGTTGAAATCTTCAAAGTAGTTTTCAATTAAATCCCAAACCTCATTCCTATATGCCCTTAATCTGGGATGTTTGGTTTGACACAAATTCTTTATTTGTCTTATGATTAATTCAGAATCACCAAACACGGTCATAGACTGAATTCCCATTTTCTTAGTTGTCTGCAGACTAATGATTAATGCTTCATATTCCGCTACATTATTAGTGGACTCAAACTCCAATTTGAAAGAAAAAGGTACAAGGTTACCTTTCGGAGATACAAAAATGAAGCCAGCTCTAGTGCCTTCTTTAGAATACGCACCATCAAAGTAACACTTCCAGAGTATGTTAGAATTTAGCTCCTTATGTACAATAGTTGAAGAGATCTGCCCTTGTGATTCTTCAGCAAACTCTGCATCTTCATGCAGCATGAAGCAAGAGAGGTCATCCTTCTCTTGGTCATAAATAGGTGAATTACCTGCATCCTTCTTAGTAGCAGTTTTTTGAAATCTAGTTTCTCTATACAACCTTCTTTCTTCCCCATTAAAAATAGGAATGATAGCATATGTAAAATCTAGCTTCAAAACTCCTCCAAGCTTCGCCCCCCACGATCTAGATAATAACATACCAAATCTGGCTGGAATATCTGCCACTACAACATCCATCATAATGCTTTTGGCTGGGATTTGAGCCAATGTAACAACCATATCCTTAATAAGACCCACACACTTCACCCTTTTGGAATCAAAAGAATAAAGATCCCTGTATTGCTTAGTGATTTTTAAATTCAACTCTTTCATCACATACAATGGCATCAGATTGTGGGATGCACCAGAATCTAGCATACAATTATGTAAAACAAAATCATGTAACAGAAGTGATATGTAGAAAGGAGGAACAAATGAATCTACCTCTTCAACATGAGGCCCAAAGGTAACCACTGGTTTTTCTTCTTGCAGATTTACTATATCGCCCACTTCATTAGACTGAGATAAATTGATAAATTCTGCAATCTCATTCTTATAACCAAGTGTTTTCATTAACTCAAGAATAGGTACTTGAATTTTTACTTTCTCCAACTCTTTCGACAAACTGAAAGTTTGATTTTTTTTTGTCAACTTTTCAGGTTCTTCTTGATTTTTATTGGAATTTAGACCTTGATTAGAAACAGTAACAACTTTCTCCAAAATATTAGGATCCTTAATCTTTGTTTGAGAAACCCCAACTTGTTGTTTTTCCTTCTCTTTTTCTTCATTCATGGGTTGTTTCCCATTATCTGATTTCTTAATCTGATTTTTCTATAATTGAGTCGCCATTGGAGCAGGTACTGATTCTGGTTCTTTTTCCTCATTGTCTTGAGTTCTTAACCTCTTCTTTGACCTCAAATCATATTTTTTATGTAATTCTGATTGCATGAAGTCTTTGAACTGTCTGCAGTAATCATCCATCTCTTCTTGATTAAATGAGAGATCAGTTTCTTCGTCTTCTTCCACCCCTCCTTCCTCAGTTTCTTCCTTTGTTTCATCATCTTCCATGTAGACCGCAAAAATTCTAGCCTCATCTTCTTTATCATCATCATCATCCGCTGAACGAGATGGAGCTGCCTCTATATACAAAGGTGCTTGCACCTGATCTTGGTCTTTCCTTTCTCTTTGTAGAATCTGCAGGGGCTGTTTTTTAAACTGGGGATTAAAAACCCCTCTATTCTGTCTTGAAGGCTTATTATTGTCTATTTCCAATTTCACCAACTTATTAGAAAAAAATTTTATGACCTTAGTCATATCGTCAATTCTCTGGTCATGAGCTGAGGCTTCTTCTTTAGTTTTTCCTTTATCTTGAACTTTACCAGCAGCAGACATATTAGCCTCAATCTCCAGAGCATCAGTTTGAATCTACTCCAAAGTAGGAGACCTTCTTTCTCTCAATGTGAAACTAAACTCTGGTTCAAATGCACCAGGAAAAACGACCCTTGCTCCAATAGGATGGGGTTTCATTTCAACACGCAAACTATTATACAATTTTTTAAATATTTTCACAAAATCATTCATGTTTTCATCAGATTTCTTCTTTATTGCATTGAATTCTGTCAAAGAATAACCATGGTCCCTTTTTTCACCCCATCTCTCAGTGAAACGTCTTTCTAGGGTATCCCAATAATTTATTGTACCATTAGGCAATCCTTTAAACCATTTCCTTGCCTCTCCGCTTAGAGACTAAACAAAAAGTCTCATTACAACGTCCAAATGTTCAACATTTAAATTCTCAGCAAATGTGCAAAACAGGGGCAAGTGCTGCTCTGCAGTTATTTCATCTTCACCAGTAAATCTAGGGAGTAACTTGAGATACTCCTGAGGCATATCATGCAGTGGTTGGGGTAGATTTAATGGTGCATATCTATTCATCAAGAAAGCAGGGGCCGCCATGTTTATGCCCGGATTAACTGCTCCTTGAGCGGGGGTAAAATGAATACCAGTTGTAGGTGGGGATGAATGAGGTGGAACAACTGATATAGGAGTTGGAGTATGAACGATGGCAGAAGAGCTGCAAGCTGTATGGGGCTGATTTTATGTAAAAGGGAAAGACACAAACTCCAAAGATTTCTCTTCTAACGTAGGTTCTTGAAAATGAACGGATGAAGGTGATGATTCTCCTTCCAAGAACATGAGTTTCTTGGAGACTTTCTTGGACGCGAAAGTGCGTGAACTGTTGCCTGGTGCAAGTAGTGTAGTTTCTAGTGTGTCAACTATTTTTGGTTTCTGGCCCTCCTTGGAAACAAGCTTCTCAGGATCAGACAAAACAGGAGCTTTTTGCTATGAGGTATCCGACCTAGTGTGAGGTTTCTTGGGAGCCAGAGCAATTTTCAAATGAACACAGCTTATTATTTCCTCCTCTCTGAACAACCAGAGGAAATATCAAACAAAACCCAGGGAAAATCTTCGAATCTTCGTCCCCGGCAATGGCGCCAATTAATGTTGTACCTCAAGAAACAATTCCTTGTTGTGTAAAGGAATTCGTGCTCAAGACATTATTAAATTATGTCACAAAAAGATGTATAGTTGTCTCTGTTTTATAACCTTCAAACATTAATTATATAATATTCAAATATCAAACCCATGCAATGTTCTGCAATGCCATATTATTCTTATACTGAAGTGAATGAACGGAAGAAACAGGAAAGAAAAGGATTTCAATTTGATATGATGTTTGAAACAGAATCTATCATTATAAAATCCTGAAGAAATAAGTAATGATAAAGTTAAAATAGAGGAGCGCCCATTAAGGTTTGTTTAACTCTTAAATACACCTGTATAAAGAGACCCACAGCTCAAATTACTCTATTTCATTCACAGACATGAAAACATAATGAAAACTGGAAAACTATTCAGCATAGACAAAATGATAGAAACTTGCAAAACTCCTTCATTGATTCAGTATTCTCAAGTACAAAATTTTTCTTCAAGGTTCAAAAACTCAGAACCCTCCTCTTTCTTGAAATTTTCTTTAAATACAATATCACAAGACAGTTTCCAGTAATGAAACTGATTCTAACTGCCCTAACTAATTCTAACTACTTAAACTGCTGATTGTTACGGAGACACATGCCTCAAAAAGGTTCTATTACATTTACATGATTTTGAGAAATAATATAATGAGAATTTGAAAACTTCTAATCAATGAGAACAGCTGATCCTAAAGTGGTTGTTGAATCAACGACTACTTTTGGTTGAGCCGTTGAGACCTCCTTTGTTGAGTCCAATGAAAATTTCTTGCACTTCTTCCACAGCTCATTTTGAGTCGTTGAGGAATTTTTGAAACTTTGATATTCTATCCTGAATGCCACAATTTGACTGTGTGTAGGCTTTCCTGTAAAGAGATTCTTCACCATCCATAGTAAATTGAAATTCCTATGTAAGAAGTTAAACACAGTTTCTCCTTTTAAGATCTGTGTCTTTTCGTGCCTATTATCTGCCTTACTTTTTGCTAATGTCAACTGATCTTCATAAAACTTCCATGACATGATATTTCCTTTCTCAGTCCAGCATGAAGGTAAACCTGTTCTGGTTAATTTTTCAAATGATATATCAAACTTCTTTACAGACTCCTTGATTCCCAGTAACCTTTTCTCTGCAACCTTCCGAAGATCATTCTTAACTATCATCTTATTAACTTCCTCGGCATAAAAATATTTGTCTTGTATTCCAATATCTTCTAATTCTTCATCTGATTTGGAATTGATAAAATTTATAAACTTCCTAGCCCAATTTTATCTTTTCATGGTTGTCTGTTTTTCAGATAATATCTCCTCTTCATGTTCTAAGATGAGGCCTTTCTCTTTAGAAACTATATTCAGGGAATTCCAGTTTGACTTCATTTCTGAAATAATCTCACTCCAAATGATATCTTTAGCTTTTATGAGTGAGATATTACCTTTTAACTTCTCCTTGAGATCTTTAATTTCATCCTCAGCCTTCTATAATTTCTACTTATTGTCATCTGCTTTATCTTCTAGTGCCCGCATGATCTTGGTGGCTGTTTCTAGCTCTGATTGAGCCTGCTTTCGATATAGTTCCACCATCTTCAATTCTGTACTAAGTTGCACAATTTGTGCTTGAGGATTTGCATCACCTGTAGGGAAAACAAAAGTACAAGTGTGATTTTCAATATGGTTTTGTAACGAAATAGCAATCTGCTTCACTTTAGTCAATTCTTCCTCCTTCCGCAACAATTGCTGACGCAATTCTTCTTTCTCTTTTTCTACCTCTGCTACTTCTGTAGCCATTGAATGCTCTGCAACTGGTAACTTTAGCTTTTTTCTCAATGAGGATATCTCTATTTCTGCACTTTTCATGAGCTTTTGAATCGCAGCTTTATCATTAGGATCTACACCAATTTTCATAATGATCTTCTTCAATTCTTCATTTTGAATTGACAAGGCCCTTGAATTAGCCTTCTCCATCTTGAACTATTTAATAACTTTTGCAACCATGTTCTCAGCCTTAACTGTTGTGGCATTAGTCTTGGTTAAATCATTTACAATTAACTGCCCAGTTTGCATATGAAGATTCATTTTATCCCATTGTGGGATCTTTTTAACATCCATAGTTATGTTTACCTCATTAAAACTGCTCAAAGATCCAAGGGACATCCCAGTTGGATGTGTCAGAGCCATCCTAAATTGATCCTTTTCAAGGTCCATTACAGTCAATAACCCTGTCCGATCGCCACTTGCGTGATGCTCGCCCGAGCTCCTACATTGCTTTTATCATGATATTTCTTTTCTTCAATCCGTGTAAATATTTGTTTGACCGAAGGCATCTTCTCTGAGGTAAATTTCATGTCCTCAGAGGAAGAAGGGACATTTTGTTCTTCATTGATATGAAAGGTAAAACTGTGCGAGTTGGAAGAATCACCTTCGCCCAATTTGGTTCTCTATCTCTTTTCTTCCCCGGGCTCTTCATCATCTACTTTATTAACATCTTCCTACCCTTTTGCTTGCCCTTTCAAGAATAACAGGCGTTTGAATGCTCGTTTTTGATGCATTTATTTCGCCCCGGGTTTGCCGCCTCCTCGATCGTCCGGCTATCGTAAAAACGTTAATATCCATTCTCAATTCTTCTCTGGGAAATTACTCCATGCGGATCGTAAGACCATTTTTCTCCTAGTATCAAATGTGTCTCTTCCAACATTTTAGAAACTTCATCAAAAGCTTGCCTCATATTGACCACGAAAGGTCCCACACTCATAGGAAATTTATACATAAAACCTTTCTTCATGGGAAGAAAGTGTACGTTATCCACATTAAGTCTCTGTCTTATGAATTCCAAGGCGAAAAGCCGCATGGGTACAAAAGTTGGGAGCCTATAGGGCTCGATGCTAACTCCATACAACCTTATCTCTGAATACTCTTCAAACACAAACCAATCTCCGAATCTGTAACTGGGTCCTAGCTGTAGGAACTCCCGGGCTTTTGGTAAAAAACATGGGGGAGGAACTCCATTCAAAATTTTATAAGCAATAGACATATAATGACTAGCAAATTCAAATAGCCCTGCTTCATTGCCTTCTTTTTTAGTCATGTCAGTCCAAAATAAAATTGATTGCTTATGTTTGTTGACATCAACTATATTCAATCCCAAACTCATAAATTCTTCGACATTCTGATATAAAAATAAATAAACAATCAAAGACGGGAATCTAAAGAAACCTGTAAGAGGAAAGGCCATCAACTGAGAATTTACAATCTCCTGCCAGAAAGATGGAATGTCAAGAACAATCCCTAGTTTCATCATCAGTGCATACATTCACAATATTGATTTATCAACTGTCTGGTCATTGTCTTTGCCTAAAATATCCGCAATGCAACTCAGAATCGGCCTATACTCAGCATCGAACACTTCCAAACTAAATTCTTCTCCTTCTAGTTGAGCTTCCTTTGAATTTTCCCTCAAGTATGACATGCATTGATCAAATTCTTCATTTGAAAGTTCCTCAAAATAACGAGCCAATGAATCTTCAAAGAATTGCAGTGGTGACTCATTTTCGGGAAAGCACAAAGTTTGGCGAATTAATTGCGTCGATACATGCAGAACGTTTGCTCCCTGCAATTTCATTATGAAACACTTACCAGGGTACATTGAAGAGACCAGCCATGAGATGAACTCAGGAAAAAAGTGGGCTTTTGGGATACAAGTGGACAAGACACCGAAATTCTTCATGGCGGAAAATACTGGGGATTTCTCAGCATTTAGGGTCACTTGGTGATATAATAAGGGATGGTTGACAGAAGACAAGGTATCCTGAATGTCTTTTCACTGTCCATGAGGGAATTGAGGTTTGACACACCAGACAGAGAAACTCGGTTTTCCATGGCGTAATGGATAACAGAAGGCGAACGGAAAGGTGGCGGTGAAATATCTCGAGAGGGGAAAATGACAGCAAGTGATTTTGAAAACATGATAAAACCTTTTAACAGCGGCTTAACCACACATTAAATGACCGAGTTGACATGTAAAGTAGCTGACGTGGAGTACAGCTGTTTTCCACCTCACTTTATGACATCACCGCAGGGGCACCAGGAGTACGGCGGTGAACTTCGACTTGCACCCCCCGCAATGAATCCCAGCCGTCGATCATGGCTCACCCGCGGTCAAACCAGTCAACTGCGAGTGCTTAGCATACAGTAATTTACGAGCTTGTTGTGTCCCCGCATTGACTCGTCTGGTTTCACTCTTCACTGATCACTACTTCCGCTCGGGAAGTTGTTCGAACTTTAAACATGACGCATACATACCATACATTCAAAAAGAGCTTAGTAATAAACTTTAATTTGTAGCGAGTTCATCAACACATTTCATTTTTTATGATATAGTATAAAAACATTATACTATAGCATATACTTTTTTGAAATTTTCATATTTTTTTGCTATTTTTTTATTTTCAAAATAAAACACAAAATGGATATGCAGATGATCCACAATACTTCCCGACATCATGTCGAAGGTTCGACCAATAGAAATACTTCTACAGTACTGCCACTATTTTCTCAACCCTAAAATGTGAAGGGACTCGACTGTAGTGCGCTTCCCATATCATCTTGGTACGCTCACTTGAAGGAACACAAAGGTGTCCCAGGTGACATAATAGTGCATCTTGGAGGCGAAAATTTGGAACTTGCATACCCCCCAAGAGTGCCTTGTATGTGTCCCTCAATTCTACATCGCTCTTATAGAGAATCAGCCAATCAGAAGTCTCATGCTGACAAGAGTTTAGAACGGTGGTTATGGCCACGATCGATGGTCGGCTGAGGCAGTCTGCGACATTATTGGTGCTACCCTTCTTGTACTTGATGTTCAAATGAAATTGTTGCAAATATGTGGACCACTTTTGATGGCAATTGTTCTGCAACTTCCTTTGTGTCTGTATGAATTGCAGAGGTCGGTGGTCTATGTGGATGATTGTCTCCTTCCCCAAAATGTAATGCTTCAATTGTCGACAAGCTTGCACAATGGAATACATTTCTTTGTCATAAGTGGTATACTTTCAAACTGTGTCGGACAATGTCTCACTGTGATATACCACTGGATGCCCCTATTGAGTAAGAAATTCCCCAATAGCATAGTAAGAGGCATCTGTCTCGATCTCAAATGGTTGTTGCAAGTCTGGTAATGTGAGCACTGGGGTAGAAAAGAGGCAATGTTTCAATTATACGAACACCTTCTATTGAGATTCTGACCAACAGAATTTTTCTTTTTCTCCTCCCTTGGTGACTTGACTCAAGGGCCAAGTAATATGAGAGAATCCCAACAAGAACCTGCGGTAGAAATTAGCAAGACCCAAAAAGCTGCGAAGCTCTATTAGGGTGGTTGGGGCTGGCCAATCCCGAATGACTTGGATTTTGGCTGGATCCACATGCACCCCCCTTTCATCAATAATATATCCCAGATATTGAACCTGGGTCATGCCAAAAGTGCACTTCTCCAAATTGGCACACAACTTGTGTTGTCACAGTGTTTGGAGGACTTCTCTGATGTAGTGGAGGTGCTCTTCCCAAATCTCGTTGAAGATCAAAATGTCATCCAAGTATACCACTACAAATTCGTTGGTGAATGGATGCAAGATGTCATCCATCAACCTCATGAAGGTTGCAGGAGAATTTTTCAATCCAAAAGGCATGACGAGCCATTAGAAAAGGGCCTCCTTGGCTTTGAAGGCAGTCTTCCACACATCAGAGGGTTCGATTGGTACCTGGTGATACCCAGACTTCAAGTCGATCTTGCTGAAATGTTTTTCCCCTTTGATTTGGTCCAGAAGGTCATCAATCCATGGGATCAGGTACCTATTCCGGATAGTGATCTTGGTCAGTGCCCGATAATCAATATAGAGTCTCCAAGTCCCATCCTTCTTCTATACCAACAAGATCAGGCTCCCACAGGGTGATGAACTTGGTTGGATGTGACCTTTCTGCAGCAGCTCTTGAATCAGCCTCTTGATTTCATCATTCTCCATAACAAAGCGCCTATAGATCAGTCCATTGGGTAGCGGCACACCTAGGGTCAGGTCAATGGGATGCTTGACCTGACAGTGTAGAGGCACCCCTGTGGGTGAGGTGAAGATGTCCCCGTACTCCTCCACAACCTTGTTCATTTGTTGTTGTCATGCAGAGGAGCCATGCCTGGAGGTCGTGGCCATAGTCTTCTTCTTGCCTTAGGGGTGGATCATCAAGAAAACAAATTTCCTTTTTTAGGAAATGAGCTTACTGCATTGTTTTGCAGTAACCAAAGAGATATTGGGAGGCGGTGGTACCTCTGGTATCCTATACAATTTATTTCCCAAAGTAACAGTAATAGCGCGAGGTCGGGACTCATAAACAGCATGTTGCTTCCACAAGTATGGTTGGCCTAATAATACATCAAAAACATCAATAGGAGCAATGTCACACAGTACCTCATCCGTGAAGGGCTTGATGCTATATGGAAGGCGGCACTACT
The DNA here is from genome assembly GCA_034641835.2 of Pinus albicaulis. NCBI lineage: Eukaryota > Viridiplantae > Streptophyta > Pinopsida > Pinales > Pinaceae > Pinus > Pinus albicaulis. The sequence continues at coordinate 1,535,103,360 of CM076581.1, forward strand.
GGCTGACGTGGAGATCCTATCCTTGGTGAAGCCACCCAATGGTGTATGGTTGTGGGTGCGCTATGGTTGGCAAGCCCAAACGCTTCACAACATCTACTGAGATGAGGTTCTTTTGGCTCCCATTGTTGACAATGAACCATAGTGGGGAACCCTTTACCCACATCTGTGAGTGGAAGAGATGCTCTGCCTCCTTTGGATCTTCTAGTTCCTCCTTCTGGATCTTCATACTGGCAACAGTGGCGTTGGGCTCTGCATCAAAAATCTGCTTCCCTTTGTCATTCACCTTTTCAGGTTCTGATTCAAAGTCAGAGCATGCATCTGATTCAGAAGCCCTCATCTTAGCCACCAGCGACTGCTTGGCCTGACACTCACTTGTGTTGTGAGTGGAGCTCTTATGGAACTCACACCACTTTCCTGTGTCCTTCTTTGGCTTCGCGGTGTTGTTCTTTATTTATGTCTTTGGCAGGTTGTCTTGTGCCGCCATGCCTTGGCTTTGTCCTTTTTTTTGCGGTTTGGGGGCACCTTTCCCTTGCTTTTGATTTGCAAATCCAAAGTCTCGCTTCTTCTATTTGAATTTCTGCTCAATCTTGGCAGTATACCGGTATGCCGTACCAAGCGAGGAGATGTCGAGGAACTCCATTTCCTCCTGAACATATCTATGCATACAACCGCAATACTTTAGCACCAAATGTTTCTTTGAATATTTGATACCCAACTTTGTGCACAAGGCATGGAACATATTCATTAGCTCATGCACAACTTGATCACTTTTTTGCCGCAGCATGGTCCATTGTATGTACTTATCCTCATAGCTCCCCACGGGATGGTATTGTTCCTTGATGGCATCTTGAAAAGAATTCCAAGTGGGTACGGCTGAGAACAGAGAGGGTTTTGTCTCGTCCTTTTTCTCACAGTAGGTTTCCCACCAGTCCTTGGCATCGGGGGTAGCTTTGAGGAGTGAAAAATTAATCTTCTCCTGGTCGGAAAAGTCATGAACCGCAAAATATCCTTCTAATAGATTCAACCATCTATCTACGTCATCTGCATCTATTTGACCCTCAAATATGGGAATGTCAAGGTTTACTTGTACCTTAAAGGGAGTCGTGCCTCCAGAGTGGCTGCTAGATGCAGATGCGCAACTGGTGGGTAGATGTTGAAGGATCTGGGAAAATTTATCCATCATTACGTTCCTTTGTTTTTCAAGGGCCTCCTTGAGCAATATTTTGATAAGATCTCCTGCTCCCTCATCTTTCTTTTCGTCCCCCATGAGCATTTGTAGGGGTTTGCAAGGCTGATCTTGCAAAGGTTCCACCATACCGAGCCCTAACTCCTTATACCCCGACCTTGTTGGGGACATGCGAAGAAGGATCGAGAAAAAGCAGACCACTCTGATACCACTAATCCGGATTTATGCAGGAACACAATAGAATAAAGAAATAACCATAAAGATATAAATAAAATGGAAATAAGGCTTCATTTCATTAATATCAAATCACAGAAATATGCTTACAAACATGATGAAAATAAAATATCTAGGGTGATGGCAGCTAATCTCTGAGAAGAGATGTGGTAGCTACAGACCTCTGAAATGTGTTACAATGAGGCTCAAGGGCCTATTTATTATGGAGAAACAATGGAGAACTCTAAACGTCCAAAAACCTAACCCTAGGAGATGAAGCGAAAAAATTATGGGCCCCGTTTGGGTAAATTGGTGTTTCAAATTCTCAGGGACGTAACTTCGGCATACTATCTCCGTTTGGGGCCTCAAAACGGCTCCAGAAGTTCAGGACCCGAAAAACTACTAAAAATAGTAAGTTGTGAAAAAAACTGAAACAGACAACGGTGGGGCCCCAAGTGGAATAGGCTGGTGGCCACCAATATCCACCGGGATCATTCCTCCCCCCTTAGGAAGCAATGGTCCCCATTGCATTGAGTTCCTCCATGAGATGAGGAAACTTCTGTTGAACTTGGTCCTTGGTGAACCACTTTCCTTGGTGCAGGAATTGGCCCAACTTTGACATTCGATACAGTTGGATCTTCTGTTGGAGAGTGTTCTTGATTTGCATGTCCATGATACAGTCTGTGGTGGCCTATTCCATGCAGTCTAGGTTTAAATCTTTTGGTGTGAGTTCTTCTACAATGTCATAGGTGTCCAATAGAGGTGGGAAGTAGGGACGAAGGCGGTCTACATTGAATATTGGGTGTAGACCAAGGAATGGTGGAATAGTGAGCTCGAAGGCATTATTCCCTATAGCCTTGGTGATGGTGTACGTACCATATCGGAGCGGGAGAATCTTGCAGTGGGGTCCAGTGAGGTGCTCCTTCTGCAAATGTAGCTCCCACATGGAAGTTGTGTGGCACCTGATGTTGATCATGTCATTGCTTGTACTTAGCATTGGCTTTGTCCAATATTTCATGAACCTATTGGCGGATGTGTTGAATGTGCTCGATGAAGTTGTTTTCTTTGTCAGCTTCAAACTGGACATGAGCCAAATCAGCCTGAGTAGCTGCAAATGGCATGGTTACATCAATGGGACATAGTGGCTAGAATCCCAAGCCCAACTGAAAGGGGCTGTGGATGGTTGAGCTGTGGAGATCCTGATTATTACTGTGTTGTACATAGGGAAGGCTTTCATCCCATGTGCATGGATGATTTGAACTGTACATGCGCAGAATGTGTATAATCATCCGGTTGACGACCTCTGTCTGGCCATCAGTTTTAGGACGGAAAGTTGTGGACTTGGTGAGCTTGGTGTCCAACATTGACTAGAGGCTGGACCAAAATGTGCTGAGGAACCTTCTGTCGCAATCTAATATGATAGGTTGTGGGATCCCAAAGTGCACACACACTCATTCAAAGAAGATTTTGGCAGTGGTTTCTGCTGTGATATTCTTGTTGCAGGCTGCCATAATGGCCATCTTTGAGAATCTTTCGAAGACCATGAAAACACAGTCATTTCCATGCTTAGTAGAAGGAAGGCCTAGCATGTAATCCATGGAGATGGATTCCCAAGGTCGGCTAGGGGTAGGTAGTGGAGTATAGAGCCCTTACTTCTTGATGATCGGTTTGGCAATGGCGCAAGCAGTGCAAGATCTGATGTACTTCCCGACATCATGTCAAAGGTTCAGCCAATAGAAATAATTTTGCAGTGCTGCCACTATTTTCTCAACCCAAAAATTCCCAGCGACTCGAATGTAGTGCGCTTCCCATATCATCTTGGCACGCTCACTTGAAGGAACACAAAGGTGTCCCAGGTGACATAATAGTGCATCTTGGAGGTGAAAATTTGGAACTTGCATACCCCCCAAGAGTGCCTTGTATGTGTCACTGAATTCTGGATCGCTCTTGTAGAGAAGCAGCCAGTCAGAAGTCTCATGCCCACAAGAGTTGAGAATGGTGGTTATGGCCACGATCGGTGGTCGGCTGAGGTAGTCTGCAACATTATTGGTGCTAACCTTCTTGTACTTGATGTTCAAATGAAATTGTTGCAGATATGTGGACCATTTTTTATAGTGATCGTTGTGCAACTTCCTTTGTGTCTATATGAATTACAGAGGCCGGTGGTCTGTGTGGATGATTGTCTCCTTCCCCAAAATGTAATGCTTCCATTTTCGACAAGCCTGCACAATGGAATACATTTCTTTGTCATAAGTTGGATACTTTCAAACTGTGTCGGACAATGTCTCACTATGAGATGCCACTAGATGCCCCTGTTGAGTAAGAACTTCCCTAATAGCATAGTCAGAGGCATCTGTCTTGATCTCAAATGGTTGTTGCAAGTCTGTTAATGTGAGAACTGGGGTAGAATAGAGGCGATGTTTCAATTATACGAATGCCTTCTATTGAGATTCTAACCAACAGAATTTTTATTTTTCTCCTCCCTTGGTGACTTGACTCAAGGTCCAAGTGGTATGAGAGAATCCCAACATGAACCTGGGGTAGAAATTAGCAATACCCAAAAAGCTACGAAGCTCTATTAGGGTGATTTGGGTTGGCCAATCCTGAATGACTTGGATCTTGGCTGGATCCACATGCACCCCCCTTTCATCAATAATGTATCCCAGATATTGAACCTCGGTCATGCCAAAAGTGCACTTCTCCAAATTGGCACACAACTTGTGTTGTCACAGTGTTTGGAGGACTTCTCAAATGTGGTGGAGGTGCTATTCCCAATTCTGGTTGAAGATAAGAATGTCATCCAAGTATACCACTAAAAATGAGTTCATGAATGGATGCAAGATGTCATCCATCAACCTCATGAAGGTTGCAGGAGAATTTTTCAATCCGAAAGGCATGACAAGCCATTCAAAAAGGGCTTCCTTGGCTTTGAAGGCAGTCTTCCACACATCAGAGGGTTTTATGGGTACCTAGTGATACCCAGACTTCAAGTCCATCTTGCTGAAATATTTTTCCCCTTTGAGTTGGTCCAGAAGGTCATCAATCCATGGGATCAGGTACCTATTCCGGATAGTGATCTTTTTCAGCATCCGATAATCAATACAGAGTCTCCAATTCCCATCCTTCTTCTGTACCAACGTTATTGGGCTCCCACAGGGCGATGAAATTGGTCAGATGTGACCTTTCTGTAGCAGCTCTTGAATTTGCCTCTTGACTTCATCATTCTCCATAGCAAAGCGCCTATATATCAGTCCATTAGGTAGCAGCACACCTGGGGTCAGGTCAATGGGGTGCTTGACCTAATAGTGTAGAGGCACCCCTGTGGGTGAGGTGAAGATGTCCCCGTACTCCTCCACAACCTTGTCCATTTGTTGTTGTCATGCAGAGGAGCCATGTCTGGAGGTCGTGGCCACAGTCTTCTTCTTTCCTTAGGGGCAGATCATCAGGAAAACAAATTTCCTGTTTTGGGAAATGAGGTTATTGCATTGTTTTGCAGTAACCAAAGAGACGGTGGGAGGAGGTCGTACCTCTGGTATCCTGTACAATTTATTTCCCAAAGTAACAATAATAGCGCGAGGCCAGGACTCATACACAGCATGTCGCTTCCACAAGTATGTTTGGCCTAATAATACATCAGAAACATCAATAGGAGCAATGTCACACAATACCTCATCCGTGAAGAGCTTGATGCTATAGGGAAGGCGGAACTGCTGACTAACGCGGAGATCCCATCCTTGGTGAAGCCACCCGATAGTGTATGGTTGTGGGTGTGTTGTGATTGTCAAGCCCAAACACTTCAAAAAATATACTGAGATGAGGTTCTTTTGGCTCCCATTGTTGATAATGAACCATAGTGGGGAACCCTTTACCCACATCTGTGAGTGGAAGAGATGCTCTGCCTCCTTTGGATCTTCTGGTTCCTCCTTTTGGATCTTTGTAGTGGCAACAGTGGCGTTGGGCTCTGCATCAATAATATTTTTCTATTTGTCATTCACATTATCAGGTTCTGATTCAGATTCAAAGCATGCATCTGATTCAAAAGCCCTCATCTCGACCACCAGCGACTACTTGGCCTGACACTCACTTGTGTTGTGAGTGGAGCTCTTATGGAACTCACACCACTTTCCTGTGTCCTTCTTTGGTTTCACGGTGTTTTTCTTTGCTTGTGTCTTTAGCAGGTTGTCTTGGGCCACCATGCCTTGGCTTTGTCCTTTTTTCTGCGGTTTGGGGGCACCTTTCCCTTGCTTTTGATTCACAGATCCAAAGTCTCGCTTCTTCTGTTTGAATTTCTGCTCAATCTTGATAGCATACCAGTATGTCGTACCAAGCGAGGATATGTCGAGGAACTCCATTTCCTCTTGAACGTATCTATGCAGACAACTGCGATACTTTAGCACCAAATGTTTCTCTGAATCTTTAATACCCAACTTTGTGCACAAGGTATGGAACATATTCGTTAGCTCATGCACATCTTAATCTCTTTGTTGTCGCAGCGTGGTCCATTGTATGTACTTATCCTCATACCTCCCCACGGGATAGTATTGTTCCTTGATGGCATCTCAGAAAGAATTCCAAGTGGGTACGGTTGAGAACATAGAGGGTTTTGTCTCGTCCTTTTTCTCACAGTAGGTTTCCCACCAGTCCTTAACATCGGGGGTAGCTTTGAGGAGTGCAAAAATCATCTTCTCTCGGTCGGAAAAGTCATGAACCGCGAAATATCCTTCTAATATATTCAACCATCTATCTACGTCATCTACATCTCTTTAACCCTCAAATATGGGAATGTCAAAGTTTACTTGTACTTAAAGGGAGTCGTGCCTCCAGAGTGGCTGCTGGATGCATATGTGCCGCTGGTGGGCAGTCGTTGAAGGATCTGGGCAAAGTTATCCATCATTGCGTTCCTTTGTTTTCAAGGACCTCCTCAATAAATATTTTGATAGGATCTCCTACTCCCTCATCTTTCTTTTCGTCCCCCATGAGCGTCCGTCGGGGTTTGCGAGGCTGATCTTGCAATGGTTCCACCACATCGAGCCCTAACTCCTTATACCCCAACCTCGTTGGGGACATGCAAAGAAGGATTGAGAAAAAGCAGACCACTCTGTACCACTAATCTGGATTTATGCAGTAACACAATAGAATACAAATATAACCATAAACATAGAAATATAGCAGAAATAAGGCTTCATTTCATTAATATCAAATCACAGAAATATGCTTACAAACATGATGAAAATAAAATAGCTAGGTGTTGGAAGCGAATCTATGAGAAGAGATGTGGCGACTACAGACCTCTGAACTATGTTACAATGAGGCTCAATGGCCTATTTATTATGGAGAAACAATGGAGAACTCTAAACATCCAAAAACCTAACCCTAGGAGATGAAGCGCCAAAACTATGGGCCCTATTTGGGTAAATTGGTGTTAAACTTCTCGGCGATGTAACTTCGACATACTATCTCCGTTTGGGGCCTCAAAACAGATCTGAAAGTTTAGGACCCGAAAAACTGCTAGAAATAGTAAGTTGTGAAAAAAACTAAAAGAGACAATGGTGGGGCCCCAAGTGGAATAGGCGAGTGGCCACCAATATCCACCTGGATCATTGCATCAAAGATCGTCTCTACAAAGGCATGCAACTGATCTCTCAATTAAGATATATTATTGAGGTAGGATGTGATGTCCTCTTCATGTGAAACCCTTATCTTGGTACAGCCTACCACTCAAATATATTTTCTACCTTGAGGCGCTCACAAAATTGAACTGTATAAACCTATCATAGATATCCTTAGCCTTATCCAACTCTACCACAAATGAAATGAGGTGATCCTTTATGGGTTCAATCAAGATCCTTTGTGCTATAATGTTTTTTTTGAAGTGTTCATTCCATTCCTTGTCATCCTTCTTGTCAGATTATGCAACTTTTCTTGATGCCTACAAGGATCCTTCCATAATTTAGTGCAAGATATTTTCCAAGAAGTTTATTGTATTTAACAATGCTTCTGCTTTTCTTTCAAAATATAATGTTGTTGTTGCTCCTTTGCTATATTAATTCAAGGTGGACCTTCATCACTGCTTCTAGGGAGATTATTCCTTCTCAAAAAAATTAATTTAAGGTTAGACACTTGATGACCTTACAAGGAGACTATTCATTCTCAAAATTATTGGTGTAACTCCTTCTAGATGTTTGTGTCCTTTTACTTATAGACTAGATATTCTTTAAAATGAATATATCTAAATTCAAGATTTTGCGATCCATATTAAGAATGTTGAGAGTTCTTTTGGTAAAAATCACATTCAAAACAATTTGTCGATGTGTTTCAAACCATCTAGTGTGGTTCATCATCAAGTCAAGATGAAGAATATGATCTTGGAATCAAATTAAAAAGATGTAGCGAAAAAATATTAGCCATTAGAATATAACAATTAGTTTTGACTAAAAAATTAATTAATAAATAATATTTTAATGTAAACAAAGTATTTGTTAGAATATAGTTTTTAATATTGAATTAAGAAATATAATTAATCAAAAGGAAAATTCTAATGAAATGAATATCTAAAATAATAAAATAATAAAACAATAAAACAATTAATCTAAAAAATAAACAAAAAATAATAATAATAATTTGGTAAAAAAAAATTAATAATAATAATAATAAATAAATAAGTAAAAATATAAACAATCACATGAACCTAATAGAAATTAAAGTGGAGTTGTTAACTAACAAGTTTTCTCCAGGGCGGAGATGGCAGCGCTAGGGTTCACACGGATCTGTTTTCTTCCGGCACAGATCTATGAAATCAAATAATGAAAATGAAATTCAACTAACATATGAAATCAAGTAACAAAAAGAAAGAAAATATAGCGTGCAATCACACTTGCAGGAATTGAAATTTAAATCTAAGAAAGCATTTCAAAACATGTAAAGGAAAACAACTAATGTATATTTAGTTACTCCAACATTTAATATGAAGTGTCACCTTCTTGAGATGATGTTAAATAACCAACTATACCTAATGATCTAGAAAAGCAAGTAAAGTATGCAAAGGGAAAAACTCAATAATTGCATGAATTAAATATTCAATCATTTAGTCTTGAAATATGATAGAATCAACTTCTTAAAATGACCTTTAGGAATATCAGTGATGCAACTAAATGAGAATCTAATGGCAGATGTCAAAGAATGTAAAGCTAACGGTGAATAACTAATGTATGTTTGATTTACTCCAACATTCATTGTGAAGTATTACCCTCTTAAGATGTTATGTAAGAAATAAATTATACCTTAGCTTCTAAGTTCCAAAAAAGCAAGTAAAATGTGCAGAGGAAAAAAACTCAATAACTGTATGAATTAGACTTTCAATCATTTAGTTCAAAAGTTATCTTCCTGAAATGACCTTTCAGAACATCCATTGACACAATTAATTGATAATTCTATTCTAAGAAAGTAAATGACAGAACATGAAAGGAAACTAAATAACTATGAGCTCTATTGCCTCAAATTTAATCTAATTTGAAAATAGAAAGATCTGTCCTCATGAAATGTTTCATAAGAACAATGATTACACAGTTATTCTAAAACTAATACTAAGAAAGAAAATAAACTTTAATCTATAAAATAAATTAAATCTCACACATTTTAGGTAGCTGATCTAAAAGTATGAGAGATGGTAAATCGAAATACTCCATATGTGAGCAAAACCAAGTAAAAATGAAAGAACATTCATGAGTAAGGTGCCACAATCTAATTTTGTATTCAAAGCTTGAGCATAACTCCAATTTTACACATGATTTGATAGGAGAAAGCTTCCCCTAATTATACAAAAGATGAGAATTTATCTCATTAATGAGAGTCCATGAATCTCTCCCTATATCTCTAGATTTACAATCCAAATATGAAGTGATAAGGCACATGTCTTCTTAGAGTTACAATAGAAATAGGAAATGAGACACATATCCTTATGATCCCATGATCTTCTCCATCCAAATTCGAATCTGCCCTTAGGAGGCCACATAAGGGTCTTTTGGAAGCTTCATTTTGACCTACACATGGCAACAAAATCATTCCACTTGTTAGGTATAAGTACGTTCATATTATTTTTTAATTTTTAACCACAAATTCACTTAAAAATACGAGGAATTAATAAAGCTTGGAAAACATAAATGTAACCCAATAGTGGTAATGGTAAGGTAAATTTAATGAAATGGAAGTGGAGTGAAGGTGATAATATGGACATATAAGCAAAAATGTAATGGAAGTGAATGACATTACAAGGCCCAACACCATGCTTGATCTTTGCTAGCCCAAATCTACATGTTGTGCATGGTGACATGGAACTCGGCAATGCCTTTATATGTTTCATAGACAGCAAGCGACAAGCGCGGCCTGGAATGAATTTCTACTGCCAACGCACGGTCAAACAGCACCCATAACATTTTATTTTCCTCTTTGCGCTTTGGATCCTTCGAATCCAAAAGGTTCGCATACTGCACACCTTCGCACATACTGGGCTAGAGCTCTAGGATCACTGCATCCTCTGGTGTCTCCCACGCAACCAAGGAAATCAACATCAACATCCAGGAATATAAAAATTCCTTCCCCTGGTCCTGTGGCTCGCGCACATTTTCTAGCAGCTCTTCAGAGAGGTACTGCGACTAGTTGTAGTAGACCCCTTTCTCACATCGTCCAGCTAACTAAATTACATAAGCATGAATGACCGACGCTCGGCACTTGCGCGACATTTTTCAAGCAAGAAGCAGAGTACCCATGCGCACTCATCGGTCAACTATGGTTTCTACCAGGAATCCCCTTTTATCACGCTCAACTTTATACTTCTCTCGCACTTCATCGGCGACCTTCTGCTCATACTTCTTGCCAAAGCCCTTCATGGGACGGTGCCCTTGCATGAGTAAGTCGGTGATTCGGTGAATGAGCACAGCATCAATCTGGATGCGGCCTTGGATCCATAAGCACCCATCAATATCAGTGCCAGCAGTTGGCACACAACCAGGCTGGCGATGGCATATCGGCCAAAGTGGGGGAGGCGTAGCAAATTCAATATCCCTAAGGCTTATAATCTGTGTGCCCATGGAATCGGCTCCACCTTCGGCACGTTATCGTATAGCACCCTCTCCAGATATAACTTGGGGGCCAAGTCTGGGAAGGCATCCTCATTTTCTAAATCATGATCATCAAATTTTATGGAGGGGAGGCTCCCAAACATGTCACCAATCAAGGGGACCTCCTCCTGGACTAGCGGAATTTGCGGGTATTTGCGGACCACATCAACGTTCTTGGGGGTGCATACTGTTGGTTTTATTGGCTTCACATATGCGAGTAACCAGGAGATCGGATCACCAACAGAGCTTCCTCTTGGGTTTTCATGGGGCGCTTTGATGGATTAGGCGAGCGTGCCTTAAGCACCTATCGAGGGGAATGCACAATCCGAGGGGAAGTGTGCGGCTTCACTACAGCCCACTTCGTGGCTTTCTCTTTTCCTTTCTCCATTCCCTTCTCCTTCCCCTCGCATTTTCCCTTGGCCGGCATAGACACTACCTCTTCCACATCAGGGGTTACCTCAAATACATCTTCGGACCCAATTTCCACAGAGGCCATGACAGGTGATGAATCAGCAGGGTTATAAGTAGTCCTTCTCGTTCAGAAGATGAATTCAGGGTTATTGTTGTCAGAGGGAGTAGCTCGCCCATACATACAGATGAAAAATTCACAGAATACATAGAGTTCATAGTAGAACATAAGGCACAATAATTTTGAAAAGTAAAGGAACCAATTATGACATTCGTCCTTCGTTTTATAGCCTTCGATGAGTAAAAACAGTCATATTAGCCTTAAATACAAATTACCATCAAGGAAACGGTAAAAAATACTCCGAGATCGCTGCATTAATTGCCAAATGCCCACTCCATTCAACGGTAAAATCGCTTTTTCACCCAATTTTATTGTTCCAACGGCTATTTTTTCCAATTACGCATTACCCCTGCACCTTTGTCGCGCCCTTTCACACCTCTTGACCTACGCACTACCCCTGCGCACCTGTCGGACCCCCCTTTGCTTTTTCTTTCTTGTGCATGCAACATCCCTTATACAGCTACTCCAGCCATATAGTCATTTGGTAGGCGTCGGGTTGTCCCTATAAGGTTTTAGATGGATGCCATTAACGTACCCAGGCAGGTTATCTTTGCGCAGTGTAGCCAACCTGACCGCACCGCTATCTGCAATCTCCTTCACCATGTCCAAAATGGGCCTCTTAAGGAAATAATAAAATAATAGCTAAACTAATAAAATAATATTTATGAATTTACATTTTACTTTTTGCACCACAATCCATGTAACCATCGTTAAATTCAATTGAAAATGTGTAACAAAATAAAATTAATAAAAAAATTGTCTTGATGTTACTATAAATAAGAATGAGATTTTCAATAAAATGTCATTACCAATGAACAACTAATGCATTTTTCCTTTGTACGTAAAAAAATTATAAATATAAATTCATAAATTCTTAATTGTATAATATACTATTAATTAAAATTCATATTATTTAAATTATATAATAACATGTAATTAATATAATATCTAAAAATAAAATAAAATAATATAATAAATGTAATATTTTTTTTATATATATTTTTATATTACATATTGAATTGATTTGATTTATAACATAAGAAAAAATAAAATATAATATAAAAAGGAATATAATATATATTTTATAACATTCAGATTATTTTTCATAATATTATGTATAATAATATATAACATTAATATAATCATAATGAAATTAATTTAGTTGTATTTAAAATTTTAAAAAAAGTATTGAAATAGATTTAATTTATATTTATAAGTATAATATAAGATTTATATACATTCAAATTTTAGACTTTTTTTGCCCTATACTATGTTTAACCTAATATACCTTTTTTTAACATACAAAATTAATGTACATTTTTTCATCATACAATACTGATATACTTTTTTTTCCTTTAATTTTAATATTTTTGTATTTTTATTAATATTATAATATTATTATTCATAGATTTATTTATCATAAAATTACAAGGTTACATTTTTATTTATTTCGATTTCATATGTATAATATATATGTATCGATATTAACTTACAATTAATTTGAAATTATAATATTAAATAAAATTAGATGAATATATAATTTAAAAATAAATATATGCAAATATACAAATATAATATTTATTGAAAAATGTGTAAAGACATGAAGATTATGTAAGGATATACATTGTTTCTTTCAAAAAAATATGAAACGACAATAATAATATTTTATTCAAAAAATGTTAAATGACATTTATTATTAGTACTTTACTTTATGACTTTAAAAATACTTAGAGCATTGCCATTGTTAAGCATGAGTTTTTATCCACCATTGAGAATGTAACAAGTAAATACATTTAACTCAAGCAATGCCACCTCAACCATTGGGGATGATGTCATCCCCTAAAGTGTAATTAGTTCTCATAAAGTGAATTATGATTGTACATTTTCCTTATGAGGCTCATTTTAGACTTCAAAATTCTCCTAATGTATGGGCTTGACCAATTTTTATGGAACTTTCCCAGGTGGCGCAAACTGGCTGTCATAAATCAATACCAATTCGTCCTCCTTGAATACCTTCTGTAAGATATGTCGATCATGCCATGATTTTTTGCGAGCCTTCTAAACCTACTAGTGAAACTAAGCAATGAACCGATCTTCTTCCAGGGCCACCAATTGCGCCAAGCGTTCTGTTAGACTCCTGTAATTCACAGTATCACAAGGTGATTGATTATTTCTCATATCTTTCATACTGAAAATAATATTCCATGGTTGTCATTTATTTCTAAAAAAAGGAAGGGAAATCCCGACTGTCAAGGACTTCATAGGAATCAATCTGCCTTTCAGTTTAGTGGAGAGAGGAAAGCGTTATTGATAAGGTGTAATGGTGAGAAAACTTAATTTCTGCCCTCATTCATTTCATCTACCCTCTTTTACCTTTCATTTTTTCAAACTCTAAATTCCAACACTTCATTTCTTACAAAACCCCTTTTTAACTATTGAAATTCAAGTTTTATAGTTAAAAAAGCAGCTCTGCCCACCCACTAACAGTCGTATCATATATCCCTTAAAAATTACCACTTACGTCATTTACCGCAGCTCCGCCCCCCACATCCAGCCTTTGATACATATCATATATTACATATATGATATCGTATACGTCACTTTCCGCATTCAACCATATTAAAGCCTTTTCCTTTCATCACCTTTTTCACATCACAAATATGCAAAATCCATTCGTAGCACCATTGCCGAATCTTATAAACTCTGTGATGCAACATTTGTGGGACCTATTTCCCTACCATGTCACCCTTTCCCACTGCCCAGCGCACATCGTAATCAGATTTTTTTATATTTACATGTTAACGCATTGCAGGTCAATTGGTTTAAAATGGTGATGCGATAAAGAAATGGAGTTGTGATTCAATGTGATCACATATCGCACATAATCGAGGCTCCCTGATATTTTTATTTGTTAAGATGTGTGATAAACCTTAAGATGTGTGATGTGCGATAAACTTTCAATCTTGCTATTTTCAATGTTGGTGGGCCCCCATCGCACTTCACACTTCGCAAGGTTTAACGTTTGCCTCCTTGTTGCTCGTAAAAAAATTTGCGATCTATGGGCTGCAAGCGAACCCACCTCATTGCCACTTCATTGCCACCACTGCCTCGTGACAACTCTCCTCATTGTTCTTCCACATCTGCCTACCGACCCTCGCCAATCCACTTCTCCACCAACTCTTTCCATTGTGATTTCTCCGCGTAGTCATTCCATGTCATTCTTGTCCAAGGCTTATCGAAATAATTTCTGCATATTATTAAGGGAGAAGTTGGTTTTTCGTTTTAAAACTCTAATGCAATAATAACTGGCACAGGAGAGGCAGACGTAGAATGGCCGTCATGACAGCCGATACAGCAATCATATCGGGTCATCAAGCAACTGTTTTCCACCAAGATAAAGCCAAGATGTTAGAGCCATCCTTGCCTCTTTGGCATCACACTAGCTAGATTTTGATCATTTCACAATCAATATCGGATTGCTAGAGTAAATGCAGCCACTATTTGTCTATTTTATCTTATCACCGCCTACATGTTTCCACTTGTCCAAATTTCTTCTGAAATGTAACTAATGACAATCACTAGAGTAGATAGAGTAACCGACTTAAGTTGTAGATAAATATTGTATGCATTAGCAGTATCAGGGGGGGAGGAAGGGGGAAAACCATTGTAATAGGCTCATCTGGTTGAAAATACTCTTATGTGGATGAATGAAAGGACATTGTCGTTTCCAGATTCTTGTGTTATGATCTGTGGTGAAGTGCTCCTTTTCTTGTAATCTGTCACTCTCTAGTTTCACATACTATTTTCTTTCTTTAATGTGGAAAAGGATTTTTTGTGTAGGATTTTCCATAGGGCACCCTGCTCAGTCTTGAATTAGTAATTTATGTTTTCCTCTAAGATTTGAATGCAAAATTCAGCGATGGTCTGCTATGCATTCACATTGAACCTTAATCTCCTCCTCATTTCCATTTCACAAGTTGTAGAGATCCATTAACATGGCTAGCTTGTCTGGTCTCACATGATTTCGGTTATTCATTCATTTAAATTTGTTTACATCTGTTTGACTCCATAGCCCAATAGCCCTCTTCTATTGTCTTAACACAAATTCTCATAAAAACCCCTTTGCCCTAATATCTAGCCTAAAATGCCCCTATAAACAAAGTTATATCTAATATAGAGATCCCTCTATGGGTCTAGGAGGGCTAGATCCTAGGCCCGAAGCAATTTTGATGTTGGCCCTCTGGAATTCTGTCTTCAGCCTTCATAATTAACATAATGGTGACTCTGCTGGGGACGGACGAAATTTATCTTCCTCAGAAAAATACATCAAGTTTTAGTTGTGACTTTTGATGGTGAGCAAAATTCAAGCACCAGAAGGTTGTTCCATTCACCTCGCGACTCCAACGGCAACAAAATCAAGAAATAGAGATTCATTAGCGACTCCAAAAGCTCAAAATTGGATCATTTGCAAGGATATATGCTCCAATTAATAGAGATCACATTCTCGGCTTCCCAAACAAAATGCCTCGGGTAAATTGGCAAAGAAATCTTCCTATTTTTCAAGATGAGAATGTTGATGATGCTTTGTTACATCTCATTAAATTTCATCTACATTCATGGAATTTCAAAGTCGAATGGCATGAGGATTTCCTCATGAAGATTTTCATGGAAAAAATAGAAGGGAAAGCGAGAGAATGGTATCGAGGTTTGAACCCTGGTAGTTTGTTTTCTATAAAATATTTCCACAAGGTGTTTTATGAGCATGATAAAGAATATTATCCATATTTATCATTAGCTGAAAATTGTTGTGATCAGTCTGAGGATCTCATACAATACCTTGAAAATATTAATGAAGATATATGAAATATGCATGATCAGGATCTCTTAGAAGAAATTTATGGATTTCATTCTCAATTTAACTGTCATGATAAAAAAGAGAAGTTAGTTGAAGATGAAATTAATCAAGAAATGAAAGTAGATCCACAAGATCTCTCTATGGAGACAAATGAAAATTCATTTGTTCTTTTATATGAGGCTAAATAAGACATTCAGTCTCATGACCAATCTTCACGAGAGCAAGAAAACATTTTTTTTTTAATCCAAAGGAAACAAATACTGCAGCAGAAATTAATCAGATTCTAAGAATGCAGCCAGCCTCTCAATTTTTATGTAATCAGGAGATTAATTCTATTTGTTCTATTGCTGATTTATGTACTAAAGTATTTCCTCATGAAGAAATAAATGTAGAAAATATTTATACTGATGCTATTTTACATTCTCAAGAAGGCTTATTGCCATAAAGTTCTTTTCTTCATCAAAATGATGTCCTTCAAACAAAATTCAGCAATTTCAGTCAAGACATGTCAGGTTTTCTTGAGGAAATAATATTGGTATACAATGAGGATGTAATATCAGATGACCATGAAGAATGTATATATATTCTCTTTTAGAAGGATCCTGAGCATAATAAATTGGAACAAAGAGTGGTCCTAGATGAAGTGTGTTATTTAAATCCTTAGGACCAGGTATGGTTCCAAGATCCTTTTGTTGGCCTCCTAGAATCATCTAATGAAGGAGTATGTTATGCCATGAATAGTTTGTTGCAAGATTTAAGGAAAAAATTGAACACTTATGTTCAATGGCAATTGAGATGGGAGTGGTAATTTTTCCTTTTCAGCCTGCTCAAAATGGTGAACAAGAATCAATCATGTATTCATTTACTTGATTGGTTACATTGGAAAGAAGAGTTCACTTAGCATATATATCATCTCTAAGTTAGAGTAGATAGGTAGGTGTGCAAATAATCTCAGTACTTTGAGCATTTTTCCAGTTTTAGTTTCAGATTTCTTTTCAGTTTTTAGATCAACTGTGTTCCATACTTCAGTTTGCAGATTGTCTTGATTTCATCTTGAATATTTTCAGCCACAGAGATTGTAGCAGATCAGGTTTTAGAATTGGGATCAACCCAATGGATCAGGCTACTAGTCTACGATGTTCTTGAAACCTCCTGAAGGAACTGACATCCCCAGTTGGAGCCACTGTTAGACTCCTGTAATTCACAGTATCACAATGTGACTGATTATTTCCCAGATATTTCATATTGAAAATAATATTCCATGGTTGTCATTTATTTCCAAAAAAAGGAAGGGAAATCCTGATTGTCAAGGACTTCATAGGAATCAATCTTCCTTTCAGTTCAGTGGAGAGAGGAAAGTGTTGTTGATAAGGTGTAATTGGTGAGAAAAATTCATTTCTGCCCTCATTTGTTTCATCTACCCTCTTTTACTTTCATTTTTTCGAACTCTAAAGTCAAACACTTAATTTATTTCAAAACACCTTTTTAACTATTGGAATTCAAGTTTTATAGTTAAAAAAGTAGCTTCTCCCACCCACTAACAATCGTATCATATATCCCTTAAAACTTACCACTTATGTCATTTACCGCAGCTCCACTCCCCACAGCCATCCTTTGATACATATCTTAAATTACATATATGATATCGTATATGTCACTTTCCACACTCAACCATATTAAATCCTTTGCCTTTCATCACCTTTTTCACATCACAAATCTACAAACTCCATTCGTAACACCATTTTCGAATCCTATAAACTCCCAAATGCGACATTGGTGGGACCCATTTCCCTACCACGTCACCCTTTCCCACCGCCCATCGCACATCGTAATCAGCATTTTTTATATTTACATGTTAACACATCAAAGGTCAATTGGTTTAAAGTGGCGATGTGATAAATAAATGGAGTTGCACTATGATGTATTCACATATCGCACATAATCGAGGCTCACTATTATCGTTATTTTTTAAGATGTGCGATGTGTAATAAACTTTGAATCTTGTGATTTGCAATGTTGGTGGGACCCCATCTCACTTCACACTTCGCAAGGTTTAACGTTTACCTCCTTGATGCTCATAACAAAATTTGTGATCTGCGAGCTACAGGCAAACCCACCTCATTGCCACGTCACTGCCACTACTACGTTGCAACAACTCTCCTCACCGTTGTTCCACGTCTGCCTATCAACCCATGCCAATCCACTACTCCACCAATTCCTGCCATTGTGATTTCTCAGCGTAGCCGTTCCGTGCCATTCTTGTCCAAGTCTTATCGAAATCATTTATGCATATTATTAAGGGAGCAATTGGTTTTTCATTTTAAAGCTCCACTGTAGCAATAATCGGCATAGGAGAGGCAGAGGCATAATGGCCTTCATGATAGTCGGTACAACTATCAGATTGGGTCATCAAACAACAGTTTTCCACCAAGATAAAGCCAAGATGTCAGAGCCATCCTTGCCTCTTCAGCATCACACTAGCCAGATTCTGATCATTTCACAATCAATATTGGACTTCTAGAGTAAATACATCCACCGTTTTTCTATTTTATCTTATCACCTCCTGCATGTTTCCACTTGTCCAAATTTCTTTTGGAATGTAATTAATGACAATCACCGCAGTAGACAGAGTAACCAAATTAAGTTGTAGATAAATATTGTATGCATTAGCAGTATCAGGGGGGAGCCTGAAAGGGGGAAAACCATTATAATAGGCTCATCTGGTTGTAAATACTCTTCTGTGAATGAATGAAAGTACATTTGTTTCCATATTCTTGTGTTATGATCTGTGGTGAAGTGTTCATTTTCCTGTAATCTTTCACTCTCTAACTTCACATATTGTTTTCTTTCTTTACTGTGGATGATAAATTTTTGTGTAGGATTTGCCATAGGGCACCCTACTCAGTCTCAAAATAGTAATTTATGTTTTCCTCTGACATTTGAATGCAAAATTTAGAGACGGTCTGCTCTGCATTCACATTGAACCTTAATCTCCTCCTTTCCATTTCACAAGTTGTAGAGATTCATTGACATGGCTAGCTTTCCCTGTCTCACATGATTTCGATTATTCATCCATTTGAATTTGTTTACACTTGTTTGACTCCATAGCCCAATGGCCCTCTTCTGTTGTCTCAACCACAAATTCTCAAAAAAAACCCTTTGCACTAATAGCTAGCCTAAAATGCCCCTATAAAAAAAGCTATATCTAATAGAGATATCCCTCTCTGGGTCTAGCAGGGCTAGATCGTAGGCCCAAAGTGGTTTTGATGTTGGCCCTCTGGCATTCTTTCTTCAGCCTTCGGAATTACTGGGAGCTAACATGTTCCTCCATGATGTCTGGTTCTGCCATGTTTGTAAAAGTTTCAATGCGCAGGCTGGGAATGATGTATTCGATAGGCATGATGGCCTCCTTCCCATAGGCCATCCTAAAAGGCATTTTTCTAGTCAATTTCTTACAGGTGGTCCTTTATGCCCAGAGAACTGATGGGATGTGCACGTCCCATTCACTTCGGTTAGCATTGCAGACCTTAGTTAGTGCATGTTCCAAAAAAAATTAAAGGCCTCCACTCCCCCATTGGCCTGTGGGTGGTATGGGGTACTCTTCACATGGTGGATCTGAAATTCCTCTGTCAAAGCTTCAATAATTTCATTAAACAAATGCGTACCTAAATCACTCATTAAGATCTTCGACCAGCCAAACCTGGTCAGAATATGTTCAAAGATGAAGTGCACAGCAGTATCTATAGTGCGGTCCTTTACAGCTTAATGTAATATTCCCAAATGGGGAAACAACAATATATGAACACAAAACTAGAAATAGCAATGTAAGTCAACTCATTAACATTGAAGTCCAATATGGAGTCATAACATCATGTATTAGATCAGCAAATCAATACAAAATAGTGAGGCATAAATCATATACAATGAGGAAACAAGCCTCCCATAAGCAATCACTCCCAAATATGAAATTTTGTTACAATACAAAATGCCAGAGAGAAATACAACGTAGTCATATGAAGCATAAATATATTTGGAGATGATACAATGATAGAAAAATACAGATATAGGCCCCAAGGATTCTAGACATGTAGATCTGGGCACTAGATCAGCTTTCCAAGACAACCCAAGAGGGTTTCTGGAAAATGCACATAATCTGCTAATGTAAGCTTCAGCCCTAGGGCTGAAGATAAGCTGCAACAACATAAATGAGAAGATATGGTTGAAGCTGATGCAGAAACTATATATCTTCTCCAATAGATCCTCCAGATGAAATAATAGCTCCTCCACTGAAGAAATCACCTCTCAAAACAACCACTTCAACTACCCCTGCAACTCCTCCCTAGAATAACGCAGATATGGACTAAAACTGCGTTGTAGGGGATAAATACTCCTTATCCTACTACTAAATGTGTCAATAAAGCTTAAGGGGCTTCTTTACAGGCCTTCCAATGGATGGAAACCTTCCTCCACTGCAAAATTGGCTCTGGAGACACCCAAGATGATCCTCCACTACTGCACCCTGCAACATAGCACAATATTCTACAGAAACTGCACTTATGAAGAAAGTTGTAGCTTGGCCTGAAGCCTGAGTGTGGAGATGAAGTTCAATGCTCCTATAAGAGGCCTCTCAAGGAAAGAGGTGGAATTCCCGCTCGGGAACACCCTGTGCTAAACAACACTGCAAACTCAACTAAACAGTTGAAGAATGCCAAAAGTATAAACAAACCATATACAAAATAATAAGCTAAAAAAATAAACATTATGGCTGCCCTCCTCTTCCTTATATAAGTTATGAGCTTCCTTTCCCTTGGCCCCACTCGATTAGGTTACTACCTCCATGCAATAAATCTCCCTCCAAAACTACGTTATTCCTCATTAATTGTCCACTCCTCCATAACAGCGATGTTGATTTGGTCAAAGTTTACCTATTCAACATGATCCAGCCCCTGTTCACACTCAAAGGTGCTTTATTTAGCTACTTGTAAAGTCTCCTTTCACACTTGAAGTGTTTTTATTGCTGCTAAAAAAAATTATGGGCATCCCTACCCATTTATTCACCTACCTAGTGAAAAAATAATCTATAATATTCCATTTAGGTAAAAGCTAAATTTTAGAAATATTATAGTTCTCCCCTCCAAAATGTTGCTTGTCCTCAAGCAACTGTAAAGGTGGAGAAAAATTCATCCCCTCCTCCTCTTGTGGCCTCCTCATCAGTAGTCCCCACCATTTCTTTAGATATTATACAATAATCATGTCTCCCAATGGTTCATCCCACATGTGCAAGTTGGCCTTTGGTGAAATAACCAAATGGCTCTCATCATGAGAAAGTGGAAGGTCTATATGGACACCTTCTTTCTATCCAATGGCCTCATCAAGGTAGGAGTGATGACAAACACAGGGGACCTCATTCCCAATGAGAAACTCCCATCTCCATGCTATCATCCAAATAAGTGAGCCATTCTTGGTAGCTCATAGAAACAATCACCAATCCCCTGCTTATGTAATGTGTAGGGGATGCATGGTTGAAAAGGAGAGATCAATCTATTCAACTCACGCTGTCTCTCTCTCTATTTGTGATATATGTAAAACTGTTGGTCTTGGGCTGCAATAATATGGTCATTAAGAAGCCAAAATGTACTTGGAATCTCATGATCCCACTCTTTGGTTCTAGGAACTTCTCTTGCCCAATCTACCCCACATATATTTAATAGAGAATCATCACCATATGGGTTCCAAAATAAATATGGACTAAGTGTCACATGGCATAATGGATGGTGACAATATCCCCTCAAGTGATACCAATGTTTTCCTTCTTCTATCTGTTCCCAAACATGATATGATAAGTGGCCATCCAACCACTTACTTGTTGCCATAAGCTTCTCAAAAGCTTGAAAATAGCAGAGGACATTAGGTGTTGGTTGAATATGAACCAAGAAAAACATGTCTTGCCCAAAGTCCTTCATAAGGTGGTCATCCCCATCACTGAATGTAGTCCCAAAAGGACCATGGAATCCATAAAGAAGTTTTCTCTCTTGAGGAGAAATGTGTTGCAAATTCATGGTAAAGGAGTGCACATACATTGTTAGTTGATAAATAAGCATCAAAACACAATCTTTACCATCTATTGTAGCCAAGCTGGTGAAGAGGTCCATAGATGAGCCTTCCAATCTCTCCATCAAAAAGGGAAATGATTGAAACAACCTTGCAAGGTGGTTGCTTTCCCCCTCATACATCAAAGAAGCTACATATCTCTTGATATGTTGGTTCACATCTTCTTTGAGATCCTCCCAATATAATCCCTCCATAATGGTGTGATAAGACTCAATGAAGTCTACATGTCCCCTTTTTGAGCTTGGAGTCTCTAGTCAAATAGATCTGATCATGGAAATAAATGACTCCATCAACCACTCTATACCTCCCATATATCACTTGCCCATCAATAACCTTACATGTTAAGAGGTTCTTGGAATGTTCCACCAATAGTTGGGACTCCCAATATGGATCTAGGCTCCCCAACCATGAAAACGATGTAGAAATCTTAAATGAAGCTCCTGTCACATCATAACTCTCCTCTGTGAAATGCTCAATTCCAAAGCCACATGTTGGAGTAATGTTACCCCAATTTTTTTTCCTCCTTTGTAGTTGATCTTGCCTAGGACAAGATTGAAGTACATGGAGGTCAACCTCCTCTTAAAAGGTATCTCTCCTCCAAAACTTCCATAGTTTTTCCAATGCATGCAAGAGTGTTAATAACCTCTTGTCATATTCAGAAATCTTCCTCATGTGTGGAAGTATCATTTGTTGCTCCAAGTCTATGGAGTGGCCATTTGACACCATGCTCATGACATCATATATTTATGAATCATTTTTCAGCGCAAATAGTTGAGTGGGAGATGGCAATGTCCAAATCAGAAAATTTCTCACCTCCCCTTTGAACCCATCAAAGATTCTCTACGTTGTGCTAGCTTCTATCAAGGCTCCTTCCCTAGCCAAATATATCAATGTTGCACCATGTTGAGAGAACTATTTATTCATCTTCCAATCAGGGGGTCTCCCTGGTAGAATGCCTCCATGTAAAGAGACATCAAAATCTGAAGTAGACTATATAGATGAGTGGAATGATTTGTCCCTCCATTCACTGCATAAATCAATCTCCTTCTTTTGTATATAAACCCCTTGAAATAAACAAGGGTGCAAGCTCCCCATCCTTTGTTTTTGATCCATCTTTTCTTCTCCTCCTTTGATCAAGGTGTTATAGCCCATTACTATTGTCACATGATGCTCCTTGGGAAGCTTTTGCAAAGATGCAAAAGCTCCTCTAGTTGAAGCAATAGCTTCATGCCCATCCCCATGTGGTGATGGTTCTCCTTCTGAAGTGACAGCGCTGTTACTTCCTCTCTCCTCATCAATTTTTGAAAATACCTCATTAACGATGAGAGACCCTAGATCTTGGTCTTCTTTAGAAGGAGGAATCTCCATGTATTCCTTTTGAGAATAAATCTCTTCGTGCAATGGGGATCTTGCCCTCAGCAAGATATCATACAATTTTTATCCCCCTCAATAGAAATCTGAAGTGGAGTTGGTGCAATAGGTCTTTCCAACTCATGCAAAGGTTTTGAATGTTTATGTTTTGCTAGCTCAATCAAATATGTTTCAGATTGTTTTACATCAAATCTCTTCACTAATTTCTT
This sequence comes from Pinus albicaulis, assembly GCA_034641835.2. Lineage (NCBI taxonomy): Eukaryota > Viridiplantae > Streptophyta > Pinopsida > Pinales > Pinaceae > Pinus > Pinus albicaulis. The sequence goes on from CM076581.1 coordinate 1,535,126,950, forward strand.
AGTGAATCTTGCATAAGTAGCTATATTTGCATGATTAAATGAAGAATATTCATAAAACCACCAAGTATGAGCCTTACCTTCAAGATGCAGCACTACTATCCTAAGGGCATCCTTTTCTTAAACTTGATGTAGATGCAAATATGAGTCTAGCTAATCTATCCAATCCTTGGTTGTGCATGTGGAGGACCCATCAAAATTTGACAGAAAGAATCTACCTCTTCTGCTTTCGTTGTGATTGTTGGGTCTTCTTTCCTCCTTGAGTTGGCAAAACCCTTGGAAGTTCAAGTGCTCCTTGAATCTCCAAGATTGAGATTCATACTCCTGAATATAGTCACTCAAAGTCTCCTCCTTTGGTGCATCTTCTTCCTTCATCTCTCTTGTAGTAAATATGGGCATAATACTGCATTGTGGATCAGATTGTGTGGTTGAATACTCACACCCATCATGTAAAAATATAGGTTTTCCTTCATATTCAAACCCCTTTGGAGATTCTCTACATATCTTTCTTCTCATCTTCTTTATATCTTCATGAATGCTCTACATAGTTTGGAAAAGAAGCTTTGAAATCCCCTCTTCCTCCCTTCCTTCAAATAATGGAGTCTTGTTTCTATTTCTTCTATACATCTCCTCTTCTTGTGAGATGTTTCTCCTTATGGTGACATATTGGCTGACTGCATAGGCTAAGCCAAGATTATGCTATGATACCACTGTAATACTCCCAAATGGGGAAACAGCAATATATGAACACAAAACTGGAAATAGAAATGTAAGTCAACTCATTAACATTGGATTCCAATATGGAGTCATAACATCATGTATTAGATCATAAAATCAATACAAAATAGCGAGGCATAAATCATATACAATGAGGAAACAAGCCTCCCATAAGCAATCACTCCCAAATATGAAATGTTGTTACAATAAAAAATGTCAGAGAGAAACTATAGCGCAGTCAGATGAAGTATAACTACAGTTGGAGATGCTACAATGATATAAAAATATTGATATAGGCCCCAATAGAGTCTAGACATACAGATTTGGGCACTAGATCAGCTTTCTAAGACAACCCAAGAGGGTTTCCGGAAAATGCACATAATGTGCTAATGTAAGCTGCAACCCTAGGGCTGAAGATAAGCTGCAACAATAGAAATAAGAAGATATGGCTGAAGCTAATGTAGAAACTACAAATCTTCTCCAATATATCCTCTGGATGAAAGAATAGTTCGTCCACTGAAGAAATCACCTCTCAAAACAACCACTGCAACTACCCTTGTAACTCCTCCCTAGAATAATCTAGATCTGGACTGAAACTGCGTTGTAGGAGATAAATACTCCTTAGCCTGTAGCTAAATTTGTCAATAAAGCTAAAGGGTCTTCTTGACAGGCCTTCCAATGGATGGAAACCTTCCTCCACTGCAAAACTGGCTCTGAAGACACCCAAGATGATCCTCCATTGTTGTACCCTACAACACAGCACAATATTCTGCAGAAACTGCGTTGATGAAGAAAGATGTAGCTTGGACTGAAGCCTGAGTGTGGAGATGAAGTGAAATGCTCCTCCAAGAGGCCTCTAAAGGAAAGAGGTGGGATTCCCACTCGGGAACACCATGTGCTAAACAGCACTGCAAACTCAACTAAATAGTTGAATAATGCCAAAAGTCTAAACAGACCATATACAAAATAATAAGCTAAAAACATAAACATTATGGTTTCCCTCCTCTTCCTTATATAAGTTATGAGCTTCCTTGCCCTTGGCCCCAATCAATTGGGTTACTACATCCATGCAATCAATCTCCATCCAAAACTACGTTATTCCTCCTTTCACACTTGAAGTGTTTTTGTTTCTTCTAGGGAGATTTATGGGCCTCCCTACCCATTTATTCACCTACCTAGTGACAAAATAGTCTATAATATTCCATTTAGATTAAAGCTAAATTTTAGGAATATTACACTTTCGCTTCCACCCATCTGGTCACATAATCAGTTGCAGTAATGTTGTAACATGTGCCAGTCTTCTTTCCAAGTGGATTGATGGGTCCTACAAAGTCTATGGCCCATTTTTTGAACGCTTGCAGATCCATCTATGGTTGCAAGGGCATGTCATCTCTGCGCGAAGGTTTATCTGTTCATTGGCATGCGTCGCAGGCATGGTAGTATGCATGGGCATCGCTATGCAGTGTGGGCCACCACAACCCCACCCTCAACACCTTTTGCGCATTTGATTTCCCTACATAGTGACCTCCTACTACTCCTCCATGGGCTTCAGCCAATATATCTTGTCTTTCGTGTTCTAATACATGCCTTCGTGGCACCTCATCTGCTCCCAACTTGTATAATTGACCAGCAATTATGGTGAAATCAGCTATGCGGGCTACCAACTCCCTTTTATGTTGTACTGAATAGTCTGCAAGTGCCATTCCCATAGTTAAGAAGTGAGTAATGTCTGCAAAGTTCTTGTCAACCACCTTGATAGCAAAAATTTGTGCACCAGGTAACCCTTCTTCTAGATAATTTGTCTCTTCCCCACTCTCAATCCGAGACAAGTGATTAGGTTTGGCATTCAATCTCCTGGGATTCGCAATAATTTCGAAATAATACTTCTGGAATAGCAGTAACCACCTACAAATATTCCCCCCCAACACAGGCTTATTGACCAAGTGTTTTAAAGTTGAATGATCTGTGAACATCTTGAAGTGTCCACCCAATAGATAGTGCATGTATTTCTGCAGCGCATACACCATTGCCAATCCTTCTCACTCAGTAGTAAGATAGTTACGGTCTGTGTTAGACAGTTTCCTGCTAGCGAAGGTGACCAGGTGATCAATGTCTCCTTCTCCAGGCTACGCTAAGACAGCTCCCAGGGCTATCCCTAATGCATCCACATGTACATGAAAGACCTTTGCCCAATATGGAAATATGAGAATAGGTGCAGTGACCATATTTTCCTTTAGTATCTCAAAGCTCTTCTGACACTCCTCATCCCAGAAAAAGGATACATCCTTCTTCAACAGCTTTTCCATTGGCGCAGTGATTCGTGTGTACCCTTGAATTAACTCCCTATAGTAACTGGTGTGCCCTAAGATGGAGCGCAGTTGTTTCTCAGTGGTGGGGACCGCTAAATTGATGATACCTGCAATCTTGGTTGGGTCCACCATCAATCCTTGCTTACATACAACGTGCCCCAACAAAATCCCAAATAGCATGCATAATATGCATTTTCTGATGTTTAGCGAAATCCGGTGTTTCCTACAAGCATCCAACATCATGAGCAAGTTCGACACATGCTTCTTTACTAATCCAAAAATTATCCAATCATCAAAATTGACCTCTAGAAACTTATGAATGAATTATTTTAATACTTCTACCACGACGCACGAGAAAATGGCAGGGGCATTCTTGAGCCCAAAAGGCATAACAGTATACTGGAAGGATCCCCACTCCGTCTCAAAGGTTGTCTTGTTGCAGTCTTTAGGTGTTATTGTGATCTAGTGGTACCCTGAAAACCCATCAGTGAACAAGTATGCTTCCTAACCTCCCACATTATCCAAAATTTCAACATAGAGCAGCGTAGGGAAAGGACCATGTACGCAGGCATCATTCAACTTGTGCAGGTCTACACAGATTTATCTCTCCCTTAGTCTTTTTCTCCTAGACCACCATAGGGCTGACCCAATCTGACTGTTCTACCGGCTCAATGATGCCTGCGGCCAGAATATTATCTATTTCCTCCTTGAATTTCTATTTATATTTAAGGTTTAGCTAATAGGGTCGTTGTTTGACAGGGTGTGCATCCGGCTTCAAGGTGATCCTCATAACTCCCATATCCCTGACAATCCCTTTTAGCTCAAAGATATTTGTAGGGAACATGTCTTGATATTCATTCAGCAGCTTTGTGATCTTTCCAACTGTATCGTCATCCCATTAATCCCCAATTTTTTCCATCTTGGATTTCTCCTTCATCCCAATGTTGACTTCCTTCAACTTTAATGTCTTAGTCACATCTACTTCCTGTAATAGCGGTCCTACGACTACGGGCTCTCCTTTTGATTATGGGATAGTCATATTTCTAGGGTCCTCTCATAGTCTTATATTGAAAAAATTTGGCAGTTGACAATATCCTACATCTATGCATCCCAAGCTGGCCCAGTGCATTCTTTCCTAGATAAGGACTCATCAAAGATCAGAACATCTATATCTTGTAGGGCTTCATCCAATTTATCTGTCCCGCCTACTAACCCAAACGTCACCATGAAATCCTCCGTCATTGTACCCCAGTGGTGAGTGTGTTGGTGTAGCTCCACATCTAAATACTAGGTAGCGGGGATTGGTCCCAAAGCATGAATAAACATATGGACCCATTCATTCCAAGTTTTTTCATTCCAAACTACCATCATAGCTAGGTTCTTGCACGGGTCCCCTTGACCAGATAAAATTTCCATGGGTGGGTTAACTGGAGATTCAAATTGTAGAATCATCATTTTTCGGCATTCCTCCCAGTCCTAGAAAGCCTCCTTGTGGGTTTCCCACCACCGCACAGGAGTCGTGCGCATAGCCAATTCAAGTGCCCAAAACTTCTGTTCTTCAGGGAAATCCACTTCGAATGCTTTAGGAAAGTCCTTAATACTACTAGAACCATCAAATTAGGGAAATTATCTTCTTTCCAAGGAGATGCAATGGAAGCTCTTTGTGATCTTAAGGCACCGCAACGCAGATACGTCATGCAACCGGTTCTGCCAATTTTCTATCTCACCATATGATTTGGAGAGGCATTCACTGTCTTTCTCCCAACAAAACATGTGATCAGCCATGGGGTTGATCCATTCATCATCTCGAGCAATCAATTTGTAAATGTGATCAACATCCTCCTCCTCATGCATTGGTTTTATATATCGTTCACCATCTGCTGGATCCAGGGGGACTATTGCCCGCATACCCTTGTTCTCAAAGATCATACTTCTTCTTTTTAGATTGATGATACCTACTTCTTCTTTTCAGATTTATGATACCCCCCATGTCAATAGCCTAGTCCAAACCTAAGAGTGCAAGGTAAGGATTTGCATCATCCACAATCTGGATTACTTCAAAATCTACATACACCTTAGCTCCTGAAATTTCTACCACAACCTTCAGCAATCTTCCTAGCCAGATGATATTTTGTTGGTTAGCCATTCGTAGTTGACTAGTGGACTACTTCAGCTTGGGCTCTCCCATCCTCTGCCAGGTTTGCTTGGGTGGGACGTTGGCATCCGATCCTAAGTCGAGGATCACTTGATCCATTTCATTGTCTCCAATATGTGCAGTCATACGCATCTCCCGACCAGTCCTTTTGTTCCTATAAATATTATTCACAGCTTTGACCTCTGCCTGCGAGGCATATTTTTCTACGTAGCTGTCAATTAGTGCTTGGAGATTATCCACCACCTTCTGATTACGCAGCAGCTTCATACATGCCTGAAGGAATGGCTTGACCGCTTCATCCGCTTGTGGCTCTACCGAAGTCCTTACTTTGTCCTTGGCTATCTCCTTCTGAGCTTCAATAAAAGCTTCTTTCTCTTTTTCAGATCTAGGCTTTCCTTTTTAGCAGCAGATTTCTTGATCAATGGTTCAGCCGCAGCTTTTTCCTTAGCTCCTCCAGTGGAAATTCCACTCCGCGTATATACATTGATACTTGTCCCTTCATCTCGAGGCTCTACCTTAACCCGTTGTAAATTTTACATTGGTGGTTGATGCTTCTTCTGCATCTTCGCTATCAGCACAGGACAGTCTTCGATTACGTGATCGAACTGTCTGCAGTATCTACATGATTGGCGTGCAGGGTTCGAGTAGTCCCTTGCATAATGTCCCATATCCCCACAATTATAGTAGATTAGTTTCCCTCATCCTCGACCTTTGCCTCTACCTCTTCCCCCTCCCCGTCCTCTTGCAGGGGATCCTCCTCGCCCAAAGGGAGATAGTGGTGATGAAGGGTCAGCTTCTACTTTGTATTGATTTCCTCTGTCTACCATCAAGTCGAATATTTGAAAGTTGTGCTTGTCATGACCCACGAACAAGTATAATCTGCACAATTGTTGCTTTAGTTCTGGGACATAGGCACCTAATCATGAGTAGTGACCTGTATCATGTCATCCTACTACCTGATAGTCAGCACACCACATTCTGGGGCTACTTGGTCCAACCATTTCTTTAGGTCGTAGCAGACTTGGTCCCCTAGCCTGCATATAATATGATAGTAAAGGGCACTAATATTTAGTGTGGCTTGATACCCTGCAATGTATGCACCATATATCTGCGCTGGCTTCTTTTTCTTGGTCTCATATTAGATTTTGAATTTCCAATTGAATTGATTCCAACTGGTTTTGGATCTGCAGTGCCCCAAATTGAGCGTCGTCCCTTGACGCAGCTTCCAGTTTCATGGCGATCTCCAAAGCCTCTTCCTGCGAATCTATCTTCTGCTGACCCATAGGTTCATGCATATGTGGTAGATGAACCATTCCTTATGATGTTTATCCTCATAGAAAAATCCTCCATCACTGATGACTTTCTTCAGTCGTTGGTCAGCTTCCCAAACAGACTCCGTAGGTCCCTGCTTAATATCTTTCAGCTCTACGACACATTGAGCATAGGCCTTAGGCTTCCAGAACTATTGTTTCAAGGCATCCTTAATCTCCTGTATCATGGGATTAGCGTGTTAACCGATATATCCCATGAACCAGTCTGCTTCAAAGGCTATGGATAGTTGCGCTACTTAACAGCATCATTATTAATATTCTGTGCAGTCCATACCAACTCTTCTACAAACCAGAATCGATCCATATCATAATCCCCCGCACCCTTAAAGGTGGGTAACGTCATGTCTGTAGCCATATCATCTACAGGTGGTGGTGGAGGTGGGGTAGGATAATTCTTACCCTTTCCTGAGTTTGATGGTGGCATAGTCGAGGGACTCGTCTCTACGTGCATAGACCCACCCTGGTTGAAGTCAGGTGAATCCCTTAGATGAATGTATATTGATCTATTCCCTTCCTGCTTCGCGTCATGCTTCCACTCTAGTCGGAGGTCATTCACTCAGTGTGACTACACAAGACACCATTTTCGCACAATAGCATCTTAATCAGCAATAGCAATGTTTGCAAGAACTTACCTCTAAATCCTTTGAAAAAACTTCGCTCAGCTTCAGAATAGGACACAAACTAATCAATTTCAAACTCAATTACAAATCTTCCCAAATCATTATTCACCTAGTGATATATAGTCTGGGTGATCGTTTTATCAACCTTCTCCAGCTATTGAATCAATTTAGGGGTCCACTGTGTGACCTGATCGTCTTTCCAATAGGTCTAGAACTCCGCCAACCTTGCCAGTTATTGGCGCAAGGGGTCCTGACCCAGGTTCGGAGGTTAAGCTTTGCGAACAAACCCCTATACTACTGGCCCTTCTGACAGTGACCTACTTGCGCAGGCCAAAGTCTCACCCGAGAGGGTGCTGGAACCAGGTTTATGCACCCTGAGAGAGAGCAGGTAAGTGAAGTAGAGTTGTGTTCCTAGCCTATCAGCTTTGTATTTAATAGATCTAGTTATGGACTGATATCACAGAGCTCATACCTACTGATTACCTTCGCATCCACGTGCGTAGTACCAATCTACCAGTATAGCAACTATAGTCACAGTGATCAATAAGTCATAGATTCGTATAAATGGAACAAGGATAATCTTTGCAACTATAAAACATATCTATTCGTAGGTTCACTAATCAATATGATCCACAATTAAAATATCTACTCAGCATTCTCTCATCATAATTATCATATGTGATATCATACATGCATGAACAATAGTAAATAAAGACAGATCTGCAGCAACAATGGATAACCAATAGTAAGTGTAACATATTCAATAGTTTGCATCAACAGTAGTACATAACTCGGATAACGTAGAGGTACTCTAACTAGATTCGCATATATTAGCCTTCAAAACCCAATACAATCCAACACAGCCTGCGCACATAGCCAGCAGGGTTCGCATATAGAAATACTGAGGATCTCCACGCACACATCCAACAGGAGCCCTTACCCTAGCAACCCCAACAGATCTAAAAATTTGCAGCTATCATCAATCTCTATTCTCTCCTACCTATGACTCAAAAAGGTTTATCTATTTATACCGATTTAGCCTACACATCCAATGGTCTGCAAACTGTGGTTTGCAAAATCTTGGTCTACCCTTGACCTGTTACAATGCATTAGGGGCTTTGACCCACCCCAAACCCCTGCATTAGACTAAATATTACAAAAATGGACAAAATTCGCAGCTTTAGGATACCCTACTCCAACAGTCCCCCAACACAATCTTGTGACTCGTCCCGAGTCACGGCGGTCATCGGTCCTCCATCTTTGCCTGAAGCTGCTTGACTGCATTGATTAATGGTGGCAGCACTCCTTCTACAAACATCTGTGAATTTGGGCCTTCTGTAGCGGCTGCGACGCTCTCCAATGTCTGGTTCAACCATTTTACAGCCACATCAACATCGTGGGACAGCTTTAGGGCCTCGTTCGTCCATGGCTTGAGGTGATCACTCAGCGTATGCTTCCGTTTTCGAAGGGCCTCCATGTCGTCTCTGAGGGCCTGGCTGGTGCGCAGTTGGGCCAAGCGATGGGCAGGGACCAATGTAGTCAAGGTAGCCTCCAATTGATCGAACTCCTCTTCCTTTTGGCACGATGTTTGAGTAATTTCTCCTACAAGAGGATCCCGTTGTACCTTGGTCCAGAGTTTCATTGTTGTGTCCAATAATTACGCGCCCTAAGAAATTTGGCCTCTAATCACATTCGTGGCAGATGTAACCAGTGCAACTCATTGGGTCCTGACCTCCAGAGGTGTTTCTAGCTACAGCTTGGCCTGCAAGTCTGCAATTTTCTGTTCCATCTCAGTTTTGACGACCTGGATCTCCACCCGTGAGGCTCTTAATGCTACGACCAGCCCTTCAAACTTGGCCTGGGGGGTAACTGTGGCTGGTATTTCATTTGTAACATCTACACAGAGCCTACCAATTAAATGCTCCAGCTCTGCCTGCGGAGCCTGTACCTTGGCTACCTTAGCCGTCTGTTCTACAATGGTCTGCTCCACTATGCTGAGTTGCTGGTGGAACCGATGGTCCCTGTGTTGAATTTATTCAAACAAAGAGCTATGTAGAACCTGCAGTGAATCATGTGGCAGCCTAGCTAGATCTAGCTAGACTTCTGTGCAGGCCTGAACTAGTGCTCTCAAGTCGGGTGGACTTACTGTGATGGCTGCGCCTGGCAGGGGACAGAGGCGGCTCCCTATTGCAACAAGTTCCATGCTACTAGTTGTGGAGGTTGAGCGGGCCTGGACCAAACTAGTTTGCAGTGTGTCTGTTTTTACTTGCAGGGCTCGAAGCTCAGCCTGAAGCAAGTCAACTGCGGCTTTCTATTGCTCTCCCAGAGCCAGCCATTTATCCTCTGTGGCCCAGGTGACCACATATGCAATTTGTTCAAGGTCTCCTTCCATGAGTGTAACTGTTTCATCGTGTTCTGTTCGTTGAGAGCGTTGCTTCTTTCATGGCCCTTTAGCAGTCTCTCATGTGCGCTTTGTTCCTCTGGGGGAGTCAGCACCTTCCGTCTCCTAGCCCTCCGTACCCAGATTTCGCTGTGACCGCTTCTGCAACGGCACTTCTGCACCCTTCTCTGTGTTTTTAGCCAGTTGTGAATCCTTCAGTGTGTCTGCGTTCTTTCCGGTGTTACTTTTATACTGCGAATCCCACTGTGATCCTACGGCCCCTTCTTTCCCCGTGCCTTTGCTTAATCCTCCAGTTCCTTTGGCTATGGTAGTCGGGGTAAACTTTGTAGCACTTGCCCCTACGGTGCCCACCGTACCAGTTTTGAACCCAATCTTCCACTGCGGAGACCATGTAGCAACGACGCGATCAATATCCTCGTCCGTAGCCATATACAGGAGAAAAAACCTAGGCTTTATCTTTGCACACTCTGATTTGGATGTGGTGCATGGTGATCTAAAATGCCGCGATGGTTTTATAATTTTCATACACTGCTGGAGACAAGCACGGTCAGGAATTGATAGCTGCTACCAAGCTTCTCTGAAAAAGGACCCAGAAGACCTGATTATCCTTGATACGTTGCACATCCTTGGAATCCCACAAGTTGGTGTAACGCGCTCCTTCGCACATGTTAGGAGTGAACTCAGGGAGGACTGCCTCTTCTGGTGCTTCCCATGCGACCAACACAATGAGAAACAATAGCCAAGAATAGCATAATGGGCGCCCCTAATCCAGAGCTTCACGGACATTTGCCAAAAATTCATTACATAGGTGTTGGACCCAATTGAAGCAAAACATTTTTTCGCACTGTCATGCCAACTAAATGACATATGCAAGGACGGTGGCGGCCTGGCACTTGCACATTATCTTGCATGCTAGCACAATGTACCCATCTACGTCCCTGGGTCACTAATGGTACTGATCATGAATCCCCGAGTATTCCGTAGTACATGGTAAGTCTCACACACACTGTCAGCAATCTTCTGCTCATACTTCTTGCCCACCCGTAGCATCGGGTCAGACCCTTCCATAGGGAGGCCAGTAATTTGGTGAATTATCGTAGCGTCAATAGGGATGTGATCTTGAATCCACAAGCTACCATCATCGACCAAGGCAAGCATTTGGCGCACCAAGAGATCTGTAATATTGTAGTGGCCAAAATGTGGCATCCTTAGTAGGTTCAATATCCCAGAACGAGCCAACCCGCGCACCCAGCCCATAGGGACAACCTGTACCCCATCATCTTACAGTATATGTTCCAAGTAAAACTCAGGTGTCAGCTGGGGAAAGGCCTCATAATTGGCCAAGTAATGATCATCGAACTTTACCTCATGAAGCTTGCCAAAGGGTTCGCCAATGACGGGGACCTCGCCCGGGGGTCAGCGACATCTGTAGGTAAGTGATCAGGCCATCGAGGTTCTTTGTTGTGCGGGTCGAGGGCCTGCGAGGCCGGACAAACGGTGGTAACCAGTTGATTGGTTGAGCGACTTGGGCCTTTTCTGGATCAGATAAGGGGTGGCCTACTGGCTGAGGGAAGCTAGCTGGGGCTGCCCCTCGCGGTGACTTTACATAGCGGGGAGAAGTGCAGGGTTTTACCCTAGCCCATTTTTCAAGCTTCCCTAACCCTTTCGCCTTCTCTTTCCCTTTCTTCACTGCCAGAGGTGGTGTGGAGATAACTTCTTTGGCTTCTGTTTCGACCTCAATGACCTCCTTGATTTCTGGCTCTGTTTGAGAGGTCTCGGTAGGGTTGGTGGCCATCATTCTGGCATGGAAAATGAATCCCAACACTGGGTGGCTACTTTCATAGGGGGTAGGCTATTCAGACATGAAAGGAGTACAATAGGCCCAAACTGTCTTAAGGCATAAACCTGTAGAGCACAAACAAGACAAAAGATACGGAACCCTCTTCCAACCTAACCTTCCCCTTTTATAACCGCAGAGGGTCACTAATGGTCAAGTGAACCTTAATTGAAACTTATCATCAGGTAAACAGTAAAAAATCTCTAGAAATCGTTTCATTGAATGTCGGCCGTGTGCTCCTTTCAATGGTAACTTTAGCTTTTTACCCAATTTTACTATTCCAACGGCTATTTTTCGCACCTCCTATGCGCCCAACGCACCACTGCGCTCCTAGCACACATGTTGTGCTTTGAACAGACACCTGTGCCCCCTGTGCACTCCTTCGAGCTTCCAAATTTTTGGCCGCTTCCTGCGCGTACCTTGGTCACACTCATCTTCCTTAGTGGGCAGATCCTGCCCTATACAGCTACTCTGGCCATATAGTCATTTGATCCGATACGGTTTGAGCCGGGTACCATTGACATAGCCTAGTAGCATATCGCCATGCAGGGTAGCTAGCCTAACAGCTCCACCATCCATGAATTCCTCAACCGTGTAGGGACCAAAGCAGTTTTGTCGAAACTTCCCTTGGTGTTTCGCAAACTGGCTATCATATAAGAGGACCAACTCACCCTCCGTGAATGTATTTTGGCAAATATGTCGATCATGCCATGCCTTATCATGGGCCTTCTGAACCTACTGATGGAAGTTAGCAATAAACCGATCTTCCTCCAAATCCATAAGTTGTGCTAAACGCTCCTCCATGATGTCAAGGTCTGCCATGTTTGTCAATTTTGTGATACGCAGACTAGGAACAATATAGTCCATCGACATAATGGCCTCCTTGCCATAGACCATCCTGAATGGGGTTTTCCATGTTAGCTTCTTGTAGGTCGTCCAATAGGCCCAAATAACTAATGGGATGCGCACGTCCCAATCACTGTGATCGGCGTTACAGACCTTAGTCAGTGCTTGCTCCAAGATTTTGTTAAAAGCTTTGACTGCTCCGTTTTCCTATGGATGATACGGAGTGCTTTTAGTATGATGGATCCAGAACTCTTCATTCAAAGCTTGTATTGTTTCATTAACAAAGTGTGTACCTCGATCGCTCATAAGGATCTTTTCACATCCAAATCTGGTCAAAATCTGCTCAAAGATGAAGTGTGCAGCGGTATCTACAGTACAATCCTTCACTGCTTGTGCTTTAGCCCACCTGGTTACATAATTAGTGGTCGTAATAATGTAGCGCGCATCTGTCTTCTTCCCTGGTGGGTTGATCAGTCCCACAAAATCGATGGCCCATTTGTCAAAGGCTTGCAGAGCCAATTGCGGGTGCAAAGGCATTTCGTCTCGGTGTGATGGCCTCCCTATCCGTTGGCACGTATCGCAGGCTTTACAATAGTCGTGAGAGTCGCTATGCAAGGTAGGCCACCATAAACTAGCCCGCAAGATTTTTTGTGATGTTGCCTTGCATGCGTAGTGACCTCCTGCTATGCCTTCATGAGCTTCTGCCAAGATAGCGTGCCATTCATTCTCTCGAACATATTTGTGCAGCACTTCATCAGCGCCTAGTTTATATAAATGACCTACAATAATAGTAAAATTTGTTGCCTGGGTAACCAACTCGTTATTTTGTTGTACCGATTATTCTGCAGGGGCCATTCCAGTAGTCAGGAACAGAATGATATCAGCGAAGTGTGCGTCAACGACCTTAATTGCAAATAGTTGCGCATCAAGCAATTCTTCCTCCAAGTTAGTGGGTTCCTCGCCCGTCTCAATTCGGGACAAGTGATCCGGCCCAGCATTCAACTTCCCTGGCTTGACTATGATTTCAAAATCGTATTCCTGAAACAGCAACAGCCATCTACAGATTTTCCCCCCCAACACAGGTTTATTCACCAGGTACTTTAAAGCCGAATGATCGGTAAACATCTTAAAGTGTCCTCCTAACAGATAATTTCGATACTTTTGTAGTACATATACCATGGCCAACCCTTCCCTCTCTGTCGTGGCATAATTGTGCTCCGCACTCGAGAGTTTTAAACTAGAAAATTTGATTGGGTGATAAATGTCTCCGACGCCAGGCTACGTAAGGACCGCTCCCAAGGCAATCCCCGAAGCATCAACATGAACATGAAATACCTTTCCCCAATCGGGAAAAATAAGAATAGGTGTAGATACCATCATTTCCTTGAGTAGCTCAAAGCTCTTCTGGAACTCTTCATCCCAAAAGAATGAAACATCCTTCTTAAGCAGCTTTTCTAGAGGTTTTTTGATCAGCGCGTATCCCTTAATGAATTTTCTGTAGTAGCCCATATGTCCAAGGATCAAACGCAGTTGTTTCTCAGTCATAGGTACTGCCAAATTAATGATAACTGCCACTTTCGCAAGGTCCACCATCAACCCTTGTTGAAAAAATATATGTCCGAGCAAGATTCTGAAGGATACGTAGAAGATACATTTCTTCATATTCAGGGAAATCTAGTGTTTCCGACAGGCGTCCAACATCATGTGTAGGTTCGAAACATGTGTCTTTACTAAGCCAAAGATAGTCCAATCATCGAAATACACTTCTAAAAATTTATGGATGAATTCCCTGAACACTGCGATAACTACCCGCAAGAAGATAGCATGGGCATTCTTGAGTCCAAACGGCATTAAGGTATACTGGAAGGATCCCCATTCTGTGGCAAAGGTGGTTTTGTTGTGATCCTCTGGTGCGATTCTGATCTGATGGTATCCTGAGAACCCGTCAATGAAGGAGTACGCTTCCTGTCCTCCTACGTTATCTAGGATCTCATCGGAGAATGGTGTTGGAAAGGGGTCATGTATGCAGGCATCGTTTAGATGCGTAAGTCCACATAGATTCATATTTCTCCCTTTCTTTCTTTTTCGTGAACCACCATCAGAATTACCCAATATGACTACTCGATTGGCTCAATAATACCTGCGGCGAGCATTTTATCTATTTCTTCCTTAACCTTCTGCTTATACTTGGGGTTCAGCCGATAGGTTCGCTGCTTTACAGGGCGCGCATCTGGTTTTAGCATGATGTGCATAACCCCTAGGTCCTTCGTGATTCCTTTGAGCTCGAAAAACTTTTTTGGGAATAAGTCTTGATATTCTGTGAGCAATTCAGCAACTTTCCTTACAATGTCATCATCCCAGCAGTCCCCAATTTTATCCAAATTAGGCTGCTCTGCCATGCTAATGTTGACTTCCCGCAATTTCAGAGGCCTCATCACATCCACAGTCTGCCATGGAGGTCCCGCAACTGTGCACTCCCCCTCTTATTCTGGGATTGAGACATTGCATGGATCCTCGTCGCATTCTTCTACAGTTATATTACGATAATTGACAATATCCCACATATGTGTTTCCCGTGTCGGTATTTCATATGTTGTGTTGGGGCTAGCAACACCAAATACAAATGTATCGATATCCTGCAGAGCTTCATCCAGCACCTCCGATCCTCCTGTTAACCCGAATGTACCCCAAAATTTGTCCTTCAAGGTTTCCCAGTTGAGGGTTCATTGATGTAGCTCCGCATCCAGGTACCATGCAGTGGGGATTGGTCCCAACGCATGAATAAACAAGTGAACCCATTCTTTTGTGGTTCGCTCGTACCACTTCTCCATCCAAGTGAACAAGTGTTCACGCGGATCCCCTGGGCCAAGGAATGTCTCTACACACACCTCAACCAAAGGCTCAAATCATAGGATCATCATGTCCCGACATTCCTCCCAGTCCTGGAACACCCCCTTATGTGTGTCCCACCATCTTGTAGGTGTTGCTCGCATGGCTAGATTAAGGGCCCATAACCTTAATTCTTTGGGCACCTTAGCTTCGAACGTTTGCAAAAACTCTTTTATACTACTAGAACTGTCAAATTAGGGCATTTCTCTTACCTCTGAAGAAATGCAGTGGAAGTCCCTTGTAATTTGCAGGCAACGCAGTGCAAAGACATCATGCAGCCGATTTTTCCAATTTTCCATTTCCTCGTCGGAGTCGGATAAGCATTCGCTATCTCTTTCCCAGAAAAGCACACCATCGGCCATAGGATTGATCCAGTCTTCATCCCTCGCAGTTAACTTATATATTTGATCCACCTCTTCTTCCTCACACACTGGCTCTGTATACCTCTCTCCTTATGCGGGATCTAGCGGCACTATCACCCATGTTCCTTCACTCTCAAATACCATGCTCCTTTTTTTTAAGTTGATAATACCACCCATATCTATGGCCCAATCCAATCCTAGGAGTGTCGGGTACAGGTCCACATCTTCTACAATTTGAATGACTTCAAATTCAGCCCAGACCTTAACTCCTGCGATATCTACTACGATCTTTGATAGTCTCCCCAACGAGATGATTTTTTTTTTGTTGGCCATGCGCAACTAGATAGTGGACCATTCCAACTTGGGTTCTCCCATTCGCTGCCAAGTTTTTTTAGGTAGTATGTTCACATCTGATCCTAAGTCTAGGATGACCTGATCCATCTCGTAATCACCAATTTGCGCGGTCAACTGCATCTCCCTACCAGTGCGTCTCTTATGCTTATACAGTTTGTGCACATCCTTAACTTCCATAGTTGGGGTTGTCTTTTCTGTGCAACTATCTATCAAGGCTTGGAGGTTTTCTACGGCCTGTTGGTTGCACAATAGCTTCATACATGCCTGCAAGAACGGTTTGACCTCATCATCTGCTTTGAGGTTTGCAGGGGCTTGAGGAGCAGGTGCCTCAGCCTTACCAAAGTCTTGGCGAGTTGCGACAAAGGTTTATTTTCATTTATTTAAGTCCAAACCTTCTTATTTAACAGTCGCTTTACAGATGAGAGGCTCCACCCCATCCTTCTCCATAGCTCCTCCGGTGGCCATGCCACTGTGTGTTATAACATTAACACTTGGTCCTTCATCTAGAGGTTCTGCCTTGACCATTTTTACATTCTGCGTAGGTGTCTGTTGCTTCTCCTACATTTTGGTCAGAATCAGGCAATCCTCAACCACATGATCCATTTGTCTACATTACTTGTAGGATTGTCTCGTAGGGTTCACACAGTCCCTTGCAAAGTGCCCTATTTTTCCACAGTTATAGAAAATCAGTTGTCCTCTCCCCCTACCTGCATTTCCACCTCGACCCCCTCCCATGCCCCTAGCCGGGGAGCCACCTATGCCAAAGGGGGATCGTGGCGAGGACGGATCAGATTGTACCCTATATAGATTTCCTCGATCTATCATGAGATCGTATGTCCGGCAGTTATGTTCATCATGGCATAAATATTTGCAAAACTTGCACCATTGTTGCTTTATTTCTGGGACAAATGCGGCAAGGAGGGGGCAATGGTTGGTATCGTGCAGCCCAGCAACGCGACAATCATCGCACCAAAGCACTGGTCCACTTGGTCCTGCAACTTCCCTAGGACGCAACGGACTGGGTCCCCCAGCCTGTATGTAGTCTGCTAGCAGAGGACAATTATCCTTGGTATGTCCATTCACCCTGTAGCGTATGCACCATCTTTCAAGGCTAGCCTCTGTTCCTCGCTCCTTTCGCAGATTTTGGATCTCCATATGCATTGCTTCTAGATGGCCTTGTATCTGTTGTAGTCCTAACTGGGTATCATCTCTTGGCATAGCTTCTAGCTTCATCGCAATTTCCAAGGCTTTTTCCTGCAATTCAATTGCTTAATGTCCCATTTGCACACGCAGGTGAGGCAGCAGGATAGCAATGAACCACTCCGTGTGCTTCCCGTCATCATACAGAAATCCTCCTTTTCTAATTACCTTCTTTAATTCTTGGTCAGCCTCCCATATGAACTTAGAAGGTCCTTGCTTGAAATTCTTCAGATTTTTCACCATCTGCAAGTAGGACTTAGGCTTTTTGAATTTTTGTTTCAGAGCATTCTTAATTTCTTCAATGGTTGCATTCACATGTTGGTTGATGTATCCCATATATCAGTCTGGGGCCCTTCCTTCAAAAGCAAGGGATAGTTGCGCCCTTTTCACCGCATCACTAGCTACGTTCTGCGCAGTCCATACCGATCCTGTGAAGAACCAAAACCAATCCATATCTTCATCTCCTACGCCCTTGAAGGTGGGTAGCTTCATATGTGAGGCCATATCGTCTTCTAGTGGTGGAGGTGGTGAGTTCTTACCCCTATGAGGGTTCAACGGTGGCGTAGATGGAGAGCTATGCGTAGCAGAATTTCTTAATGGACTGTAGCCGGATCGATCTCCTTCTTGATTGGTTTTGTAGTATTTACCACTGCGCATTGTACCCTTACTTTGATCGGAGCTCATTCACTCTATGTGACTACACAGGATGATTTTTTCGCACAACAAGATCTTAATCATTAATGGCAGAGTTTTTAGCAACTTACCCCAGAACCCCTTGGAGAATATTTGTTCTACTTCAGAGTAGGACACAACTTGATCAATTGAAAATTCTGTCACAAACCCTCCGATCACGCTGTCTAACCAATGATCTGCCATGTGAGTAATGGTGTTATCAGTCTTTTCTAACTGCCGAATCAACTCTAAGGTCCACTGCGTGACCCGCTTGTCCTTCCAATACGTCTGGAAATTTACGAGCCACTCCTAAAGCTCGATCACAAATGTCACAAAGAAAATTCTGTAGATCTCTGTGAAAATGTACTTATTTCTCCACTTCTCTATGGTTAGCTTTGCACTGTGATTATTTCTTACTGCGAATTCCTGAATTTGCTTTTTGAACCACGCGTTGATCTCTTTCTTCTCAGGTCTCCAATGCGTTATTGGCATTACCTAATCTCTCTCTCAAAATGCTCTCGGTCCTAGCAACAGAACCATTTGTTGGCGCGAGGGGTCCTGACCCAGGTTCGGAGGTTAAGGTTTGCCAACAGACCCCTATACTACTAGCCCTTCCGACAGTGACCTGCTTACGCAGGCCAAAGTCTCACCTGAAGTAGTATGGGAGGGTGCTGGAACCAGGTTTCTACACCCTAAGAGAGAGTAGGTAAGTCAAGAAGAGTTATGTTCCCAGCCTATCAGCTTCATATTTAACAGATCTAGTTACGGACTGATATCACAGAGCTCATACTTACTAATTACCTTCGCATTCACGTGCGTAGTACCAATCTACCAGTATAGCAACTATAGTCACAGTGATCAGCAGGTCATAGATTCATATAACAGGAATAAGGATACTCTTCGCAACTATAAAATAGATATATTCGTAGGTTCACTAATCAGTATAACGCACAGTTAACAGGTCTACTATCAAACATATATCTACTCAGCATTCTCGCATCAGCATTATCATATGTGATATCATACACGCTTGAACAATAGTAAATAAAGACAGATCTGCAGCAACAATGAATAACCAATAGTAAGTGTAACATATTCAATAGTTCACATCAACAGTAGTACATAACTCAGATAACGCAGAGTTACTCTAACCATATTTGCATATATTAGCCTTCAAAACCCAATACAATCCAACACAGCCTGCGCACACAGCCAGTAGGGTCTACACACAGTAGGACTGAGGATCTCCATGCACACATCCAACAGGATTCCTTACCCTAGCAACCCCAACAGATCTAACAATTCGCAGTTATCATCAATCACCATTCTTTCCTACCTATGACTCAAAAAGGTTTATCTATTTATACCAATTTAGCCTACACATCCAATGGTCCGCAAACCGTGGTTTTCAGACTCTTGGTCTACCCTTGACCCATTACAATGCATTAGGGGCTTTGACCCACCCCAAACCCCTACGTTAGACTAAATATTAAAAAAATATACAAAAATGGACAAAATTCGCAGCTTTAGGAGACCCTGCTCCAACACCAACCACTCCTGTAGTTTGTGAGCGAAGGTTATGAAGAAAATTTTGTGCACTTCTGTAAAAATGTACATGTTCTTCCACTCTTCAGCATTCATCTTCTTAATTCTATTATCTTTTAGGTAAAACTACTGAATTTTCTTTTCAAACCAATCCTTAAGTTTAGGCTTCAATGGCTGCCAATGACCCTGTGGAATTACCCGATCTCTCTCTCAAAATGCTCTCAATCCCAGCAACAAAACCATTTTTTGGTTTGAGGGGTCTTGACCCAAGTTCGGATTTAAGGTTTACCAACAAACCTCAGTAATACTGAACCTTTTGGCAATGGCCTACTTGCGTAGGTCAAGGTCTCACCCGAAGTAGTATGGGAGGGTGATGGAACCAAGCTTCCGCACCCTGAGAGAGAAAAAATTAATTGAAGTGGGTCCCTTCATATCTAACAGACCTGCTCTGGAGAAGCATTAACATAGAAACCCTTAACAGTATATTGGTGGAATACCTTCATTGAAGCTCATAAATCATTAGATAGCATGTTAAAAGAAGCAAAGCAACTAAATCTAACTAGATCTTTGAATTCATCCTCTTTTACAATATCGCATCCATGTGCGCATCAGTAAATCATCCACATTCAACAAACAGAAATAGTTTTAGAAATGACACAAAGCGTAGCCAATAATCACAACACGAAGATACTTCATTTATCACAAAACAGTCTTATCAATCATTAATATCCATATCCAGCTTACAAACTCTATTTACTAGCCCATGCACATAGCCAGCATGGTCCGCACACAACAGGACTCAGGATCTCCACGCACATAGTCAGCAGGAGCCCTTACCTAGAAAATCGACACAAAATATCCACAGATTCGTATCCACGCTTAATTCAAAACTTAGCCCACCTCTAGACCGATTTATCCATCTATTTATAACATATTAGCTTGCCCTACTCTATGGTCTGCAAACCGTGGTTTGCAGACTCTTGGTCTATCCTTTAACCCATTAAAATTCATTGGGGGCTTTGACCCACCCCAAATCCCCTGCGCTAGACTAGATAATTACAAAATATTACAAAAATGTTCCAAAATTTCCGCTAGGGAACCCTGCTCCATCATCCAACTATCGTCTCTATTCAAATTACTTGCCCTCGTTTCAATTTCCATGGCCTCCCTAAGCTTACAATGATGAAAATGATCAATTTTTGTAATGACCTTAGCCTCTTCAATGCAAATATGATGTTTTGTATTTTCCACATGTTCTGTTAAAGCTAAGGTGAAGATACTTCCATGTTTGATGTCGGTTGCATGTTCATGAATCCTTTGATTTATTGAGTGTCCAAATTCACCAATGTATGGAGTCCCATAGGAACATGGAATGACGAAAACACATTTTCCATTTTTGGGGTCCACAGGGTCCTTCATTGATATTAGGGAGCTCATAATTGTGTTTAGGGGTCTAAATGTTTAAGGGGGCTTATGCTTCTTCAAAATCCTTGAAATCTTGTCAAAGGTTCCTTGGATAAACGGAAGATGCACCCCTCAAAACCAATATTTCGGTTTTTTTTAATCTTAAGACGTCTTATAGCTTTAAGAATATCTCTAAGAAATTGGTGCTTACTATATCCATTATTATTAAAAACATTAATAATATGGGTTTTCTCCTCTTTGAGGTGTATTTCATCAAAAACTCTTAACGCCCTAGTGGCTAAGGTATTTAGAACACCAAGGTTTTTAGCAGGGAAATGATGTGATTTAGCATGAAGATATTGCTAAGTCTGAGTTTTCTTCTGAAAAACATGGAGGAGAAAGAAACATCATATTTCTTTGAAATAAGGACGTTGAGGAAAGGAAGGCTACCATTTATTTCGCATTCCATAGTAAAATTTATGGAACTAGATTGATTGTTAAGATGCTGGAAAATAAGTTCCAACTTTTCCCGACCATGAGACTAGATGACGCAAGTGTCATCCACAAACATTTTCCAAATCTTAGGCTTGAATAGAGCAGAGGCCAAGGCCTTAGATTCAAATTCCTCCACGAACATATTAGCCACTACTGGGGAAATGGGGGAACTCATGTCAACACCACAAGTTTGTTCATAAAATTCCCCTTCAAAGCTTAAGAAAGTAGAGGTAAGACATATTTTAACTAATTTAGTTGTATCAAGATCCGTAATATATTTGACAACTTCAATGGCCTCCTTAATGAGGATATTAGCATACAAATATACCACATCGAAACTCACCATATTATCACCAGGATCCAACCTTATACCCTTTAACTCGTTGACAGATGAAGATGAATATTTGTCAAAGGATTATGTATGGCCAATAAGAGGTTTTAGCTTATTGGCTAATTGCTAGAAGATAGGTCAGCCATCCTATGGTGTTAGCAATGGGTCTGAGGGGAGCCCCTAAACACAATTAGGAGCTCCCTAAGATCATTGAAGGACCATGTGGAACCCCAAAAATGGGAAAGGTGTTTTTTTCATCCCATGTTCCTATGGGAATCCATACATTAGTGAAACTAGGTGCTCAATAAATTAGAGGATTCATGAGGACACAGCCGACATCAAACATGGAAGGACCCGCTCCTCAGCTTTAGCAAAACATGCAGAAAAGACAAAACATCATATTTGCAATGAAGAGGATAGGGACATTGCAAGGATTGATCATTTTCATCACCGTAAGTTTAGGGAGGCCATGGAAATTGAAAGGGGGTCAAGAAATTTAAATAGAGACAATGGTTGGAAAATTAGCAGGTGTTGGATCCTTGCCTTGTAATTTTAATTTATTTATTTATTTATTTATTTATTTATTTATTTTTAACTTACTATTATTCATTTTATTCGCTTTTATATGTTTTTTTTTACCTTCCCCTTCTTGACTTTCTCTTGTGAACATCAAAATTTGAGATGTTCTTTTATTTCATGTGATTTTAATATTTTTAGTTATTTATTTATTCAATTTTATTTTTTTATTTTTTTATTTTTTATTATTTATTTATTTATTTATTTTATTATTATTGTTGTTGTTTTTGTTGTTATTTATTTTTGTTGGTACACCAAATTGTTATTTTTATTTTTTTTATATTAATTGTTTTATTGTTTTGATTATTTAAGTTTGACCTAATTATTATTTTTATTTTATATATTCATTTCATTAGAATTTTTATTTTGATTAATTATATTTCTTAATTCAATATTAACAACTTTATTCTAACAAGTACAGAAATGGATCGACAAATAGTGATTTGTATAAAAATAACTCTCAACAAACATATTTTTTCTCTACATCTCTACATTTATTTAACTTGATGCCAAGATTGGTTCTTTAGTGATTTTTACAGAAATAACTCTCAACAAACATATTTTTTCTCTACATCTATTTAACTTGATGCCAAGACTAGTTATTCATCTTGTCCCGATGATGAACCACACTAGATAGTCCAAAATAACCACACTAGATAGTTCAAAATAACCACACTAATAGTTCGAAATGGATCAACAAATAGTGATTTTTATAGAAATAACTCTCAACAAACAAACAAAAAGACGGCTCTTCCTATTCTTGACATGACCCTATGTATAAGGCATTTCAAAACAATGAATTGGATCAACAAATAGATTCATCTCTCATAACTGATGACAACAACTGAGGAGTCAATCTTCTATCCACCGTCTAAACTTTGAGATATATAAGAGTCACAAACTCGACTTTCTATGAGATTGTGTGTGCTAGACCCTTCAATATATATGCCCAAAATTGCTTTTTTCAATTTGCAAGACCTCGACTTATTTACTTCTGCAAGATGAATGTAAAATACTTGTGTGTCTTTCAAGGTAGATCTAGAGAGCCTCCAAAAAAATTGTACTAGATCCTTAAGATGCACAGGTATATAGATCTCGTTCCTCCTTGAATACCACTGTGCACACACACCTATGCCCAGAATCATGATTCTTCCTCTAGAGTGACTATAGAGAGTTTATATAAATGACAAACCTTGTAAACAATTTGATCTGCAATGCTCAAGGCTAGAAAGGGGTCTCGGCCTTCTTCCAATATGACTGTGGCTATTATAAGCCCTTCAATAATACACTTGTGGTGATTGAAGCTTTAAAACAAGCCCTCTAAAATATATTTATGAATAGAACCTTTATAATAAGTTTCGGCTAAACTTCAACAAATATCTAAATAATCCACCACAATAGTATACTCTGGAATTTCGAGTCTGTGAGGTAACACAAAGATTTCGGACTACTTTATTAATGATTTTAGACCTTGAGGAATACGCCCCGGACTTCGATCTTTTAATAAATGGATTCAGCCTTCTATAGGCTATCATATTGACCTTTCAGTGCTCCAAAACATGGCTTATGAGCTTCTCAAAACCCTTGGTATTTTCTCCTCAGACCTGCAGCCTTAACACAGTGACAAGAGCTTCTAGATGTGCCCAAAATTTTGGTTTGATGCTTCTAGGAGCTCGATCAGAGGTATTTAGGTTTTCCTTAATGCCTTATATTAGTGCTGGAATCAGCACTTGGATTGTGACAAGTGCCTGACCAGACACATCTTAAGCTCAAGGGATTTTCTTATAATTTGATTAAGTTTTTTGGAAAGTGGTTGAAACTCACACGCACTGAAAACGATTTTGAGAAAATAAGAATCTCTCACACATATGAGGGCACTGGTGTATGATGTGGTAGCAAAATTGAGTTTGTAGCCTGATGGTTAGAAGAATGGAAGATAAATAGTGGATATGTAAAATAGAAGCCCACTACTAAGAGGACAGGGAGATACAAATTCTAGATATGAAATGTATAGTGAAAGAATATTTTTAAAAGACTTATAAGAGTCTCACTTTACATTGAAAAAATCCCATTACAAGGAATGCTTCTGACTAACATGAACTCATGAAACAGGAATGCTTGGTGAATCAAGACTGACAAAAACATATTAACATGCATGCTAGATCAAAAGACTTATAAAAACATGAAACAGGGTTTAATTCCACCTCAAGGAATGCTTATGAACAATCTTCAATTCATACTAAATCAGGAAATCTTGGAACAAGACTTACAAAAATAGATCCATATGTCTTGGAGGTTCACAAGACTTATAAAAGCATAAGATAGAACTTTTATGATAAATCTGGAAAGATAGATAAAGTATGTAAAAACATAAGGGAAAACAATACACACACCACACAGTTCGTGAGTCCTCAAGAGTGCATCTGGATATATTATCAACTCATAAATATTCAACACAGTATACAATAATTTGAACAACCAACCCCCTTTTCTTCCTCTGTCTTCTATCTATTTATAGTTTTATAATAGATCTACCATCAAGGCTTAGACCTTCGGATTCCTTTCATAACAAATTAACAGAAAACAGATAAGAAGGAGAAAAAGTAGAATATCTGTTAATTTTTAACCATTTACAATCCTAACAGAACTCTGATGGAATTAATCATATTGACAAAATTTCTTTGAGCTTTAAGAATATATTGATATTTGTGGATAGGTGTCGAATATTTAAAGCCTTCGCTGCCGGATTTTCTGTAAACCTGTGACTGTTTCTTGATTGTTGCCTGGTGCCTTATGCAAACGTGTTGGTGTTGAGAGTAATGGTAGAAATATGTTTCATAGAAACTCTGTTGTTGTTCATTTCCTTCGTTTTCTTGTTTTTCATGATATGGTTACGAAATAAACGCGGAAAAAGTGTTAGAGTCGAAAAACCTGTATAGATAGGTTTCAAACAAAAAGAATCGGGCATGTGAAAGATATGAGAAGGAGACACGTTGAATTGTGGGCCAACGGGAGAAATAAATGAGGAGCGGGAAATATGGAGGTTAAACAGGTTCTGGAGGTGGATTGAAAGAGATAGCAAGGTTTCATTTTATTAGCGAGAGATATTATTAAATAAATGATGAGCGGGAGGAGAAAACCTTTTATACATATATCGCAATCGCAGATCGGGGTCAGAAATGTTTAAGCATAAGACATAAGAGCGAGGGAATGTGATTTGCAATGGGGTTGATGATGTGGCAAGGATGTTTGGACCGAGGGGGGTGTGAAATGCGGAGAGGAGGACACGTAGTAGGAGGAATGACGGAGAAAACAGCTTTTCGAACCCCCCCCGTAGTGTTAAAAGCAACGTGGAGAAGGGGGGCCGAAAAGGCATGAGAACCGTGGATCAAAGGACAGGAAAGATCACGAGGTGTAACGGTCGGTGGAAATCGCAATCACATTTCTGCGTTTATAACTGATTCCTGAGTGCCTATCCTCTTGACCTTGCAAATTGCGATATGTGATTGGGTCCCACCAATATCGCACATCACACTTCGACATTTATAACATGATCCCGAGTGCCTATCCTCTAGAACTTGCGATGTGTGATGGGGAAAGGGTGGTGTGGCAGGGAAAGGTCCCACTCAATATCGCAATCGGGGAAATGAGGAAGCGGGAGTGAATGCGGTAAGTGAACTTTGCGAAAATGAGATGCGAAACTGTAGGTGGGGCCTATTAAACAGCTTTTAAAATCGGATAAGTGGAAACTTTGTTAAGTCAATGAATATGGTAAAATTCGTGTGAATCATAATGTAAAGGATTTTTCTAAAACATTTCGAATGTTATGAAACGGATCAAAAAGAAATGATGGATCCCAGCAATATCGCATATCAAAAAGTTTGTAGGATTCGGCAATGGTTACATGTATAAGGTTTGAATATGTGATTGAAGGTAAGGTAAAAAGGGTATAATATGATATGGCTATTAATGGGTGTGTGGAGCTGCTTTTTAACTATAAAAATTGAATTTTAATAGTTAAAAAAGGGTTTTGAAAGAAATGAAACGTTGGACTTTGGGTTTTTTTGGAAAAATGAAAGGTAAAAGAGGGAAAATGAAATGAATGAAGGTAGAAATGAAATTTTCTCACCACTACACTTTGACAGCGACAATTTCATCTTACAACCGAACTAAAAAGGCAGATTGATTCCTTGGAGAGTGATGACCAGACTTTGAAAATATTTGAAAAAATTGCAGTGTTAATAGTGGCTCCTATTGGGGATGAATTCCTCCCTGTGAGGCTTCAAGGATCGCAGTTCCAGTGCCTTTTCCAGCCCTTATTTCTCCAACCAAAAATTATGCTCATTAACTCAAAAAAAACAAGCATGCCTAGCCATTGGGTAATGGATTCATAAGCTAGATTTCAATCTTCTACAATTTATTTCAACATGACTGAAATACGAAAATCAAACTACAATCTAAAACTGAAAAAAAATGCTCGAGTGGCGAGCTTATTCATCTTCCTACTTATAATCAGTTTAAATTCACTTGATCAAGTGTATATAAACTTCCAAAAGAAATTTTTTAACAACTGATTTCTTAACATGTCTTCACATCCACTGCTTAAAGGCTGGAAAGTATGGAGTATAATATCTAATGTGACTCATACTCTCTGCTATGGATGAGAAGCACTCCAAGACTAATAACAAGAGATACTTTCAGAAAACTAAACTCCATATAATCAGCAATAGGATCAGCAAATCAACAAGGAGACTTACTCAAAAAGCTTCGAGTTCAAGGATAGGATGACCCATACTTTCCTCTGATAGAACAATGCTTTGATGAAGAGCATGTTCTTCATTTTTTTCCCAAATTTCTTCTTCGACATTGCATCCCTGCAACTCATATTTATGCATTTCAAACATAGGCTCATAACTATTTTTCTTATCATCAATTCTCAGCAAAGGTGATAATTCCTCGGAAATTTTTATGAACTAAGCATCATCTTCTTCCTCGGATTCAGATTCATAACTGTCATAGATTGGATCATCATTGTAAACTTCTGGTATAACCATGTTTTCTTTACATTTATGTTGTTCACCATCACTTTCAACTTGCTTATCAAACTGATAGCAACATTCTGGAGCGAAAAATTCGATCGGATAACTATCTTTATAAAAGGAATTAAGAGAATCATGAAACTCTTTCAAACAAGTGATGTTATTTTTAGGAAGATCTCTGCACCAATCAAGGGCTCCACCCTCCAAATAATATCTAAATAACTTAATCTTTACGTCTTCATGAACAAAATGCAGCCTATGAATCCAGTCATGAAAATCCCATAAAAACTCTGCTGGTACTTCCCAATCATGTCTACTAAACCTTGGAAGAGAAAATTCCCGTTCACTTCTGTCTGGAAAAGGATTAGGAAAACCATATATCTTTGAAAATTTGTAGAAGTTATATATTTTAGCAAGGATCGCTTCCATTAGAGTGTTGGATCTAAAAACAATGGAGTCTCCTTTGGATTCTTTGTCATGGAGTCTCCAGGTGAAAGATCACAATCTTCTTCAAGTTGCCAATTCTTGTTCACCATCAAGAATCGATCATCAGCAATTTAAAACAAGAGACTCGGGAGAATAATTCATTTCAAGGCCTTCGTCTCCTGGCAGACGCACCAAAAGATGTTAGCGTTGGAATCAACACTTGGATTGTGACAAGCGCCTGACCAGACACATCTTAAGCTCAAGGGATTTTCTTATAATCTGATTAAGTTTTTTGGAAAGTGGTTGAAACTCACACGCATTGAAAAGGATTTTGAGAAAATAAGGATCTCTCACACATATGAGGGCACTGGCGTATGATGTGGTAGAAAAATTGAGTTTTTAGCTTGATGGTTAGAATAATGGAAGACAAACAGTGGATATGTAAAATAGAAGCCCACTGCTAAGAGGAAAGGGTGACACAAAATCCAAATCTGAAATGTATAGTGAAAGAATGCTTTTAAAATATTAAGAGTCTCACTTTACATTTAAATGATCCCATTACAAGGAATGCTTCTGACTAACATGACCTCATGAATCAGGAATGATTAGTGAATCAAGACTAACAAAAATAGATTAACATGCATGCTAGATCGAAATACTTATAAAAACATGAAACAGGGTTTAATTCCACCTCAAGGAATGCTTATGAACAATCTTCAATTCATAATGAATCAGGAAAGCTTGGAACAAGACTTACAAAAACATATCCATATGTCTTGGAGGTTCACAATACTTATAAAAGCATAAGATAGAACTTTTATGATAAATATGGAAAGACGGATAAAGTATGTAAAAATAGAAGGGAAAACAATACACACACCACACAGTTCGTGAGTCCTCAAGAGTGCATCTAGATATATTATCAACTCAGAAATATTCAACACAGTATATAATAAGTTGAACAACCAACCCCCTTTTCTTCCTTTGCCTTCTATCTATTTATATTTTTAAAATAGATCTGCTAGTAAGGCTTAGACCTTCAAATTCCTTTCATAACAACTTAACAAAAAATAAATAAGGAGAAAAAGTAGATTTTCTGCTATTTTTAGCCATTTACATTCCTAACAGAACTCTGATGGAATTAATCATATTGACAAACTGTCTTTGAGCTTTAAGAAGATATTGTTATTTGTTGATAGGTGTCGAATCTTTAAAGCCTTTGCTGCCGGATTTTCTGTAAACCTGTGACGGTTTCTTGAATGTTGCATGGTGCATTATGGAAACATGCTACTGTTGAGAGTAATGGTAGAAATATGTTTAAGAAAAAATCTACTTTTGTTCCTTTCCTTTGGTTTCTTGTTTGTCGTGATAGGGTTTTTAAATAAGTGTGGAAAGAGTGTTGGAGTGGAGAAACCTATATAGATAGGTTTTAATCAAAAAGAACCGGGCATGTGAAAGATATGAGAAGGAGACACGTTGAAATGTGGGCCAATGGGAGAAATAAAAGAGGAGCGGGAAATATGGAGGTTAAACAGGTTATGGAGGTGGATTGAAAGAGATAGCGGTGTTTCATTTTATTAGCAAGATAGATTATTAAATAAATGATAAGTGGGAGGAGAAAACCTTTTAATATCACAATCGCAGATCGGGGTCGGAAACGTTTAAGCATAAGACATAAGCGGGAGGTAATGCGATTTACGATGGGGGTGATGACATGGCAAGGAGGTTTGGACCAACTTGGGTGTGAAATGCGGAGAGGAGACATGTAGCAGGAGGAGTGATGGAGAAAACAGCTTTTTGGACACCCCCCCCCCCCCCCTCGGAGTGTTAAAAGAAGAATGCAGAAGGGGGACCGAAAAGGCATGAGAACCATGGATCAAAGGGTGGGGAAGATCACGAGGTGTAACGGCCGGTGGAAATCACAATCGTATTTTGGTGTTTATAACATATTCCTGAGTGCCTATCCTCCTGAGCTTGCGAATTGCGATATGTGATTGGGTCCCACCAATATCGCACATCTCACTTTGGCGTTTATAACATGATCCCGAGTGCCTATCCTCTAGAGCTTGCGATGTGCGATGGGGAAAGGGTGACGTGGCAGGCAAAATTCCCACTCAATATCACAATCGGGGAAATGGGGAAGCAGAAGTGAATGCGGTAAGTGAACTTTGCGAAAATATGATGCAAAAAGGTTGGTGGGGCCCATTAAACAGCTTTTAAAATTGGATAAGTGAAAACTTCGTTAAGTCAATGAATATGGTAAAATTCGTCTGAACCATAATATAAATGATTTTTCTAAAACATTTCAAATGTTGTTAAATGGATCAAAAAGAAATGATGGGTCCCAGCAATATCGCATATCAAAAAGTTTGTAGGATTCGGCAATGGTTACATGTATAAGGTTTGAATATGTGATAGAAGGTCAGTAAAGGGATATAATAGGATATGGATGTTAGTGGGTGTGCAGAGATGATTTTTAACTATAAAATTGAATTTTAATAGTTAAAAATGGGTTTTGAAAGAAATGAAATGCTGGACTTTGGGTTTTTTTTGGAAAAATGAAATGAATGAAGGTAGAAATGAAATTTTCTCACCACTACACTTTGATAGTGACACTTTCATCTTACAAACGAACTAAAAAGGCAGATTGATTCCTTGGAGAATGATGACTAGACTTTGAAAATATTTGAAAAAATTGCAGTGCTAACACCTTGAATCCTTTGTTGACCTTCTTCATTCCCTTAAACCAACGAACTCATCCCTGGTACCATGTTGAGAAATATAAGGCAGATATACATTAGTGTTTTGTTAAATGATTTCTCTTTCAATTAACAATTCTTTGTGATGCTTATTGTATTATTTCTTCATCATTGATTAGTTGTGTTTATCATTAAGAAATTCCAATAAGAAGATCACAATATAAACAAAAGAGACATCGAAAATAAGCTTCAAGCCAGGGAAAAACCCACCGAGGGGAAAATCCATGGAATTATTCTTATATAATCTTTATCAATGAATACATCCATGACCAGAATCTAGACCATCCACCAAGAGACCATGCTAGCCACCCAAACAAAGACAAAATCTGCTTCCCTTCATAAGTTCAAACCTGTGAGAAACCATCCTTCCACAGAACATCTCAGCTTCCAAGAGAGGAAAACATAGACCATAATTTCTCCCAATAACTTTCTTTTCCTTTCTACTCTTTTTTGAACTCCTTCCTTTATTGCCTCAAAACTACTCAAGTCGAACATGTATGTTTCAAATGGAGGATGAATTCGTCTATTTATAGCCTTTTTCAAGTGGGTTCTCAAGCCTCTTCTAGGTAAACATCATGGGGTTGGCCGACCTGATCTCTTATGTGGTCTCTAGAATTTTCCATGACATAAAAAAAATTTATTTACATTGATGCATCATGTGGTTTCTTTACATCATGACTTTGACTTAACTCAACATAAAAATCCCTAGATCACTCAATCGATGCTTTGATCTATTGACTATTGACCCAAGCATGAAACCCATGCTTTAATAAGTCAATTTTATTTTTTAGTAATTGAGACTAAACTATATTAATTCGAAAATAAAACATTACATATGCTACAAGCTGAGTTGGTAAGTTTCACTTAACCAATCCCAGCCTTTGTTGCCTTCATAGTTGCGCATAGATGGGGTTGGATCCTTGGAGGAAACCAGCCCAGAAAAAACATCAAACAGAAAATTACAAAATGTGACATAGCACCAGTGAAAGTAAAGGTTTTGTGATAATAATTGGCATAAAACAAACTAAAAAGAGCTTAGCTGCTATGCATTCATGGGTCTTCTGCATCATCCTCTATATCTGGATCTTCCTCCACAATGCGGCAGGCGTACTCTTGCGCAATGGCTTTCTCTTCAGTAGTAGGTCACCGCAGAGGCCTAGAAGTAGGTGCAGAGAGGATGGGAGAAACCGAGTACTCAGCATTCGGGACTCGAGTCTAGGTGCCTTCCGAGTCCATTATCCAAACATCGGTGTCTTATCCCTCTGCCTCCTGTGCCGGAAGAAGCTCGGTTTTGCGAGGTATGGGGTGCTCCTGGTGCGTAATGGTGGATTTCCTTGGTTCGCTTCTACCTCTCTGCATTTCATAAGTGGGGGCCTCCTCCTCCTATTCGTGTGCAGAGCTCTAGGGGACCTCCCTAGTGTGACTTCCCAAAGAGGAGCCCTCAAAGGACTACAAGTGGTTATCGGGCCCTTGCTGGTAGCGTCTAGGGAATGCACCTCTTTTTCCTCCTCTGATTTTTCTTTGGCGCGGTCTTGGAGCCATGGACAGGTGAAGCAGTGGGTAGATGTGGGGTTGAGAGGTATGGCAGAGCAACTCTGACTAGAGACAGGGAGTGCGCAACGAGGTGTTATTGGACAGGGAGGTGTGCTGGTGGAGGATGCACAGCTGGGGGAGCTTGGTGATGGGAGCACACAGGCTGGTGAAAATATCAAGGCAAAGGGAGTTGAGGTGAGGTGCGCATTCAGGGGGGTACGCCGCCAGGGGGATTCTGCGCAGCACAACTTTGGGGGGAGGCTGCGTAGCGAGCGGGGCGCGCGGGAGGGCTGAAACTGAAACAAAAAATCCAGAAGGAGCAAACTCTGAGCAACTTTATGCGGAAGGGCCTCTCCTTTTGTAAGTATGTGGCACATGCGAAGATGCTGAGCATTATTATGACTCCCTCGTATCTGCATGTTGCAATGGTTTTCATGAGGAAGCATGTACTTCGAGTTATGGTAGAGCGTCATATCCATCCAAGAGATTGTTCAAATGATTGCAACTAAGAGGTACCCCAGAGGGGAGGTTGCTGGCATTGTGTATGTTCATGATGCCTTGCCTCTGTCACCTCATGCGAATTATTGCAGGAGTGTGGATCCACTTCAAGTGAAGGCCTGCATTGCAGATATTCATCATGTTGAGCATGGGAGAGACTATTTTCATACGTACTTCCACTGTCACCCGCATCCAAGGATAAGTCAACTTATTTTACATATAAAAAAAAAAAACTTTCTTTTTAAAAAGTACAATAAGAATTACATAAGTCATTATCCAAATACAATTATGAAGATCTGCACTTCTTACATTTTCAATGCTTTCATTGTGGGTGGTAAGTCTAGTTTATTATCCAATGGTCCGACCCTTTCCAAGATATGAAATGGTCCACAAAAGTTGGGTGCTAAATTAGTACAAGATCCCACTCTCAGTGAGTTTTTTCTTGATATGATGTGGAGATACACATGATCTCCCACTTGGAATTTTTTGTGCACTTTGTTGTCTTGGATAACTCTTTTGCCTATCCTAGGTTGCTTTTAATTTTTCCTGATATTCATTACTTCTTCTTTCATTTCTTTCAATATATTAGGTCTAAGAACAACTTTTTTCACTAGGTCATTCCAGGTAATGGGAGTGTTGTGTTTCTCACCATACAATGCTTCAAAAGGGCTCATCTTCAGTGACATTTGGCACCCATTGTTGTATGTAAATTGAACCAATTGCAAGAACTCCTCCCAACTCTTTACATGATGCATGACATAGATCCTTAGCACGTCCTTGTTCACTTTTTAATTTTGACCATTTGTCAGAGGATGATATGATGTACTAAAATCTAGTTGGGTTCCAAATCCAACAAAAAATGTCTTCAAAAAATCGAAAGTGAACTTGGCATCCTGATTTGAGATGATCTTCTTGGGTATGCCACACAATCTAGATGTTTTTTTCATGAAAATATTAGCTATATTAATGGCCTTGTGGGTGGAATTGATAACTATGAAGTGAACCACCTTATTCAACTTGTACACTAACACCATGATGGAATCAGGCTACTTCAGTGTCCCCAGTAATCCTATAATGAATTCCATGGATATGAATTCCCATTCCCACTCAAGGATTTGAATTGGTTGCAACAATCTCACTAAGTGTCTGCATTTTACTTTGACTTGTTAGCATTCTAGACACTTGGAAATGTACTCAGAAATTTCCTTCTTCATTCTTGGCCAATAATATGATTTATTTGTGGAATTCATCATTTACTGATAACCAGGATGACCAAAGTAAGGTATTTTATGAAACTCATCCATTGTGAGCTTATTCAAGTCCGTCACACAAGGTACATACAGTTTATATTTAAACAACAACACATTGTCATCACTAAGCTTGTATTCCTTGTTAATTTTTTGCTCTGGTTCTTTTTGTAACCATTCCTTCACATGATGGAAATTTTAATCATGTATAAATGCCTCTTTGATCCTTTATTTGATGTAAATTTCACAAGTGCTCATGGTTTCCAAGTGAGCCACTTGTAAACATCTACTAAGTGCATTTTCCACTTTGTTCTCCTTACCCTTCATATGCTTTATCTCAAAATAAAAATCATTGATTAAAGCTAACCATTTGGCTTGTCTTGAATTCTGTTTGGGTTGATCAAACAAGTATCTCACCCCTCCATGATCTGACATTGGCACAAATTTTCTTCCAAGCAAGTAGTGTCTCGACATCTTCAGGGCATGCAAGATTGTTGCTAGTTCTAAGGCATGGGTGAAATAATTCTTCTCATGCTCATTTAATATTCTTGATTCATAATAGAATACATGTTCCTCTTTCATTAGGACTCCACCTATTCCTTTCTTACATGAATTTTTGCAAAATAATAAGTCCTTTTATGGATTTTTCATCCTCAAAATAGTTGCACATGTGATTTATTTCATGAGTTGTTCAAAACTAGTTGCACACTTTGATGCCCAATATTCAAAAAATATCTAATGAACTTCCAATAATATTTGGAAAATCTCAAGAAGGATCTAACCTATGTGACATTTCAAGGATTTGGCCACTCCATTATAGCCATAATCTTTTTAGGATCCACAGCTACACCTTCCTTTGAGATGACATGTCCTAGAAATTGAACTTGTGATTTTAAAAAATCACATTTGTTGAATTTTGCATATAGTTTTTGTTCCCTCAACAACTACATCAGTGCCTTCAAGTGTTTTTCATGTTCTTCTCTAGTTTTTTAGTAAATCAAGATATCATCCACAAACACTAGCACATATTTTTCCAAATATTGGTTGAGGACATTATTCATTAGGCACATAAATGTGGTGGGGGAATTTGTGAGCCAAAATGGTACCACAACAAACTTGTGGTGCTTGTATCTCATCCTAAAAGTTTTATTATGAATATATTTGTCTTTAATTTTGACTTGACGATAACCTAATCTTAAATCTATCTTGTAAAATATTGTTTCTCCTCTCAGATGGTCAAATAAATGATCAATTCTTGGTAGTGGGTATTTTTTCTTCATTGTAGCTTTATTCAATTATTGATAATCAATGCACAGGCATAGTGTACCATTATTCTTCTTTACAAATAGCATTGGCGCTCTCCAACATGACACACTAAGTCTGATATAACTCTATCCAACATCTATTTCACTTATAGCTTTAATTATACTCACTCGGTCATGCTCATGCAATATGGGGCCTAAGAAACTGGTACCAAACTGGGAATCAACTCAATGGAGAAGTCAATTTCTCTCCTAGGTGGTAATCCTAGTATTTCTTCCAAAAATACATCATTGAATTGCTTTAAGATAGTGTGATCCTCGATCCTAGTGTTGTTTCTTTCTTCCACGTTGGTCACTTGCACCAAATACATGGCACATCCTTTTCGACTGCATTTCTTTACTTGTGGCACGGAGATATGCCTGACACAAACAAGCCTCCTCACTCCTTGAATTATTCTTTCTTTTCCTTCATCGTTGAGGAAATCCATTGAATTGTTATAGTAATCCACCTTATTTTGGTGGGTTTCCAACCAATCCATTCTTGTTAGCATGTCATACGAACCTAGCAGTAACACATTGAGATTTGTTGTGGGCATGCAACCTAGCTCTATAGGGCACAATTCCACTAACTTTGACACTCTCTTCTTGGCTCCCATGGCTAGTTGGACTAGTCATGACTTGGCATGCACTTTCTTTTGCAAGGCACAAGTTTCTGCAATTTTTGGGGTAATATAATTGAAATTAGAACCTAGATCAATTGAAATTGAAATAGTTTGGTTGATGACCATACCTTCCATTTCGATTATTGAATCTTGATGATCTTTTCGTCTGTTGTTCAATGTTGCATCAATTTGAGGCACACTCTAAGCTACATTTTTCACCATTGTTGTGTCTTGAACATTTTACGACCTCTTATTGTTCTATTATTGATGACGGAAATCCTCCAACATGTGGTTCTCTCCACATCCCCAACATTGCAATTGATTTATCTTGGGCTCCTCGACCTCTTATAGTGTTGATTTGATAGGTCAATCTTTATTGACAACAAATAAATTTAATTGGAATTTACCCTTCTAAAAAGTGGTGAACTTAGTATTTTTCCCCATCTACTTGTTTGCAAAGGGTTTTTGCCCTTTTCCTTTGAAACTAGTCATGTCGTTTTTCTTCCAATCTAATCGAAAATTAGCCCTATGTTTAGGTTGATCATACCAATTATTGGCCTTATCTTGTCAAGGCTATGACAAACCCACTTAGGTACCTATGGATATTTACCTTCTCGTCCTTAATATATGGAAAATGCTTTAGCCACTCCAAGATATAAGCATCAAAAATGAGCTTCCCTAGCTTATGTTCACATAACTCCTTAATTTTGTTGTCATAGTACCTCTCAAAAAGGTACTTATCATAAAAATAACATTCAAATTTTCCCCATGATAGCTCCTTCTCTCTAATTCCTTTGAAATTTCTCAAGTATTTCCACCATATATCATTTTTGCATTTCAAACTAAAAATGGATGCCCTGACCTTCATGTTTTCAGAGTAGTCATGGACTCTGAAATATTTGTTAAATCCCAACAGCAAGGCTTTTGCATCTTCATCCTTCTTAATTTATCCATCAAAGGTTTTGCTTTCTTGAATTCCTCTAGTGTTGAGCTCTTTACAATTCTCCTTTGTTAGTGTTGTCCTTTGGTTGCAACACTATACAACCAATCATGGTTGCTTGACTCCCTTTTTGATGTGTTGAGTGGGGGTTCTCCCATCACAGTGTCTTCACTCGCTTGCCTATGCCTTTTCCGTGACTTGCTATCTTCTGCCCTATTGGTCTCCAATCCTAATTTCCATATCTCATATGGGCTTTGCTTAGG
Organism: Pinus albicaulis; assembly: GCA_034641835.2. Classification (NCBI taxonomy): domain Eukaryota; kingdom Viridiplantae; phylum Streptophyta; class Pinopsida; order Pinales; family Pinaceae; genus Pinus; species Pinus albicaulis. Next base: position 1,535,163,620 of record CM076581.1, read on the forward strand.
ATTTTCGCCTACCTAGATAGTTGTCACCAAGCCAGTGTTGTTTTTTCTTTTGCATATTTGATATGCTTTGTAAAATAAATGCATTTACTTATGCTTTCCTTTTTAGAGCTCTAACAATATTTTCATTATTTGTTTTGCAACTTCTCAATTCAAATCTCAAACCCTTGAGGGTCTCCATCCAATCAGAGGAAATTTTCTCTAAGCTTTTTCTGACTAGGTCCTCTTCCTGATGATGACGGGATCTAAGCATGTTGTACTCTACCATTCTATTTCCCACTCCTTTAGTTTTTGTTGGAATTTTTATCTTTTTATTTGTTGTTACACACACACAATTTTTATCGAAATCAAACATAAATAAATATATTCACTCATCGCCTTCACATATATGTGCTAAGCATGTCAATCTGAAGTTGGTCGCTAATTTAAATCTCATGTCGGTGAGAAGGTTAGAAAAAAAATAGCATATTAAAATTCTATCAATATTTACATTCATATCAATTATAGCTCTAAAATCAGCTCGCATCTAGCAGTCAAAATAGTAGTTTAAATTTAGGCAACCTTTATGATCTCAATTTCATTTCCAAAGTTCTAATGTTGAGCCTCTGCTTTAATATTACTTTGTAACAAAGCCTTATTTTGTACTCTCAAAGTTTGATTGTTGAACCTTCGTTCTGATACCACTCTACAACACTCGCTCTCTCCCCCTTATTTTGGTTATGGGAAGTGCTACCTATTCATTTTGACCCAACTTCCAATATCTATTATGAAGGAGGTGTCATGTGACCTTATTTTCTCAAATACAAAATTAAAGTTTGAGACCACCATCGAGTTCAGCTCATTGAGAGCTTTCCGATGGTAAAAAAATTATCTCAATCTGTCTCCCAGATTATAAGTAATGCCCATTAGAAGTTTACAAACAAAAAGGATGCACGTCATCACAAGGGTGCCACATAGCCTCCACCTAGCGTTGGTGGCACAACCATGTCATTACACTGTAAAACCACTCCTTATCATGCTACATGCTGCAAGTTAACAAATTACAAAACCTAGTGATGGGTAGTCTCCTCGGCAATAAATTTCCCACACTAGAACCACGATCGGGCTAGCGTGTAAACCACACCAACCAAACGAGTAGTATTATGGCCCCTCCAATGGTGGTATCAAGTTTGGGAAGGAGGGGGGTCCACAATAGTTCACAATAGTTGATCAAGGAGAGGTGGTTTGGCGATGATCCCAATCATACCCCCCTTGATCATTAAACATAAACCACAAGCCCCCCCCCTGAATTATCTCGAATGTCAACTATCACTTAATAATCACTGCAAGCGCTTAAAGACTCGACGATGAGTGGTGGCAAGGTTCCACAAAAAAATCGTGGCTAGATTGATTGGTTCTTGTAGACCCACCCGTAATGTTTAACAATACACCAAAGCGCACAACGGTGGGTAGTGAGCAATGGGAAGGTTCCAGAGCAAAATCATGGCCAAAACAGTTAATTTATTGTTGGCACGCATATATGGCTTAACATCATACCACTCAGCTTTGCAGCAGACAGTCTTGTAAATTAACGAACCCAACAAACATAACATATTTATGACATATGCAACCTAACTACCACCACAACTTGATCGGGAAGGTTCCAAAGGGTTGTGAGCATCAACAAGCACAAGGTGGTCTTGTCAATTACTGGACCCATCCGACAGAACATGTCTACAACAACTGTAGTTTGTCTACTACCACCACCTGACTAGGTAAGTTTCAAAAGGTTATGAGCACTAACGAGTATGGGTCAGTTCCATCAGTTACCAGACCCAGTCGATAAAACATGTGGCGGTATCTTCTTTTTCAATTTGCTTTATGAACTCCTTTTTTTTCCAAATTTTCTCTTCTGGAAGAGTCACCCCTTCTTAGTTTCTCCTTGATCTTCGAGAGGAATGGGCATCGTCCTCTCCCCTTCACCGCTCTAGTCCAATCTCATAACTTCTATCAGATGTTGGTTGTTTGATTGGGTCATAACCAACTTCAATAATAACTCTCAGGTTGTATCATGGCTATTCATACAAGTGAGCTTGCCTCCTCTCTCAGATAATGGATGTGTTTTCCACTCCTCTAGTCCAATATGTAAAGTTATATTTAATTTTTTGAGTAAAATTTAGTTGTCTTAGCGAGTCGCGCCTCCCAATTGGTATTTCAATCATGAGTTTTAAAGGTAAAGGTGGGGTTATTATATAAGAGTCTTCTTCACTTCATGTCATGCTTCTCAAAGTTGAAAATTTTATTGTTTAACCATGAAAATCTTAACAACCACATAAATATGTTAAAAACAAAAATCCATTCACAAGAAGGAAAAATGTTACCCAAATTCACATTTTCTCATTCACAGACAACACTTAGCTTAATTAAATATTCTTAGTTGGCATAAGAACATGCAACACTTCTCAATTAACATGTGAATTCTTAGAAAACATGCAACACTTCTCAAACTCATACAAACACGTGTTTCAAATTGCAAGTTTGTAATGCTTATAATTGGGAAAATAATTGTTATCGTCGCCAGGGTTGTCTAAGATGTCCCAAAGATGAGGATTCTTGAAACACTTTGAGATGTGAACATTCAAATAACAAAATACAAACCCTAAGTAAACACATTAGTCCCTAAACTAGGTTCTAAGTTTATGTAAGATAACAAACAAAATGTTGAAAATCATACAGAAGCATAAATAATTTTATAAAGGAACCATAAACTTTAAGCACTAATACCAATTGAAATGTTCAAGCCAAATTGGGAAAACGAAAAATATTTTTGACAATCTTAAAAAAAAACAATAATTTATTTAGTTAGCAAAACCCTGCATTCTCAATCTATATTAAAATATACATAAAATATAAAGGACTGTTTAAAATATTCCAAATATAAAGATTTTTGAAGATAAGGATTTCTGAAGCATATTGATATGTGAACATTCAAATAACAAAATACAAATCTTAGATAAACACATTAGCCCCTAAAATGAGAGACTAAGTCCTAAATTGATATAAGATAACAATATGTTGAAAACCCCATAGAAACATAATTAATTTGATAAAACAACTATAAACTTTAAGCTCTAATACCAATTCAAATAATCACTTATTAAGGGAGATTAAAAAAACACAAAACCTTTTTAGTGATTTTGACAAAAATGTGCTTAGTTATTAAAAGCTAGCATTCTCAACTTACATTAAATATACATAAAACGTTAAGGGGTTGTGTAAAAATAAGAGTTTAAAAGAAGATGTGTGAAGATTGAAATAAAGAAATAAAATCCTTAAATAAACACACTAACCCATTAAATAGAAAACTAGGTTTTAAATTGATGTCAAATAATAAAATATTGAAAATCTTCTGAAAACTTAATTAATTTGAGAAAGATAACTAAATAAAAAATAAAAACCCTTTTGGTGATCTTAAAAAAAAAAAGAATTTATTTAGCTAACAAAAACAAACATTCTTAGCTTATATTGCATATAGTAAAATATAAATATCTATTAAGTGGAAAGAAGATCTCTCCTCATGATTTCATGATTGCATTGTAACCTCTCTTTTCTCCCATATAGTAGTGTTAAATTCATGTATCATGTGGCCTTTCCCAATATTGTATTAATGTTATATGCATTATTTTTTACAATTAAGATTTTCACTGACTTTTATTTACTCCAAATAAAAAGAATAAGTTGTAAATCATACTTCCCCTAACATAATAACATTAAAATTATAAATAATAAACAATGCTCTCGAATATTTGGAATTTTAATACAAATAATAAACAATACTAGAAAAAATGATGGTTCTTTTTCTTGTCAAGTTTTTCAAAAAAAAAACTCATACTAAGCAATATCTTCACGCCAATTCGCACTATTTCTCGGCGCAAAAATTAGGCATCTTAAACACTTTAGCCACTAAGGCGTTGAGAATCTCTGATGAGTCTCACCTTGAGGGAGAAAAGTCTCATCTGTTGAGTGTCTTTTGTAAAATGGTTATAGTAAGTCGCAAGGCCTTAAGGCTTTCCTTGAAGTAGAAAAAGGTCTTTTAAGTAGAAATAAAAAAGAGCCTAGTGAATGGTCCTGTAGTGTGCGCCTTTCGTTCATTCAGGGAACCACTGATAAAATTGCTAGGATCCTTAAGAAGCATAAGGTGTCTTCGTCTTTCAAGCCCCTTAACACGATTCGCAACTCTCTCAAATCGGTTAAAGATCCGATTGACCTTAGGGATGGGAAAGGTGTCTACATCATTTCTTGTTCTTGTGGGACTCCTTACATTAGTGAAACTGATCAGTGTATAAATCAAGGGATCTATGAGCTTGTTGTTGACATCAAACATGGAAGATCTCACTCGTCCGCCCTAGCTGAGCATGTAGAAAACACTAACCATCATATTTGCATCAAAGATGCTAAGTTCGTTGCTAGGATCAACCATTTGCATCATCGTAAGTTAAGAGAGGCCTTGGAAATTGAAAAAAGACCCGTTAATCTCAATAGAGATAATGGCTGGAACATAAGCAGGTTTTGGATACCTACCTTATATTCTTGATTGTCTTGTGTTCTTGCCCTGCTTCATGTACCTTATTTTATTTTATTTTATTTTTTTGGACCTCGCGCATTAAAAATAAATAAATTAAATTAATAATTAAATAATTTAAACAATTTAATAAAATAAGAAATATATATATAGAATTAATAAATTAAACAATCAATTAATTAATTGAATAAATTAATTAAATATTTTAATAGCAAATTGAAACTAGTATATATATATATATATATATATTAATTAATCAAAAGTCAAATTAGCTCATTAAAAATAAATAAGTTAATTAAATTAATAAATATATATATAGATAGAGATATATATATTAATTAAATAATTAATAAATTGAATAAATAAATTAGATATTTTAATAATAAAATGAAATTAGCCAAAAATAAATAAATTAAAATTAACAAATTAAAAGTCAAATTAGTTGTTATCTTAACAGCTAGTTTGGCCATTTCTGTATCTATTTAAACTTAACATTCTGATCTGAACTTTCATTTAGTCTTGATGATGAACCTTCTATATTTATTTAAACTTAACATTCTGATCTGATCTCTCACTTAGTCTTGATGATGAACCACATTGATTGGTTCGAAATGCGTCAACAATATTCAATACATGTGATTATTACCAAAAAAAAATATATATATATATATATATATATATAATAGACAACACTCTCAAATAATTGAAACAAGTACTTGAAATATTTTAAAATATTTTAGAATATTTGATCCACACCATCCACTACAACATTTTTGGAATATTTGATCCTTGGAATATTTGATCCATTGTGACCATTGTAGTGACCATATATGCAAATATTTAATGTATATACAAAAATATCAAATAATGCATATACTACCCAAGCATATTGCAAAGCTCAGGCTCACGACATAAAGCATGTATGTAGTTACTCTTCAAGTTGGCCATGAAAGCAACTTTTATTTTTTTGAGAGAAACAGGCACTTACAACCCATGCTGGAAATGAAAGCAACTTTTATTGGTTTAGGAGAATCAGGCACTTACAACCCATGCTGGAAATGAAAGCAATTTTTATTGGTTTAGGAGAATCAGGTACTTACAACCCATGCTGGAAGAGATGTATCATGTGAACTTAACTTTAAATGATAAAGAGATTAAATAGAAGAGATGTATTATGTGAACTTTTATTGGTTTGGGAGAATCAGGCACTTACAACCCATGCTGGAAGAGATGTATCATGTGAACTTAACTTTAAATGGAAAAGAGATCAAATAGAAGAGATGTATCATGTGAATTTAAATTTAAATGATAAAGAGATCAAATATTTATCATAAAAATGATGTTTAATATTAAACCTCGAATCCATAGAAAATTAATAAGTTGTCTTAATAAACTCATTAAGTTAAAGGGTTATTTTAATAGAAGCATTAAAAGCATTAAGTTGTTTTAATAAAAGCAATGTTTAAATAAATTTATGATAGAAAAATATATATAGAGAATTAATAACAATATTCTCAAATACTTGAAACAAGTACTGGGAATATTTTGAAATATTTTGGAATATTTGATCCACATTACTCTCATTAATAAGTTGAGTAATAAGTTGTCTTAATAAATTTATTAAGTTATAAGGTTATTTTAATAAAAGCATTAAAAGCATGTAAATTGTTTTAATAAAAGCTAAGTATAAATGGATCTATATTACATTAAGTTGGTATAAATAAATTTACATTAAAATGTTTCCTATCAAGAATATTTTTGAAGACAATGAGTAATATTTGAAGAAAGAATTAGAAGTAGTGATGGCTGTTAACCACTATGACATTAATCTTCAAATTGAGTAAAGATGGAAAACTGTTTGTTCATCATATAAGGATATATTCAGAATTATCATATCTGGCCTTTTATACATGTGGATCACTTGTATCTTCATCATACCAAAGTATACTTAGGATTATCATATTTGGTTTGTGTAAAAAGATAGAGAATTTGTTAATTTCTTTACGATTGTCAACAATTGTAAGCCCAAGTGTTTTTATTTTGTTGTTTGTGCACGACGTTATACACTTATTGTCACATCTCTCACTCGAAATTTTCTCCTACCCCACTTTAAGATTGTCATCAATTGTAAGCCTAAGTGTTATTATTTTGTTGTATGTGCACAACTTTATACACTTATTGTCACATCCCTCACTCGAAATTTTCTCCTACTCCACTTCTTTGTCATGGGTGACTAATTGTCACATCCCTCTGTCCTATTTTTCTCCTACCCCACTTTTTTTTCATGGGGTTACTAAAACATATTGCTTTGCTAATATAACAAAAATGATTTTTCATGTTTTATTGCTTTGTTAATATAAAAAAAAATGATTTCTCATCTCAATTATAGCCAAAACCTTCTGCAATGTGCATCATGAAAATATTTATGTACAAAACCTATCCAACAATGATAGTCCTAATACATGAAAAACGCTACTGATGAGAAAAAACAAATATAATGGCGAGAGCTCTGTAATTTATCCAATTTACTGATTGCTTTGCCAATAACTAATCTTAATTTTGTTTGTTAATGCTCAACTAATAATGTAATATGGGGAAGTGTGCTCAAAGATTTATGAATGAATGAATGATATTTTAATGTCCACAAGACTAAAAATAGTTTATGGGACAGCGTCCTTGTTTTTCGCCTTTTGCAATTCAGTCTTTTTCTTATTCAAACTGATGATGAGCTGGTCCAACCTTTTAACAGTCCCCTTGCTGAAAAAACAATGCCAAAGGACCAATGCTAACGTAGTCTTTTTCTTATTCAAACTGATGATGAGCTGGTCCAACCTTTTAACAGTCCCCTTGCTGAAAAAACAATGCCAAAGGACCAATGCTAACGTATTTCCATAATTGTCTCTGATGTCTTTGAAAGCATCACATTCCAAAATGAAATGTTTTTCCGATTCTATTGCCTGGGAAGTGCAAAAAGTACACACCCATTTTTCCCAAGCTCTTTTAGATCTTTTCCACTGTCCCATTTCACACCGAAATTGATGTGAATTAGTTCTTAATTTAGCAATAAGAATTTTTGCTCTCCACAAAATGCTAACCCCAATGTACTCTTTTTTGTTGGAGATCACAAATTGTTAGAAATCACAAATAAGAAGCTAAATTCCATTCTTTTTTTATATTTTTTTTCTTTACAATAAATCCAAACATTAAAACCTAAAACTTAAAAACTAAAACTCGTTGCATTGTGTGTCAAGTAAAAGAAGTCCACACAGCCCAATATAGGGCCCAAAACTGCCAATTTAGAGTTTGGGTGCAAGTCCCAAGGTGAAGTGTCAAAAACTGAAGCATCCTCTGTCTATGGCATTAAGGTTGATAACTTATTTTGAGTAATCAATGGATACTTAGTCCCAAGGTGAACTGTCAAAAACTGAAGCATCCTCTGTCGATGGCATTAAGGTTGATAGGTTATTTTGAGTACTCAATGGATACTTAGGCCGTGTCATTATGTTCCTTGTGAAAAAGTGTTCATGCGTTTGTCAGTCGATATGCGTTTGTCTGTCGATATGGAGGAGATAGGCGTTGGTGAGTGCAAAGGTTGGTCTGAGTGTATGGCTGTCAGCTCCTACTGTGGTATGTTTACAATCACTCTAGGCTGTAGGTGATATGTTACTACCCATTACAACAATAATACGATGTAGGTGATATGCTACTACCCATTTCAACAATAATACGAGCGTAGGACCAGCTGCAGTTAACATCAACTTCTCTTTAAAGAAGTTAAGAGAACTTTGTCAAACACTGAACAGCCTATAGTTGCTCGGCCATTGATTTGGCACCGGCCAGACATATTTGGCAGCATGGACAGGTTGCTTCTATAACCCAGAAAGCATACCCTCACATTCCCTTCCCGCCCCCTCTTCTCCCAGCAAAATGTAAAATGTGACACCAAAATGTACAAATAAAATGTGACAGTGAGCTAATTTTGACCTAACCTAAGAGTAGGGTGCATACCAGTGTTCAAGTTTCATCTTTTATTTGTTGGGCTTTTAATTCGCAAACACAGTCCCATTCCAAAATCAAGAGAAATAGAAGCAGCGGCCCTATTACAGGTTAGATAAACAAGAGAGTTTGATATTCAATGGCCATAACAATTGAAGATATATGTCAGCCGTCAATTTGCTCAATAGGAGCTTTTTTCATTGCTTGCCTGGTATTCAGTCCATACTAATGTGAATTAACTCGTGCGGCCTTGACATGCAAGTTCTAGAGATTTTGAAAAGAAACCCAAATATGGAATGCTTGATGCCATTGTTGCAATAAGCTTATAATATTCAAGGCTACATGCTTGATGCTGCAATCAAAAAACAACACTAATTACAAGAATACAACTGCAGCTCTACCATTGCATTATCTCCTCCTTGTAACTTAACTCAGATAAGCTACCGTGCTGGTTCTAATTGAGATTAAAACCCTCTTCAGCCTAATTCACGAGCTGTTGATCTCCACATGTAGAGATTAATTATCCAGAACCTGACTGAAAGAACCCAGACAAAACCAGGCCTCATTTGCTAGATTAAGGTGTCATTATGGATTATTGAGTTTTTCAGTACTACAGTTATCCCTGAGCGGATGTAAAAGCCTTGTGAGGGTCTATCCGCTTCCTGTACATTCTGCACAAAGATTCAAAACAACAACACGAAAAAAAAATTATCAGCACAAAGATTCAAAACAACAACACTAAAAAACATTTTAAAAAATCATCAGATAGACAGACACAACTAAATCATCAGATAGATTAAATAACATTGATAATATAAGATAGATTAAACATTGATAATATAAGATAGATTAAATAATTTAAAATAAATTAAATAGGCATCAAAACATTTCTTATACATCTCACATTACCAAGATTAAAACAAAAATCTAGAAATTAATTAAATGATTAATTTATTTTAATTTCATTATTATTATTATTATTATTATTATTATTATAAAAATAATTAATATACAAGTCAACTACACATATTTTAAAAAATATATATAACAAAAATTTTAATAATAGACATTTAGTTCCACTTTACCATACAATATGATAAGCAAATATCATGACTTATCAATACCACATGGCCAAAAAACTATAAATCATTTCAATACCATGAGCCAATACCATAGCTTTTCAATACCAAATGACCAAAAAACGACAAACATAACTACTTTCAAAATAAATCTCAACATTTATATGTGACTACTACAACAATAAGAATATTATCAAATATTCTATTGAACTCAAATCCCTACCATTCACAATGTGTGACTACTACAAAAATATTCTAAAATATTCAATGGGTGACTACTACAAGAATATTATAAAATATTCTATTAAACTCAAATCCCTGCCATCCAATTAAAATTTTCTAGAATGTTTTATTGAATTCAAATACCTACCATCAAATTAAAATTTAATAATTAAATTAAACTTTTAATACTATTCCAAAATAAACAAGCTTATTTTTAGTTTTGATGCATTTATTGACCTCAAATACCTACCATCAAACTAAAATTTAATAATTAAATTAAACTTTTAATACTATTCCAAAATAAACAAGCTTATTTTTAGTTTTGACAATACATCAAGATAATATCCTACACATAAGGAAATTTTCTCTCCACCTACACATAATATCCTTGTTGATCAATAAGGAAATTTCCAGGCCGATAGCTATTGTAATGAATGTCATAAACTTCATTGGAGAGGTGTGCTGTTTCCAGTCGTGTAAACAAAAATCTTACGATATTTCTCCCCCTCTCCACTCATCAAGGGGCCGTATGTCTTTCCCAGGGAGAAACATGCTTCCTAGCTGATTAAGGCCCGACTTCTTCGAAAGTAGATACTAACATAGATAATAACCACCATTAAAGTTGGGCATTAAGTAATATTGAAGCATGATCACTCTGTAATGATTGATCTCTTCACTCTGCTAATCAGTGCAACTAGCAGACTCTTACCACAAACCGACTTTACAATTTTCTTATTCCTATTATATATGAAGTTAGATGAATCCAGAAATATATCTACATGTAAAATTTTGGTACATAGTCGATCTCCACGATTATGACATCATCACAATCACCTATAATAATAACATTTAAGACTTTTGTTATGGATAAATTCCACAACCATACTTGGAAGAAAGAGCTAGAGAGAAAGAAGAAGTACTACATGGAAGAGTTTAACCCCACGTAGAACCATCAACAAAAGGCGTACATAGGGGCTAATATTTCTTGGAGATCTAAAATTCTTATTGCTCAATTAAGGACTAATTCTCATCAACTCCGTTGTGAAACAGGGCACTGGAAAAGGCCAAAAGAAATGTGGGAAGAAAGAGTATGTATATTTTGCTCCTCCGGAAAAGTGGAAACAGAAGAACATTTCATTCTAGAATGTGAGGCCTTCAAAGACACCAGGGAAAACTATGCAGGTATTCTGGCAGCTAATTCTTGGGATAAGCTATTCAGCGAAGAGTTTGTCGATAAGTTGGGAGTGGTCATTGTAAAACTTCACAGGAAAAGGGCCGAATACAAGAGTCAGATAGAGAAGCAATCTGTCCCATAGGCTATTTTTAGCCTCGTGGACATTAAAAATTCTTTCTTTCTTTCTTTACAAAGAACTTGATGACCTCCAAAGAAGCCATCTTCTCCCATCAAAAGGAAAGATCAATAAGGAAATAAAAGAAGACATGCACCGACAGTTTATCTAGGTTAGTTGGATCTCCACCCTCTTCTCTTGGCCCAAAGATCACCTTCCACTCTAAGAATTTTTAATACCTAAAGGGTGGCTTCATTTTTCACCCTAACTAAATTTATCACCACTAGTCACACATCTCACGATCTGCCTCAAGCTGTTGGGGGCTAAGTCTCATCAATGACGAGTGTAATAACTCGTCCCATGTTCTTTGTCATCGATAGGAGGATGTGATTGATAAGAACATTTTAAGATGTCCATATATTATGAGAGTTGGAGGAGATTTATTATTTATACTAAGACGTAAGAGGGTCCCTTCATCTTTATTTCTTATTCCTACCTATTACCCCTATTCAACCTGTCACACCATGGTAAGCCCAAGCTGATAAGTCAAAAGCCATGTAACAACCATGTACAAGGTATCCTAGATCTTGTGTCTCGTTGTTTGTGTCTTGTTGTTTTAGTCAGACCATGTCTTGTCCCTTTGAGTTCATCTATGGTTCATTTCATCTTGGATAGGATTGGAAGACCTTGAATGGGCTAACTCTCATCAATGACGAGTGTAATAACTCGTCCCATGTTCTTTGTCATCTATAGGAGGATGTGATTGATAAGAACATTTTAAGATGTCCATATATTATGAGAGTTGGAGGAGATTTTATTATTTATACTAAGACGTAAGAGGGTCCCTTCATCTTTATTTCTTATTCCTACCTATTACCCCTATTCAACTTGTCACACCATGGTAAGCCCAAGCTTATAAGTCAAAAGCCATGTAACAACCATGTACAAGGTATCCTAGATCTTGTGTCTCGTTGTTTGTGTCTTGTTGTTTTATTCAGACCATGTCTTGTCCCTTTGAGTTCATCTATGGTTCATTTCATCTTGGATAGGATTGGAAGACCTTGAATGGGCTTACTTGAAGACTCATGGTTTTATGGGAACCTGCTTTTGTAGGGGTAATCATTGGTGTATGGGCTAGTCTAGTGTGCATCAAGTTGCACCTATGTCTTACCACATGGTTATGAGTCTATAGTTTGTAGGTGGCCTTGGCTTTGGTGTTATCCCTCAAAAGCTTCTCATTTACGAGAGTCTTAAAGTTAGCAAAATTCCACACTTCCCAAGGTAGACCACGTTTCCCAATGCCAAGTGGTCTTAGAAATAAAAATTCAACATGTTCTCAAACTAAGAAACCAGATTCGTCCTTCCCCCCCTTGTGTTTGGAATCCCACGAATCAAACACAATTTTGTAGGACACGTGTCTAATTCTCGTGCCCAGTGTGTCCTAGAACGTGGGATTCTCGTGTCCAACGTGTCCTAGAGAGTGTCTAATGTGTCCTGGAACGTGTCTTGGAATACACCCATCTATCATTGTTGAAGATTGCAGATACACGGTTTGCCTCCTCTTTCATCATGTTGAAGAGGTTGAGGGAGGTCAACACTGCTCTTGGGGCCATGGTTATTTCAAATTTTTGGTCTTTTGGAGAAAGATAGATCAAGCAGCCTCAAAAAAAGTCAAGGACATAGTGTTAGATGATGCTAGGTGGGAGAGGGTAGATCTCAGTATTAAGATCATGGACCCTATCATTGCTTTGCTATGATTTGCAGATATAGACCAACCCATCCTAAGAGAGGTTCATGAGGGATGGGATTCTGTGATTTAGTCCATGAGGACCATTATTTTACAAAATGAGTGCCCTAACTATGAGACATCATCAGAGGCCTTTTTCACCACCATATAGGATATTCTTGTCAGCAAATGGGACAAGAATTGCACATCTTTGAATTGTTTGGCTCACTCATTGAACCCGAAATACTACACCCATGAGTGGCTGAATGGTGGGCCTTCTCGCGGATTCTCTCCTCACATGGATGGTGAAATTTCACAAGGGAGGAAGGATGCATTGAGGTGGATATTTCAAGATAAAACATCCCTTGATGAGGTGGAGGATGCCTTTGCAGAGTTTTCTACTAGCACTGGACGATTTGTAGGCTATGATGTGATTAGAGACAGGAGAGCTAAGAAGCTTTATTCTTGGTGGGAAACTCGTGGGGCAACAAGCTCTCCTCTACAGCAGTTAGCCATGAGGCTCCTCTCTCAGGTGACTTCATCCTCTTGTTGCGAAAGGTGTCATATGGGAATTTGTAGTGTCAAGAAGAGTGGGCTTGAGCAATCCAGGGCAGAGACAATGGTGTATGTGCACACCAACCTTCATTTTATTTACAGGCAGAGGGATGAGTGGTTGAAGGGAAAGACAAATATATGGGATGTTTTTCCTAATGATATGGGTTTGGACAGCAGTGTTGAGTTGGCATTGGCCAACTTGGATCTTAATGACCCAGTGCTAGAGCCTGTCACTTTTGATGATGGTGATACTCTTGAGGGGTTATCCTCCACACTAGTAGATGCAAAAATTACATTGGATAAAGAGGAGGCGGATGCAGCAGAGGAGAGAAGTGGTGACCATGACAATGATGTTGATTTTGATGATGATGATGATGGATGACTCATGAGTTACCTACTACCTTGTAGTTGTTTTGTATTTGTTATTTCTATTTGCCATTGACATTGCTACTACGGTCTACCTATGTAACGCATTTTGATTTTGATGAATTAATGAGAAAAGTGCAATTTCTTGTCTTTCTCCTATTGGATCATTAATGACTCTGTCACAATTGTATTTGTAAGCATAAATTACATTGTATAACTTACAAATTTTAAAAATACAATGTAGAATCTATATCTATGTCTGAATTTGTATCATGAATTAGAATTTGTGTAAGAAATATCTATTTAGTATTAATTTTATATATATATATATATATATATATAACATGTCCTAAGTGTCCTCCTGTTCCAGGGGATCTACGTGCCCATGTCAAACACTCGAATTTTCGTGTCCTATGTGTCCCATGTCCCCGTGTCAAGTGAATTAGGTCTCAAATTGTCTAGTTCAATGAGAAGATGACATGCCGCATGGAATTTCTTCAATCAAAGAAGGCATACTCAAGTTATTTCTGATCAATGTTGGTCAATAAGTGTTACAGTTGATTTTGATGATGATGATGATGGATGACTCATGAGTTACCTACTACCTTGTAGTTGTTTTGTATTTGTTATTTCTATTTGCCATTGACATTGCTACTACGGTCTACCTATGTAACGCATTTTGATTTTGATGAATTAATGAGAAAAGTGCAATTTCTTGTCTTTCTCCTATTGGATCATTAATGACTCTGTCACAATTGTATTTGTAAGCATAAATTACATTGTATAACTTACAAATTTTAAAAATACAATGTAGAATCTATATCTATGTCTGAATTTGTATCATGAATTAGAATTTGAGTAAGAAATATCTATTTAGTATTAATTTTATATATATATATATATATATATATATATGTATATATATAACATGTCCTAAGTGTCCTCCTGTTCCAGGGGATCTACGTGCCCATGTCAAACACTCAAATTTTCGTGTCCTATGTGTCCCATGTCCCCGTGTCAACGTGCCCATGTCAAACACTCAAATTTTCGTGTCCTATGTGTCCCATGTCCCCGTGTCAAGTGAATTAGGTCTCAAATTGTCTAGTTCAATGAGAAGATGACATGCCGCATGGAATTTCTTCAATCAAAGAAGGCATACTCAAGTTATTTCTGATCAATGTTGGTCAATAAGTGTTACAGTTTTTCAAAGGGTAGAACAAAAAGAGGGGGTTGGGAAAATTTTAACATTCATTACGTCAAAAGTGGTCTATGCATTGAGTAACAAAACCCATGTTTCATATCTTCCAAATTCTTAAGGGAGCTAGAGATCTTCCACTTGGCATGATGATGTGACAAGACAAGTTTCTAGATGGCTTAACAAGGGAAAATCTTGACAAAATTTAACAAGCAATATGTCAAAATCGGTCTACAAAACAAGAGGTTCAAAACATGCATCCTAGTTTCTCCAAATTTCCAAGGACATTAGACATCCAACACAATGAATGATAACATGACAATCAATGATGATGTGGTAACACAAGGCATAATTTGGTCAAACGAAGCAAGACCCGGACAAAATCAGGCCAAGTTACAACAAACCCAGGTGGTAGAGTTGGCAAATTCATCAGGGCATCAAAGATCACGCAAATAGGTGGCAAGGTCAACTTTACTTGCCATTATACGTCAAGTCAAATGGTCGTTTTGGAAGTTCAAGTGGAATGTTGGAGCATCTTCGACCATTCTTCGACCTTAGGGCCATAAGCAAACGGGATGTTGGACCTTCAAAGGAATCGTTGAGTCAATTCAACCCCTTCGCGAGAAAATTCATGAATTATAATGTAATATTTCAACTAGAAGTTACTAAATCTCCAACATGTGGATGAATAGTAAAAAAATAATAATTTCCTAAAGGAAAAATCCAACTAGCCATTACGAAAAGTTTAAAAAAGGCTAGTCTCTTCTCTACTAATTGTTGTTGAGAGTGAGAACATTTGATGTCATAATACAAAGAAACCACTTGTGAAAATACTCTCGTGTATTTAGTTGATATTCTGTGTTTTTTCTTCTTGATTTTTGTCTATAATCTTGTGCTTTTAGGGACTAACTTGCATGTATACTTCAGTTATCACAAGACTATCTTAGCAATCCATTGAGAGACAAATTGACACATGGAAGAGGATACCAACGCCCAAGCCTTTAGTTCAACCTTTGCTAGTGCCTAAAATGCACTTTTCCAAGTGTTGGACAAGCCCTCTAGGGAAAATCTCCATCTTTTTGCTAGCTCAACCTTTGCTAGTGCCTAAAATGCACTTTTCCAAGTGTTGGACAAGCCCTCTAGGGAAAATCCGCATCTTTTTGCTAGTTTTATCACTTGGGTTTTGCTAGAATCTTATCCATTTGGCCCAAGGAAGACACTCTCTTGTGTTGTGTAGGGAAACAAATCTAAAGTGATTTCAAGGAACTGTCTAAGTTTTTTTTAGAACTGCCATACAATTTATAGGAGCAATATTTTGGTGGTAAGTTGTTAAATTTGGACAACTAGGTCCAAACTCCAGTTGTTAAATTTGGACAACTAGGTCCAAACTCCATGTTGTAATGCTCAGATTAAGAAGCTAATATTTTTGTTGGAATCCTCTTTCAGAGAGGTGTAAAATCCATATATAATATGTCTTAATCCGATGAGCAGAACATATATTTTGAATTTATTATTCTTAATAAAATTATATGTGCAGGTCGGCCTTAAGGTTGCACGCCCCCAGCAGATGTGTCACACGCCCCAATGATGGATATAAATACAGGAAAAGTTGGAGAGCATATTCATCATCATCACAACACACATCTTCCTCTCTCATCAAATAGTACGAGCTACCTAAAGGACGAGTTTCAGCCACACGTGTGAAGGAGAAAGAGGACAGACCGTACGGCTGAGCTGAAGTACGACTTTCTGCTGCTAGGGTTTCGCTGAAAGTTTGACCAGCGTTGACTTTGGTCAACGCATGGTCCAATCAACCTAAAAACTTGTGGAAGGTTCGATTTTTGAAGGCCGTACTACTTGGCACAAAAATCGAGGTCAAAGGGTTGACCGTTTTGCTGCTGCGTTGACTTTTAGCTTGCTGCCCTGCGTTGACTTTTTCAGGACAACGTTGACTTTTGTAGAGTTGACTTGGGTTGACTCATTTTCTGATTGGAGGACTGTTGTGACACATGCTGGGCTGGCTGACCAAGGAGACTTTGCTGGTTGAAGCATCCTGTTGACCGCCGAAACGAACACACACATTTTCCTGTTTCTGATTTGTCTTCTGTAAGATCTACTTATATGTTCTATCTGCATTTTGCTTAACTATTTGTATGATTGCTGTGAGAAAAGTAAAATTGCTCCTAGCATAGAACATCTACAAAACTTTACATGGTATCAGAGCCGAGGTGAAGACAAACTCTATCTTTAGCAATCATCACCGAAGAAATGGGTTCCACTAGTCTTGAATTCAAGGAGAATGACAAGCTGACTGGAAGTGATGACTTCCATGCCTGGAAGATGATATTAGACCTAAAATTGGAAGATCATGATCTCCTGGATCATGTGACAGGGAAGATTCAAGAACCTCCATCCAATGCCTCTGCTGCTGTTAGAAACAAGTATAAGAAGGGAGAAATCAGAGCAAAGCTGCTGATCAGGGAATCCATAAATAAGAGTATGGTTGCCTACATATCTGAACTAGGCACATCCAAGGAGATGTATGACAAATTGATACTTATGTTCCAAGTAAACAATGTGAACCAAGTGCTATTCCTCAAGAACAAGTTGAAGAATATGAAGAAGGGCCGAGACGAGTCTATTCAAACTTTCTTTATGAAGTTGATCGAAACCAGGAACAATCTGCTAGCTATTGGGGAAACAATAGCTGATCGTGAGATGGTTCTCACCGCACTTGGAGGACTTCCATATGAATGGCAAGTATTCACAACTACCATTCTCAACAATAATACCATTCCTAACTTTGATGAGCTTCTGTCAAGATGTATGCAAGAAGAAACAAGGATGAAGGAATTTGATAATGAAAGAAATGCCGCCTATGGTGCTCATTCCCGAAAGAAGAACTCTGGTGGTTCTAAGGACAAAGGAAGGACTAAGACTCAAGAGAAGAAGGGTAAATGTTTCACCTGCCATAGGCCTGGACACTATGCTAGAGAATGCCCCTTCAAGAAGGATTCTCCCGATGATGACGATAACAACAACAACCGAAGGAATGGGAATCAAAGAAATGACAAATCCAAAGGAGAGAGGAAGGCTCACTTTGGAGGAAACAATCAACCTTCTAAAAGGACCAGAAATACCAGGTATGAGGAGTCTAATGTTGTTGATAAAAGAAATGAGTATATTCTAGTATCTGCTCTCTCAGCTGCATCTCCGCCCGACACTATGGATGTCTGGCTAATCGATAATGGTGCCTCAAGACACATCACCGGATTCAAGGAAGCACTTTCTGACATGGTTGAAAGGGATACTAATCTAGAAATTATCCTTGGGGATAATGCCACTTATCCCGTGAAAGGGACCGGGACTGTGACCCTCCACTTGTCTCAAGGACAAGTCCTCCATCTACAAGATGTACTCTATGTACCCAAATTGAAGAAGAACCTTGTGTCTGTATCTGCCATGGAAGACAAAGGATTCAATGTAACTTTCTCTGATGGAAAGGTACTCATGTGGAAGAAGAGCTTCAAGGAAGCTATCTCAATTGGTTTTAGAGTTGGTACACTCTACCAGGTTGGAGGGAGTCCGTTGGGAGCTATGACTTGTGATACTATCCGTCAAAACCGAACTATGGCACCGAAGATTTGGACACCTTCATTACAAGGCTCTTCCCGAAGCAAGGAAGGTGGTGACAGGGATGCCTGATTTTGGAAATAATCATGAAGGTGTATGTAAGGGCTGTGCTGAAGGGAAACATACAAGGGGACCTTTCCCCTCAAGTGTCACAAAGACATCTGATATATTGCAACTGGTCCATTCTGATCTATCTGGTATGTTGCCCGTAACATCCCTGGGGGGATGTTCTTACTACATGACATTTACTGATGACTTCTCTCACAAAACCTGGATATACTTCTTGAAGAAGAAGGATGAGGCTTTCATGTGGTTCCGTACCTTCAAAGCCTTCGTGGAAAATATGACCGGAAAGAAGATCAAGATTTTGAGGACTGACAATGGCACTGAATATGAGTCAAATGAGTTCAAAGACTTTTGCAGAGAAGCTGGCATTAAGAGGGAGACTACCACTGCATATACTCCTGAGCAGAATGGTGTTGCCGAACGCAAGAATAGGACTATTGTGGAAGCTGCCCGTGCCATGCTATGTGACCAGGGTCTACCAAAGTTTCTGTGGGGAGAAGCTGCAAATACTGCCGTGTACATTCAAAACCGATGCCCTCATTCCGCTCTGGACTCCAAAACTCCCGAAGAGGTTTTCTCTGGTAAGAAACCTGATGTCTCACATTTTAGAATTTTTGGATGTCCCGTCTATTTTCATGTGCCGAAAGAAAAGAGAAGTAAGCTGGATGCTACTGGGAAGAAAGGAATGTTTGTGGGCTACAGTGAGACTTCTAAGGCCTATAGAGTCTATGTACCTGGTCAAAGGGAAGTAGAGATAAGCCATGATGTCACCTTTGACGAAGATGCTTCCCCGAAGAAAGTAGTAGATCTTCCAAGATCTGGAGAAAATCATGAAGAAAGGCCTGGAAATCTGGAAGAACCGCAGGATGAGACAATGCCTGATATTGAAGGACCAATGGACCCTATTGATCCATCTCCTTCACTGGGAAAGAGACCATCATGGCTCAGGGACACCCTCGAAGATGCTGAGGGTCATGCTGCCCCAAGGGGGACATTCCGAGAAAGCAAGAAGCCGTGTAGATACCAAGGGTATCTAGCCGCCATGAGTACTATTGTACAATCTGAACCTGGATCTTTTGAGGAAGCCATCAAGCATCAAGTCTGGAAGGATGCTATGCATGAAGAATATGAGTCTATTATGAAGAATGATGTCTGGGATGTGGTCCCGAGACCGAAGGACAAATCTGTTGTCACCGCTAAATGGCTCTACAAGATCAAACATGGATCTGATGGGAGTGCTGAAAAGTTTAAGGCAAGGTTTGTTGCTCGTGGCTTCTCTCAAAAGGAAGGAATTGACTATGACGATATATTTGCACCTGTGGCACGATATACCACCATCCGATCAATCATAGCCCTTGCCGCTACGCAAGGATGGAGTCTTCATCAGATGGATGTCAAGACCGCTTTTCTGCATGGTGCAATAAAGGAAGAGGTGTATGTAGAACAACCTCTGGGATTTGAAGTTCAAGATCGAGACACTTATGTCTGCAAGTTGAAGAAAGCCCTCTATGGGTTAAAGCAAGCACCCAGAGCTTGGTACGAAAGGATGGATAGTTACTTGATGAAGCTGGGCTTCACTCGAAGTAATGCTGATCCGAACCTATACTTCAAGGTTGTGAAAGAGAAGCCTCTCATTCTAGTATTATATGTGGATGACCTCTTCCTGACTAGTGATGACCCTCTCATTCATCAATGTAAGAGGGAGCTTGCTGCTGAATTCGAGATGAAGGACCTAGGACTGATGCACTATTTCCTAGGCCTGGAGGTCTGGCAGAGACCTGGAGAGATTTTCCTTTCTCAAGGAAAATATATTGTGAAGCTTCTGGAAAGATTTGGGATGGTGGACTGTAAGTCCGTGTCGACATCGATGGAACTCAACTTTAAGAAGTTGAGTGGCAGCGCTGCTGGGCCTATCTTGGCCAATCCTACTGAGTATCGTCAACTCATAGGAGCTTTGATGTTCTTAGTGAACACCCGTCCAGACATATGTTTTGCAGTGAACACTTTGAGTCAACAGATGGTTGAGCCTCATCATTTTCACTGGGTTGGTGCCAAGAATCTTTTGATATATCTTCGGGGCACGATAAACCATGGGCTGAGATACACTGCCGGGAGTGTGATACTCCGTGGATATACCGATGCCGATTGGGCTGGCAGTGTGGTGGATCGTAAGAGCACATCGGGATGCTGCTTCAATCTTGGTTCTGCTTCGATCTCATGGATGAGCAGGAAGCAGAAGTCGGTGGCTTTGAGCACCGCGGAGGTCGAATACATTGCTGCAAGTATGGCCTGTTGTGAAGCAGTTTGGTTGCGTAAGCTCTTTAGTGAGCTGTTTGGACATGTGCTAGATACCACTGTGATACTCTGTGATAACCAGAGTGGGATTCGTATGACTGAGAATCCCGTGTTCCACGACCGATCCAAGCATATTGATATCAGGTACCACTTTATCCGGGATATGGTACAGCGAGGCGCCGTAAGGCTGGATCATATAGGAACTGATGAGCAGGTCGCGGATATTCTCACTAAGCCCCTGGGGAAGGTCAAGTTCCTAACCTTCCGTGAGAATCTTGGTGTCGTGGAGAGACCCTATGATGTGGGTCCTGTTGGACGATGAGCTCTGGGAGCTCTGGGGGGCTTTGGGGATAGCTTCTCGGAGCTATAAGCACTCATAATGCTTCTGCCCCACCTTTGTGATCATTGAGTTGGTTCACCACTCATTTATCTGTGCCCCGTATGCATCCTACCCATTGAGTTCAGGGCTCATGGGAAGTACCTCTCATTTGGCCAATGAGGTGGGAAAAGCTAGAGACTATTAGCAAAGACTGATGGACGCATCAGAGATTGCCGTACTCTCTATCTAGGATGGCACGGTCCAACCACTTGATCCGGGATCAAGATTTGTGAGGTCTGGGACCTCTGGACTGATTATGTCAGTCGGGGGATGATGTCTTTGTGACTGACCCACTTCTGTTCTGAAATAAAGAAGCCAGCAAAGCAAGTTTCGGCAGGATGACGCACGATGTTGATTGCACTGATGGATGGAGTTCTCCCTAGTTGAGAGGGAGTGTTAAATTTGGACAACTAGGTCCAAACTCCATGTTGTAATGCTCAGATTAAGAAGCTAATATTTTTGTTGGAATCCTCTTTCAGAGAGGTGTAAAATCCATATATAATATGCCTTAATCCGATGAGCAGAACATATATTTTGAATTTATTATTCTTAATAAATTATATGTGCAGGTCGGCCTTAAGGTTGCACGCCCCCAGCAGATGTGTCACACGCCCCAATGATGGATATAAATACAGGAAAAGTTGGAGAGCATTTGATCATCATCACAACACACATCTTCCTCTCTCATCCAAAATAGTACGAGCTACCCGGAGGACGAGTTTCATCCACACGTGGGAAGGAAAAGGAGGACAGACCGTACGGCTGAGCTAAAGTACGATTTTCTGCTGCTAGGGTTTCGCAGAAAGTTTGACCAGCGTTGACTTTGGTCAACGCATGGTCCAATCAAGCTGAAAACTTGTGGAAGGTTCGATTTTTGAAGGCCGTACTACTTGGCACAAAAATCGAGGTCAAAGGGTTGACCGTTTTGCTGTTGCGTTGACTTTTAGCTTGCTGCCCTGCGTTGACTTTTTCAGGACAGCGTTGACTTTTGTAGAGTT